>VZRL01000562.1:612259-736578 GCA_013397895.1 Origma solitaria
TTTTTTTTTCTGTATGTGAGCAAAAGAAGATAGTTTTTAAAGGGTGCTCATATGGTGAGGTGCTTAGGAGCTGGGGCATCAATTTTTACAGATGTTTGGGAGCCTCATCCGCAGGGAAACTGAGGGCAATCAAGCATCTAAATTACTTTGAACAACCTATCCCTGCTTTTGATGTAATCGCCCAAACATCTTGTATAGATGACCTATAAACCCTCCATATTTCCCTAAACCTCTGTTCTGAGAATGAGGGTGTTCCATCTCATACTGTGGAAAGGAAAACTATTGGGAAAACAGTGGCAGCAAAAGCTGCAAACAAGTGAGGAAGCAGGAAGATGCAGATTTGGGGATCAGCATCACTACGGAATGAGGTTAATGAACTGTCTTTTACTGGGTCAAAAACTGGATCCATACTGTGGGTTCTCACCCTTCATGGTTCACTTCTATCACAGAGTGACCAACTGATGGGGAGAGAGATTAGTTCAAAACCAGAAAAATTAATTTGTACAAAGGTAAGGAAGTCCGTACAGATTAAACTTTTTTCAACCATTTCTCTCATTTGGTCTTCCACTTTTTTTTTTTTTCTGCAAAAGGTGCATTTTCTGGTTTAGGAATTTTAATTCTAATATAAGGCTTAATGTAAGTGAAAGATTTGTTGTGTTGTAATGAAGAGATATGTGAAGTGTGGATGCTATAGAAAATAAGAGGCTCTTGGGAAGGCTGTGCTGAGCATGAACCCAAGCACAGAAGTTTTATAAACTCATCTTTTGAAATTTTCTGAGTTCAGAATTCTTGTTGTTTAAGGATCAAGATTATACCAAGATGTCTTTCATTCTCAAGAAAGATAATGACTTCCTGTCTGGATGGCAAATGTTCTCAATTCCCTTGAAAAGTTACAGGACAAATGTTAAGTACCTCTTGTAATTTCACAAAGAAATTTGATCGAAGCCTCCAGCAATTTTTTTTCTGTCTGTGCTGGGCATTTTTTGTTGTTCCAGAAGCTGATGGCAAGGTACAAGCTGTAGCACAGGGGCTCATTAGGGCCTTGGAAGATATTATTTTCCACTCCACATCTCCAGCCTGCGCAAGGGATGTGCTGTGAGGTGGTGGAACTGCACTCAGAGCACCTCCTCACGTGGCACTTGCAGCTGGACTTGCCATTGCTGGAATTGTGTCACCAGACCCCAGGGACAAACAAAAGTAGAACTGGGCTTATTCCCTGTAAAGGATTTTTTTTTGTTTATGTATTTTTTACAGAAGCACGACAGAAGCAGATTCCAGCTCTTTGTCCTATTACCCAGGAGAGGTTATTCTCTCTCACAGGAGAGAAAAAAATACTGAAATCACGAATAAATGGCGATGAAGCCATTAAACAAAATGGAAATTAAGGGAAAAGTGGGAATGAGATGCTGTTGATGTGAATTTTAAGAGTCCTTCACAAAGGGTTATGTAAGACAATGAACTAGATTCTGATTATGTTTTTGAATTCATTCCAATAAAATGAGAAAAAAAGAGCAATCCTAGGTTTGTAGTGCCCCATTAGTTTGCTGTGACTTTTCCTGTACCTAATATGACTTTTTCATTTTGCATTATTAGGCAATATTTTAAAAGGCAAAATACTGTATATAAAAAAGCAATGCTTCTTTGCTATTCCAGTAACCTGTCTGGACACTAAGGCACACTCTTGCCATATTTCTTATTAAAAAGGAGAGGTCATAAAACATAAATTTTTTTCTCCTCCATCGTACTACTAAAAAGTAAATGAAACCATCTCTGCTTTGCAGTCCCTGTCACAAATCATGGCTCTAAATTATCTCACTGGGGTCCCAGGACAATTATTCCCTGTGAACCCAAAGAAGCCTGTGGCAAAAAAATTAAAAAATGGGGAAGAAAAAATAAAAACAAAACCCTGGCTTTTACTTTAATTTCTCCGATTCTTTTGAACTTCTGATCAGACATATTTTTATTAATTATTCACTAGTCATGGTCCCTGACCATATGGGGAAGGGATTAGGTGAGGTGATGAAACTGCTGCCATTCTCCACTGACGCCTGGTCCTACCTGGTGGGGAAGGGGCTCCAGCTATTGACTTGTGAGCTGTTCCTCCAGAGGAGCCAAAGCCCAGCTCCACTCAGCATATGGAAGGACAGTTTGTTTCCCACTTCAAAGGACATAAAAACTAATGAGTGAAAAAGAACTGACATCTGATACAAAGCTAAACGTGTGTAAAGGGTGAGTGTCTGTTTTCCCATGACAAGGCATGGAGAGAAAAAGGTTGTGTCTGTGTATGTGTGTGTGTGTGTATATATATATATGTATATTAAAAAAAGCATATATACTTCACTGTTGTAGCAATACAAAGCAGTGAATGAATCTGGGCAAGCCTAGTTTTTGGTTTGGTTTCTTTGATCCTGCCATCCTCACACCCCTAGTCCTAATGAATGTGACAAAAATGACCACAATTTTTTAGCACCATGGCTTGCTTCCCTGTCTGTGTTCAATTCTCAGGTGAAATGGTGGCTTTAACCTTGTGTTTTGTCTTGGCATCCAAGAGTACCACAGTCCCTTCATTTGTAGATCAAACCAGCTGCAACAGTAGGAGATAAAGGGTCCATAGCAACCTCATCAGACATAAAGACTACAGTTATATACAGTCATATAGTCTTGCCATAATTTACCAACAGATGAAGAATTTCTGGAAGCAGAGGCAGAAAATCCCATGATACTGTGAAGATAGTCAGGGAAAACAACCATGGCTTTTGTTCCTCAAGACATCATTTGGCAATGAATAAAGATCAAATAATTGAGATTCTTGACATTGATCATTATCTACTCTCTCTCTACAGAGGGAGGATTCAGTGGGGTGAAATTTTTTTCTTCTTCTTCAGATGAAAAGCTGTTGAATACAAAAAGGGAATGATGAAAGTATTTATGCCAATGCAATGGAAGGAAAATAATGCCACTGATTTGTCCTGAGTAGCTCATATGATCTGTCTGTTCCTTCACTGTGCTGTGATATTTTTTGGCCACCAGCACATTGGCCAGGGTATGAGCACAGATCACTTGTGTCATGTTCTCTCTTCATTCCACTGACACAGAACATGCCACAAAATCTTGCTGTCCTCAGTGCCACCTTTCAATTCCTGAGTTTGGTGACAGCAAAATGTCATTTGAGAAAGGCACAAGGGCTGTGATGGGTGATAATTTCGGGAAACACGGTGTGGAGCTGTGTCACTTCGAAGACTTGTTCTGACTGAGGCTTTGAGTGTGAATGTCACTGTAGTGCTCAGTGTCCTCTCCAGGCAGAGCAATATCCTGTGTGGTGTTGTGAGTGGGAGAGAAGTCCAAAGCTTGCAAGTCAGATGATGGGGAGTGAAGAGCCTGTGGCAGTGCTGTGAAGTTGCGGGAACTGTTTTGGATCTCTTGAAAAAATAGGATTTCAGCTGATGTTTTCTTTCCTTCCAGTTAAAATTAGTGGAAACCCAAAAAGTGTTTCAGATCCTCTAGACAGATGCCACGAGTCCTGTGAAGCTTCACACCTTCAGCCGCAGCAAGGCCAGCGTCAGGTCTTGCTGAATGGGAAGTCTGGAGTTCAGAAGTCAAACCCTCTTTTTCTGAGATTACAGAAGTGTGTGCAAGAGGAGGTGGAGGGGTCACAGTCTGGAGAATGTGAGCAGAGCTGACAAATGGGTTTCCTAACCAAAATTACTTTATATTGCATTACAGAAAATGTTGTGCTTTGCAGGCTGGTAAGAGGGAGAGTCCTGCTTTTAATTATGATTCAACATTATCTTTCGTTGATAATAGTCTTTTTGTAATCAAAGAAGGTAAAAATGAAGTGCATGTTGTTGATTTTTTTTGTGTGCACCAATGAGCAATACAATCATAATGTAGTTTTAGATTAAATTCTTTTGTTCCTTTTGTTAATTTGAGTTTGATGGCTTTCCCCGGTGCCAGAGCATAATTTACAGCAGAGAAAATTCCCTTAAATTGATTTTTAAAAATGCATTCACATACACTACATTAACCTTTTCATTCCCTTATGGTGTGTGTCAAAGAAAAATGGTCCCTGTAACTCTGCTTATTGAAGAGACTCATCTGTGAAGTATATTGATTGGTAGAGTTCCCATTCTGTCCTGAATAGATTTTTTGCATGGTAAATGAATTCCTGGCTGTGCTAATGCTCATCTATCTTTAAAAATACCAGTATTCCAGGCCCTGTCATTTACCTTCTCACTGCTACATGTCTGATCACTTCTGAGCTCTTTTATTACTCGTGGAGGAGTTTTATCTTTTAACTTCGATCAGGAGAAGAGAGGCACCAAGACAAAGGTCTTCAGGAGTATTTTTGTGCCTGAATCCTGGTGAAGCCACGGGGAACTAAGGACCTGAACAGCTCTGAGGACGCTGGCATGTGCATGGTGCAGAGTGCTGTTTGCAGCACCACATCACAGGGATCACACTGGGTGCTTGCTATGGATATCCAAACTGGAAGGTTCAGTGCAGCACCACAGGTTCAGGGTGTCTTTAAGTCCCGCCAAATGAGTGAGATGGACCAAGAGATAAAGACAGAGGGCGTTTTTAAGGTGTTTAGATCACAAACTGATCTGAAGCTGTGCTGAGCTCTGTAGGAAAACGTGCCATGGCTCTGTGTGCTGGGTCTGACAAACCCCTCAGTTTCAGAAGTCAAACCCTGCTTCATGTGTGGATAACAGGTCAGTGAGGTGTGGAGAAGAAACTTCTTTCTTGGATACTTTTTTCCTTACCATCTCTGGAGCATTTTTCCATGGGATGCGATGAACCTGAGACACAGAAGTCACTGAGTTTCCCTGAGTGATTTTTCAAATCCTACGGCATGTTTATTTCAATATTATATCCCTACATTTATGGATAAGCCACCTGCACAACTCAGGAGAAGAGGTGTTTTTGTCAGTGCTCTCAAGATGATAATATGAATTGTTTGGGGAGGTTAGAAATTATCATGAAAATGCAGTGGTTTTACTGCTGGTGGCACTGGTGGCAGTGAGCCTCAGGAAATAGATCTTCTAAGAGAAAAGAAATTGCATTTTTTGTCTCAATAAGTTTTGCTTCTATTTTTTATTTATTTCTTTTTCAAGTAGGAATATGGATATTCCAATTTTATTCTGCAATTCACTTACTGAATCTCAGAATTGCATTGAGTTAAGGAGAATTCTTTCAAATGAAAAATAAGCAAGAAAAATATTCTTTCTATACAAGGAGTCACGCTCCTGCGGTGCTGTGCCACAGTTAAGAAGACTCAGTATGAAAAATTTGGCATCTTGCTTTCCTGAGGAAGAATAACTTAATGTTTGTTGGTTGTGTTTCCTGTCAACCAGAAAGTTTTGAAAATTAAAATGAACGACTTTGCAAAGCATTGTAATGTGCTGTGAGAACCCTAGCAAAAACAGAAATCAATTAAAACAGATCAAGCATAAGACTCATAAACCTTTGGAGACCTTGGAGTCGTTTTTCCTGACAGCAGCATTGGTGCTGAGCCAGCTGCTGGCATTTCACGCCAAAAACCTGAGCACCCTTCTCTGAGCCGTAATTCTTCAAACCACAGTTTTCCTAAGGTAGAACTGGACAAAGGCCTGGGGGAATTAAGGTTTGTTTCTAAAAAAAAACCAACTTCACGAGCATCAAACCAGGATAGCCATGAAGTGGTTTCTGGTTCCAGAATATCTGAGGAACACCTAAACAAATCCCATTGGGAGAACTGGGATGTCTCCCAGCTGCTTTGAGGAAAGTCTCACAGCCTGTGGGCTCTGCCTCCTGCCCCATCATCCAAATGATGCCCATGGATGTCAGCACAGGTTGCTGCTAGCCAGAAAGAAACAGTCAGCATTATAAAATATATAAAAACCTCCATTCTTTCGTTATTGTGTCTCTTGTGCTTTACTTCTGTGTGAGTAATAGCGTGGGCTCAAGCAAATGATTTTCCTTAAGAGTAAGAAGTGCACAACTGGGGTGGAGTTGGGGACTAATGCTAAGGTTTTGGATATGGGATACTGATGAAGTTTAGGGCTGCATTTCTATGATGCAGTAACCTGGAGGGGTGGAGGGGACCAAGAATAAATTTTTAAAAAATGCCTAGAAATTAATAGAATACAATATTGAACAAAATTTCTAATGCTTCTTTCTACCTTGAGAGATTAAACATGTCACTATTACCCTTATCACAAGTTCTTTCTTGGTGCTCAGAATCATAAATCAAATTATACTTTTTTTTAAAATGAAATACAGTTTCACTAAAAATGTAATTGCTTTTTCACAAATGTAAGCAGAATGGCGTTTTGTTGGAATTAGGGGAGACAACAAAGCTGAGAAGTGGCTTTGCCAAACTCTCAAATCTTTCAGAAAAACTTCTTTTCTTATTCCTTGAGATCATAATTCTTCAAGAATTAGAGTAAGGAGAGGTCATCCTGGCATACCTTGGCAACATCACTCTTTGCAGATGTTTTCTGCGCGGCTCTGAACTGTTTCAGGGCTCGTGTGTGTGTTGTGGCTCGGTTTGGAGGGAGCCAGGCTGTCAGAGCATTGTAGTGGAAAACCTGGAGCTAAGCAAGTGCTGTGGCATGGAGGGGTCCTGGGATCAGTGATATCATCTGTGGTATTTGGGCTTGCCAAGCATTTTCACGGATTCAGTGAACACACAGACTCCTCTGGAACAAAATCCTAAGCATCAAACCAAGTTTTACTGGTGCCATGGCAGATATTTTACTCTAGGAGATGATTAGCTTCTGTTTTAGAGAATGAATGTGTGTGTTTATATCAGACACTGAAATAAAATCAAAGAAATGCTGTTGATTTCATGGGCTATGTCAGTATTGGGAATGGATCTTTAATTATGACTTGAATTGCAGTAGCAGCTGAGGGCCAGGTGCCATAAAAACCACTGGGTTACAGCGCAGGAGAGAACCAAACTCATGGGGGAAAGTGAAGGGGATTAGTAAGATGGCATTAAATCAAGGCCATCGCAGTTCTTGGCTACAAGTATCTGTAGTCACACACCCCCTGTGCCATTCACAGGTACAACATTTCCATATCCTTTCTCCTGTGGTCAGAAGGTGGCGGTGTCTCTGGCTGGAGCCACTCGTAGTGCAACAGGTCCAGATGGTGTTTGCAGCATGAATTTTGTCACCTTGGGAATAGACTTGTGGCAGGATTTCAGGGTCCATGTTCTGAGGCTCTAATTTATTTTGGAAGTTCCATGGAGTCACTCTGTCCCTAAGCATTATGAATAATTTGGGAATGTTTCAAATGGCAGTGGTGCTTATTTACACATGCTGTAAGGGTGTAAGAGGGTGTTGCAGTGTGGTTGCTCTTCTTGGGTACAAAAGTCATGTGAAATGCCAGTTCAAAACAAAGAGATGCTAAATTAATCTTTTAATGCTGCAAGGTCTGGAGGTGGTCCAAAACCATTTCATCATAATGCCCATAAAAATGATGGGAAGTTATTAAATATCCATTTCTGCAATCCAGAACAGCTAGGAATTTCAGATAATACTGTATTTAAATAATTTTACTGATTTATTTTTCTTTTCACTTAGAAGCAGCACTGGGTTTTGTTTGTAGCTGGCACAGACTGGCGTGGCTCCAGTGGAGCCAATGATCTGTGTCAGTCAATGATAGCTGAGGATTTGGTCCCTTCTGCTCCAAAACTGTGGAAGACTTGTCATCTGTTAAAGCCACGCTTAGGTGTGGGATGCAGATGGCATTCATTTTCTCCTGTTGGCTTTGTAATAGAAACATGTAAGGCTGAAAGCTCTACCAAAGCATAAAACACGCAAGGTTTAATTTTATGGAGGGCTGAGTGTTATGGGTGCAGCCTTTTCCTCTCAAACACACCACTAATGCCCAGCCTCTGAACATTTGCCTACGTGCACTTTGCAGATAATGGTGGGAGGAGATGGAACCAAACAGAATGGCTTCAGGGCATCCACAAAAGGTCCTCCCAGGAATGTGCGGCAGGAGAATGATGTAAAATCTACTTACTGTGTGCAGGGTAAAAGATTTCTCTCACAGTGCTGGGGAGTAGGCAGCAAAGATGTTCACTAAGTCACTACTCCCTATTAGTAAAAGCATCAACAGGAGATGAAGAAAAACAGAACATAGTTGTCTTTCATCACCACAACAGGCAGATGGTTTTATCCCTTTTATTTCTGTTGGGGTTTTGCAGGAAAGCCCATGTACATGCCATGCCTCATTTGCAAAAACAGAGCAAGTTTTCATTGCTCTCACTCTGAAGTGCCACCTTTAGCATCTGAACAGCAGAGTTTGCTGTAGCCTCGGGCTCAGGCTCTGTGTCTATCTGGAAACTGATTGTTATTCAGCATCATACCCCCGATGGAACACAGCTCAGGGTGGTCTGCAGCAGCAGAGGGGAGGGAGGTGAGTCAGGAGGAGAAGGAAAGCTAAGAAAATAAATAAAATATCGCCAAGCAAAAGTATCTCAGCTTGACTTAAGAGGTGAGAATGATGCAGTTACATGCTTATTATTGTTTATCTGTGTTACACTTCCTAAATTCTGTAGTGACTGAGGCTTCCGCTGTGCCGGGCAGGGTATCAAAAAGGATTCCTGCCCATGAAGAACTTCCATCCTACGTTTAAGGCTGGGGAGCAGTGGAGGGTCCAGGCAGGAGGATTGTGATGAGACAGCAACGCAGGATCAATCAGCAGCATAACCAGGAGTCTCAGGGAACCTCCTGCTGTAACCATTGCTGTTCCTCTCATTTACCGCCATTATCATCGCAATTAGTGTTTCTTTTTTGCAACATAAGGTTAATAATCTAATAACTGTATGGGTTACCCACTCCTCAGCTCATTTGTTTGTATTGTTCAGCAGGTATAATCTGCTGCAATTTTGTATTATAAAGAACTAATTAACAGCAAGATTATTTTTCCACTGAACTTCACAGGAGTTTTTGTCTTGGACAAAAGTTTCCTGTACCTTAATTCCTCAGCAAAGTTTTTATTGTGCGCCATGTTCTGGACTTGATGAGCTGAGTTGTCAGAGGCATCACACCATTATTTCATCAGGCAAAAGTCCTAATTCAGAACCAGGTAGCATGAGTGAAAGGTATAATACACACTTTTCAATTAACAGTGTTAACAGGCTTGCTAGAAGAATTTTTAACATGCTGTGTTTATAAGTGTAATGTATTAAAGGTCAAAATTTAAAAATAAATCAAAAAGAAGCACGAAACAGGGCTTGAAAGAGTAGCAAGTATGGAAACTATAAAATCACTGCTATAGATTTCCATCATGCCACATCTGAGGCCAACAAACCGGCTTTTATTTCATGCCATTAATTTCTTGGATTTTCCTTTGTCTTTTCCTTTAGTTTCAGATTTACACCAGTGAAACTGAGTCTAGAGCTCAGTCTCCATGACCCAGGTTCACCTGCTTCTGCAAGGGCCCTCTGAATATATAAATATATAAATTCCATATAACACACCTGGCATTTGTTGTTATTGCACAGAAGTGGCAGCTCTGTGTTGAAAAAGACTAAGAAGCCCACCATGTCTATCTCACTACTGATACTTTAAAGATTGTGATCCAGGATGTAGAAGTTTTATTAAATAATACCTATACTTGACAAGTGATGTCTATATTGTCCTTGAACAATATATACATGGTTATTAAATAAAGAAAAAAGAAGTTGTGCTTGATGAGTTGTTTTAAGAAGCTATTATATTATTGTAATATGACCACTGTGCGGCAGGCTTTTGGCAGGTTTCAAATAAACATGCCAGAAATAATTTTGTTGACAGCATCTTGGACTGGAGGACATCCAGCTTTCATCCATAACATGTCAGCACAGTGATTCTTTCACAGGCAGGAAAATATGTCACCGTATATCTGTGTTTTAGAGTCTTAAAATACTGTAGATGTCTAGATTAATGGCTCCAAAATCAACTTCACAGGTGGGTAGCGACGTTTTTGAAACACAAATGAAGATGTAAGTGATAGCATTTACAGTTTTTAATATGCATCATCAGTGAAGTGTGCTTATGTAAAAACCTGTGGAAACATCTGGCTTACTTTCTGAATCCAAAATCAATTTAGTTTGAATGCAGTAGGAAGAAGGAGGTGAAAAACAAACAGCAAAGGAAAAGAAGGAGGAAACCAAGCTGAAGGGCTTTAGCTTGCTTGCAGAGGTTATGAAGACCCTGTGTTAGTGATCCATGTGAGGCAGCGAGGAGGTGGTTCCTACTGATGAGGGACTTTAATGTTTTCTTTCTCGTTGTTTTCATCAGAGCAGAAACCGAATGTGTTTGCTTTGTTTCCGTTTGTGTCCTGCGCTCAGATTTCAGTACGAAATGCAAATTTGGTGTCTTTAGGATTAACAGCCATGGGCACAAAGGGCACCTGCTTGCTGCTGGGTTTAGATCCCCATGTTTATCTCTGTAGGCTGAATCTTTCGGGAACAGGCGAATTCCAACTTTGTGCTGCGTTGGAAATATGCCCTTGGAGCTGCCACTTCAAGAACATTATTTGTGTTCTTGGATCTGTACCTGCCTAGGGCTGAACTGAACACCTCCCTGGCTTCACCCCAAGCACAGAGCACCCCCGAGCAGTGTGAGCAGGCAGCTGATGCCTGCTGGTGGGAAATCCCAGTTTGCCACCAAGGGCAGGGGGCATCCCAGGCTGGAGAGGCTGTAATGTCCTGGCGGTAAACGCTGGTGACAGTGACACAGCAGGTTCCCTCTGGAATGAACAGAAATACAGTCAGGAATAATCTGAGGTGTCAGTGCTGTTGTGTATGTGGTGTGATGTGTCTGCAGTTTTGCTGTAAGTGATTCTATCAAAAGAGACTTCAAATGAATGAGAACAAAAGAGCAGCTTTCCAAACCTGTGCTGAATAAAGCTGTTTATCTTTCTTTGAAAAGTCATTTATCTCTCCTTGCTTTTTACCAGGGGAAATTTCCTGGCGGAATTTTGAAAAGAAAGTGAAAATGTTTTTTTCTACTTCCTTGCAGTGTATTAAACCCCAATATTTTGCTTATTAATAGTTTTCCTCCTCCTGATACACTAGAAATTCCCAGTCTTTTTTTGTTGAGATTTTGTTCAAATATCGATTGGATGCCTGAAGAATTAATGGGATTGACTTGATAATGGATTCAGTGCAAGTACAGATGTTCTGAAAGCTCAAGTATGAGTGTGTATTTCTATCACACTGGGACTCGTGGATGTGGAAATCACACTTAACGCAAGGTTTTATTAAGCTTTTGAACTACATCTGGGTTTGTAGATGTTATTCAAGTCCATGATCTAATTTTTTCTTCAGCTATAAAACTTCTGACCCTTTGTGGTGAGAGTGTAGTTAGCTTATTTTCAGGACTATGACTGTTGCCATCAGTTCTGTAACGCTGTCAGTGTCATACCTCTGGCCCAAGACAGTGTGAGGGCTCGCTGGGGTTTCTCAGCTGCTTCTCCCTGATTCTCCTGATCCCTCTCCCTAGATCACTCTGTGCCCTGCTACAAAAGAAAGAATATTTCTGCCACTTACCAAGAAGCTCTGCATTCCTTTCCTGGCTTATTAGTCAACTTCTTTCCATAGGAAAGTGACAGATTCTCTTTTGTGCCTTCTTGCATCACCTGAAAAATGGAGACCATAACAGTTTCCTAAAAATGATGTTGGAAGACTAAATTGATTAACATTTGTAATCATGTTTAGGGTAAAGAGTCTATAGAAATGGAAGTATTTATATTCTTTTCTATTTGCTTGTTGTCAAAATTGCATTTCTCAAGGCTCCTGACCTTCTTTTCAGATTTTTCTCCAGTAATTATAGCAAACTATAAATTTGTTTTTTCTAATTATTTTTCATTTCAAATAGAAAGCCAAGTGCAAATGGGGGGGAAAGAAGGAGGGGAGGGTGTGCTCACCTCTACCTCTTTGCCAGAAGGAAGAGAAGCCTTGTGTCTTTTCCAGAACTAGGATAAATGATGGAGTGCATCAGGTGTTTAATGCCTCAAACTTGACTTTCCATGGCAGATTTATAGCCTTTGTAGTGGATATATCCTCAAACATATAGGAAGAGAGTCTAGACATTATCTTTTTCTGTAAAATGAATTCTAGGGAAAGGTTGAAAAATATTTCCTGGCATCTTCTGAAAACAAAGCTGTGAGGTCTGCCTGACCTCCCTGTTCCAGTCTTCTTGGTGTGTATAAGAAAGAGTTAGAAGTGAAAAAACCTCTGAATAACAAAACTTAGTCTACCATAAAGCTTTTTGTTGTCATAAAAAATTTAAAATAGAAAAAAATTAGCATTTTAAAGAAGTACCAGCAGCTCTGTTTTAGACACAGCATCCCTCATACTAAAGGAAATGAGGCAAAAATCCTAGACAGATGAGTTTGAAAAGGAGGAGGAGGAGCATCCAGAGCTGTTGTGGCTGTGAGACTAGATCCTTTGAGTGAATTCAGCCTCCCAGAAAACTGGAGTGCACTAATATTTCATTCAGCTCCTCTGGGTGCTTCAATGCGTGCATGAAATCACATAGAATGCAAAATGCTAAGAGGAATCCAGCAAAACGCATGAAAGTGCAATAAATTTTTAAGATCGTATGAATGCCAACGCAGCACTTCATAAAAACCTCAGTCCTGAGAGCAGGGGTGCTGTATACATCGTAGGCAGAACATATGGTGCAGCCACAGTGCAGTCAGAGCTAATCAGTGAGTGGTGATGGAGCTTTTATTCTAAACTTTTAAGACCGTGATTAAATTTAATGTATATGCTGGAAGAGAAGCCTGTCTTCAACTCCTTAGCCCTATCAGCCTAGGAGTGCACGCAGTGTGCCCTGAGGAGATGTCATGTTTGCTGGGAAGGCAGGAAAGTTCACCAGGGGGATATCCTTATTGATTTTTATCTCTGTGCATGCCCCTGTGAATTATTTATCTTCCTGTATGCTTCCCTGACATCTTATTATGAAAGTCTCTTGAAAGTTACTGTAAAGCTCCTCGTTCCAGACTTAATGAGGGTTGGTAGGAAATCAGCGTTGGTGAGAGAGTTTGGATGAGTGCTGGGATGGGGCTGGGGCCCATGTGCCAGGGGGGAATGGGGAGTGTGAGTTCCTGCTGATCCACCTGTGGGTGCATCACCTTTATTCACTTTATAATGGCTTGGGGTGGATTCAATTAATGCCACCATGAATTATATCAGTGTGGGTTGTATTCGGCTCGAGGGCATCACCCACCGTGGTCGCAGGGTGTAGTTCTGCAGACGTACCTGGCTGTCTGGATTCTGTGCTTGTTTCCGTGCCTAAGTGCCCTTTTCTAAATGTTCATCTTCTTTTGATGTTTCTAGGAGCTGGTGGGGAGTAATCCTCCTCAAAGGAACTGGAAAGGAATTGCAATTGCCTTACTTGTTATTCTCGTTATCTGCTCCCTGATTGTCACCTCTGTCATACTCCTGACACCAGGTATTTATAACCTTTAACTCTCTTCCAGTCTGTTTTTCTTCTGTAATTTTGCACTTCCAAGAGTAAAGGGATTGCAAATCAACTGCTAAGTCGACATCAAAGGAATCCTCCCTCCTGTCTATCTCAATGTGATGCTGAGTTCAAGGCCATTCCTAGGCTGATTGTTTTAGAGTTTTACGTTTCAGTTCAGAGATCAGTGCTGCCAGGCTGAGGGTGCAAGGCTGGAAGTTGATTGCCTAAAAAGGGATGGGGAGTGTCATTTTAGATGTGCCAGGGTAGGAGAGGAACCCCCACAGGGCAGTCAGTGAGGACACAGGAACTCCCGAAATTCATGTCCACATGGAACAGCAGTTGCCAGTTGAGGGTCATATCCTGGAAATATTTTCCGGACCGCTGGAAATGGCATTAGATTCCTATGCCTTGGCACCCAAATCCCATCCCTGTGGGGGTTCCCCATTCCCCCATCAATCCAGCAAGATTGACTTTTTGGTTCAGACCACAGTGTTTACAAAGCAATTTCAGATAATGATATACCAGATAGTATTTATCCACAGTAAATAATTAGTAACTTCCTAATAAGGAATTCTCTAAGTTAATCCCCTCTCCAAGTTTCAGCAAAGTTCTGTGCATGTAACCTCTGTAAATTACTTCTCTTCCGGTAGCTGCTGAGGATGTAGGCTTGAATTTTAATGTGGTGTCATTACGATTATTGATTATTATGTATTTATACAGCCCTGTAAATTTCCATGCCTACTTAGGGAGTAGAAATAAAGAGCTTTTGCAGCACTGACAAGACTGTGAACTGAATATGAAAAGACAAACAAAATGAGAGACAAGACACAGAAAAGAGAATTCAGTGTCAGAAAGGTTGAGAACCTACAAAACACAGCGGGAGGCTAAGGTGCCCTGCAGAGGATGTGGAGAAGAGCAGGGATTCTTTCTGGGATGAGTACATGTGAGTGGTAGAATCTAGGGAGCAGCAGGACAAAGGGCACAGAGCTGAGGAGAAGAATGGAGGCAAAGGAGAAATGAAACCTCAGGAAATGGAAAGGCACAGGGTAGTGAAGTGGAAAAATGAGACGGAAGTTGTGGGGCAAAAATTTCCAGCTCATTACTTGTGAAATTGCATGCAGTCCAGAAGGTCTGGGACATCTTCCCTGACAAAATTCTCACCCCACAGTCCTGCTGTGTGATGAACTGGAAACAGTGACAAACCAAGAAATACAGGACTGCACTGAGTTAATTTGAAAATGAGTGAAACAATTAGTACATTCTTTTTTTGATTATTTATTGTCAAGCCATATTCAGTTTATTTCATGTTATTCTGAAGTTTTCAATGTCAAGGTAAGTACCATGTGGCTATGCCAGGTTAATTATGTAATAAAATCAATTAAGGTTAAACTTAACTAAAGATTATTTATTAAATTAATTTTGCTGGTGATTAGATTCAACTTTTGGACAGTGCTGTTCATCTCTGAGATGTTTTGGGGCATGGTCATTGGATTATAATCACATCAGGCACAACTTACTGGTATGGAAATGTTGCCTTCAGCTTTACAGAAGCACAGACTTTTCGAAGATGTTCACTAAAGCTTAGATTCCTGATCCCATACCTGTGAGCCTCAAGAGGTTTTCTTGAAGTTATTGCACCACACAGATGAGACCATGGGTGCCACTGCCATGAAAATCCAAAAAGATTACAGCCACTGCCTTCCCTTGATCAGCTAGGTGGGCTACCCTGTCATGAAATGAAATCAGGATTGATAAGCAGGATTTTCCTCTCATAAAGCCATGCTGGCTGTGACCAATGACTGAATAGTATTTCAGGTGTTTTTCAATACCTCCCAGAATACTTTTCTCCATAAGTTTACCACACACTGAAAAGCCACTAACAGGCCTGTGGTTTCCAAGGTCCTCTTTCTTGTCCTTCTTGAAATACATTCAGTTGTAAATAAAATTAACAAGTGTATTTGTTTATATATCTTTTATATGCATACACAAAGACATTCTCCCTTTGGGATATGCGTCCACATAAATCACACAGTTTTTAGTATTTGCTCAGCAACATCTCTGAATAACACTGTTCAGAGGGTCTCCTTGCCTAAAACTTAGGAATATGCAAAGTCATTTTCTGCATTAAAATGTCCATTCATGTTTTTTGAGATTTCTAGTCGCCTGACCTGAGGGTAAACTGGGTTTGTGTTGGTTTTTTCCCTGTTGATGTTTCAGAACTGTGTCTTACATGTAAATACAAAAACTCTGAGCTCGGTACCATTCCTGTTTTTTTATGGATCCAGAGTGCTTCATGGCGGGACTATGCCAAGGGTAAATTAGAGAGTGTAGTTTGCTGCTGGGGTTTGGCAGCAGCTGAGTTCAGTCTTCTTTTGAGCCACTGGCCCTGGAACTTGTCACGAGGTTGTACTATGACAGAAATGAACAGGAGGCTCATTTCATGGGCATTTCCCACCAGCCAGAGCTAAGTGGGACGCTGAGGCTGGTTTGGCAAATGTAAAAAGTGTCACATTGCTGGTCCTGACTGGGCATAGCGTGTCCCAGCAAGGTAGGAGTGGGGAAGGTGGAGGAGCCTGCCCAAAAGGAGAAGGAGAGTATGCATTTCCCTGCCATAAAATAGTTCTCTGGAAGAAGAAATGTTTATCTTTTGGTAGCCAAATTGAAAATTAAGTGATGGATACATGAACAAGAGTCGAGGAAGGGGAAGGAGCACAGTGAGGAAGGAGGTGTAGCAGTTTTGTGGATGTTCATGGGGAGCAGATGAGTGTGAGAGTGACATTAGGAATAAAAACAAACCAAACAGCCAAACAAGAGCCCCTCTTCACTGCAAATGTCTTGAAGGGGGTGATGTAGTCTGGCATGGATTGAGCAAAGTACTTGAGGATACTTCAAATGTTTTAAATTCTTCCTTCCAATGATAATATTGGAGTCCAGCCTGATGCTGTCATACCAGTACAAATAACCTTTTGCATTTTACCTCTGAATTCCTTACTTATTCCTGACTATTTCAGTCCAGTCCTCTTCCTGTGTGGGAAACTATTTTTCTCTCAGTGTTTTGGTGCTGGTTTGAAGGCCTGTTTTGCAGTGCAGTACCAAGGCATGAAATGCAGAGACGCTTTAAACACAGAGCTGAACATCAATCAAATCCTGAATCCAGAGAGTAATTTTGGACATTTGTGGGGTAGAGTGCAAAATGCAGGCACGAAATCCATGTTCAGACAAAGAAAAGTGGCTACTGGACCCATAACTTAGACTAATACTGGGAGAACTTAGGTAATCTCCTGAGTGGTCTCCTGCCAAGTCAAGAATAACAGGCAAAGTGGGAAGTGGGGAAGATTTACTTAGCAGGGCTGATAGTGATTGAAGTATTTAATAATTGGGGAAAAGGGGGATTTGTATGTCTTGTCAAGATTCTTTTTCAAATCAGTCCAAACCTTAAAAGTTTTTAACTCTGGATTCCACTGCAGAAGGGTTGAAATTCCTGCTGGTTTGTGTTTCTCAGGGTAGGTCACTCCCCTTGCTCCAAGATTAGCTCATGGAGTGGGAGCAGTGGACTTTGCATTCAGCAGACACTTTCTCATACATCTATTCCTGATATTTAAAGCTTTCTGGAGACATACATCACATTTGCTCCTTTAAAATCTGACCTTTTAGCTGAAATAAAAAGAAAGTACACCCTAATCCATATTAAAATTTTTGCAAAATCCATAAGTAGCATTTCTCAGAAGTGGTACTGAGCTAGTCATTGCATAGCATTAATTCACAGCATGCTGTCTGACAGCCAAAGGCAATGCCTAGAAAGCTTTGTAGGACTTGTGATTCTCAGAAAGAGCAAGGAACTATCCTTTGGCCAGCTGTGCAGGAGAGCAATTTGTTCACTACAGTTCTATATAAATGTGTATTATACACCACTAGGAAAAGGTGGGATTTTACAGAAGGGAGAAACGCTGCCTGTTTGCCGTATCTGGCCACTGCCTTTTGTGTGCAGAGAGGTCATGGAGGGAAAGAAGGATTACATCTGCCCAGGGTTCAGGCAGGTGTGCTGAGGTAGGAAAGGAGCTCCTGGTGTGCTCCATGGAGAGGTGGACATGCTGTCCCTCACAGGCTTGCAATGTTCAACAGGTGTGTGACAAAAACATCTGACACTGCCCTGTGGCTCAGCACCAGCAGGGATGGGAAGAAAGGTGGGCACCCAAAGGCGTCTGTAGCCTTCTGAGCTATCCAGTAGCCTCTGGGCACTGCTGGAGTTGAGGAAAAGCTTGAAAGAAAGGAGGCAGTGAGGTCAGCTCCTTGCTCCTTTTTGTTGGAGTTTTCTGGATTTGCGGAGGATCTTTGTTCGTTTTGTGTTCTGGAGAACCAGGTGTTGTCAGCTCAGCCCATGTTTGTTTGGGTGCACTGACTGAGGGTGCAGTGCAGGCAGATGAACCCAAACACAGGGTTCCTGTCATGCCTTAAATGCTGAATCAAACCCAAAATGAACATGGTTTCTGCTCAGTTCTCTCAGCACGTGGCTGTGATGTTTGGATTTTGGGTTTCTGACTTGGCACTCACATCTTGAGTCCCTGTGCCACTTGCACTGCTGCCATGCTGCCATCTGGGTCTGCTGGGCTGGGGGACGTGAATGCAGAAAAAAAATCATGGTACATGCTTTATCCTGTCCTCCATAAGCCCAAAGAGGCCCTGAGGTCCTGCAGTTGGGTGTGGATGCAATCTGTCCACCAGCTGCCTTAGACACCCTGAGACACACTCAAAATCTGCTGCTCAGGACAGGGTGGGCTGCCTGAGACCCCACAATTGCATTTCTTCCTCCATAAGTGTCTCCATTAGGGCCAGAGGAATGGAGCAGGTGTTCTTAATAAGCCCTCTGACCTGTCTGTTAGAAAAGAGGTCAGCAAATCTGGGTTTTTTACGCAAATTCATTGATGGATTTATTATTCAGCTATTTGTTTTCTCCCCAGCTCTGTGGCTGAGATGAACATAGTCCATGGTTCAATAAAGGACCTCTGGCAGCTAGTACAGCCCAGGACAGGGGAGAGGAAGGGAATGTCACCTCATCCTTTAGAGAGGCTCCTAAGTGTGCACATTTCAGGTGCTGCCTTTCCCTCTTCCTGCTGCCCCTCACGAGGAGTTGGAATGCTGTGAAGGAACAGAGACGGTGCTGCCCCCAGACTGGCTGTTCCCATCCTGAACAAAAAGGAGGAATAGGAAGGGCTTCCCACCCTGCTTTTTCCTGAATCTCCAATGCAGAGATTTGCCTGTCCCTATTCCCTCATGGGGGAATAAATAATAATGTCTGTGCTCCTCAGAGGGCATTTGGGAAGCAGCTCCTGGAACAGGTAAGAGCCAGTGTGGGCTCTGACCTCCTGCTCTGCTCCACCTGACCTCCTTGGGTAGCCAGTTCTGGGGACTTGCACCATGGTGGAAACGAAATGGAATGATTTCCTGGGGTCCTTGTCACCTATATTTTCCACTTTAATAAATAAAATTATGCAGAATAACTTGGCATAACACTGTCACGCAGAGGGGCTTGGCTGAGGACTTGTATTAATGGGTCTTGGTATTTGGAAGCCACAATGAACAGTGTGATTGAACCCTCAGCCAGACCAGGGGAAAATAGGAACATTGAAGAATATAACTTAATTTGGTAAAAATGAAAGTTTGTTCTGAAACACCTTTTAGTGGAACAAAACACTGTTCACTGGTAATTTTCTGTCATCTCAGGTAGCTCAGGGGCTTCAATTTAGTGCAGCAAAGAAGACTTTTTTTCCCACAAATAAATGCCTTCAGAGTCTGAATCCACTTTTCTAATCATAAGTGTTCCATATAAGTTTAGCACTAAACAATTTAAAAGGTAGCTAAGGCTGCCAATAAACCTCAGGCATGGGAATACTGTCATGAAGAAAGATGCTGAAACACATATTCCTGCTGTGGAAATACTCAAAATGTAGCCTTCTCTTTTATTTAAAGGAGAAAATGTATTTAAAGCTGACTGAAATGTTTCCATGAAAATATTATTTCAGAAAAAAATTGAATGTTGACAACAAATTATTCATAGAAGGTGGCTGCTTGTCATAACAAAAAAATTACAGTTGATGGAAGGAAAGGAAAGAGGGAATATATAATCAAAATTGTTGGGTTTTCAAAGTTGTTGGTTTTTGTCCAAAATTTTCAGCTTTGATATTGCCATGTTTATAAATGAAACTGTATATCCTTTCACTAAAAATTAAAATTAGTATGGTCCAGCTATGCAACACCTAAGGATTTAGGGTTATGCCTCATGGACTTTTAAAAAATATTTCTGCAACTAAGTATCTGATTCCCACAGAAAATCTTTTGTAAATCTCTGAAGTAATCAGTATGAGCTCCTATAAGGTTAAATACCTCTACAGCTATGGTTTTGTGTGACAATTTTTAAGGAAATAAAAATATAAGCTGTAAAAACTTGGCCATTTTAAATACTTTTAAAAAATGTAGCTAATGATTTCAGAAATGTCTTAGTGTTTAGTTGTTGAATAGATAACATATGTCGTTACAACATCTATAGGTGTGTTCCCATGACTTAAGTCCTTTTTTTATTGTATTATGTCTGAAAATGTGTCTTTGGGACCATTTCTTGGTCTTTTTGTAGTTGTTAAGACCAGGCATATATGAAAAGGAGGGTTCTGTTAGTGAACTATTAGGTGGTCCTTTTATAACACTGACAATGGGAAGGGATCTGTGTGGACAGAAAGCTTAGTGTGGCCTGATTCTAAATGAGATATGGCATGTCACTATCTGCAGTTGCTACAATTTCAGATACATTTCGATGAATTAATGGTAGTTTATTTTTGAATGATTTACAGTTGAAGATAACAGCTTGTCTCAGAAGAAGAAGATAACAGTGGAAGATCTCTTCAGTGATGATTTTAAAATTCATGACCCAGAGGCTAAATGGATAACTGGTGAGTCTTGAGTATTTTGTAGTGTCTTTGCTTTGCTTCCTTTCTGCCTGGCCATTGATGGTTTTATGTCCTTCTTAATTCCTCCAGTTCTTTATTTTGCTCCTGAAATTACAGAATCAAAGACCGGTTGGTGTTGGAAGGGATCTCTGGAGAACATCTTGTCCAACTCCCTGCTCCAGCAGCTAGAGCTGGTTGCCCAGAATCATGTCCTCAAATTCCTGTTTTCAACCTTCAAATTCTTTTTCCAGTTTTCTTCCTGTTAAACATGTAAACACCACCGTTCTAACTTTTTATCTAGGGCTGCCCAGTGGGCTCATAGATAGGAACTGAAAACTACAGCCTTTTTCTCCAATAGCATCCAGGGCTTAGTAAGTGATGCAACACGTGGTTGGAAGAAGTGGTTGGAGTGCCATCGGTGATTATTTTACCATAAACAAAACTGGAGGTTTATATTCCCTCATCAGAACATTTTTTCCTGGCAGAGAGGGGAAGCAATGTCAAGCAATAGGCAAACAGTGGTTCAGCAGCAGCTGGGCTGGGGCTTGCACACAAGCCATGTGCTCTTCTTATCCTCTGCTGCCTTACAATTTCCAGTCAGGGGAAAACCAAATAATACTTGAATTAATGCATGTTGTATTTGCTGGAGTGGAGTGACTTTGGGGGATGTAGATTCCAGCTCTCACTGGAAATTGCTGCGGTCAGAACAAGCTTTGGTGAGAATAAAGTTATTTGTGGTGCGCTGTTCATGTAAGTTCCAGTCCAGCTCCTATTATCGCGGAAGTTATTAGCTTTTCTTTTAAATTTAATGGGGAACCGGACCAAGCCCTTCCCCATGTTTAGCTTTCCTTGTCTGCTGTGCCCATTGGAAACAATTTTAGTACCTGTAATGAAAAGAGAGAGTGTTAAAGGGTAGTGCTGAATGAATACATTCCCCAGCTGCATTCTCCCACCCACTCAAGTAGAGGGGAAAGCAATTGCAGACAATAAACACCTTCCCAAGCACACCTGCCAAAGTGCAGGAGCTCTTTTCAAGGCTGTGTTCTCTGTGGGAAAGCTGCTCCCCACAGCCACGTTCTGGGAACGATGATAATGGAAATATTAGCTGCATTGCAGTTCAGGAGTTTTTGTCTAGCATCCTTTTCCTTTTAGCACGGACGCACCTAATAGCCCTAATGAAGGAAAAGCTGTTTCGAATGAAAGAAAAGGTGTTTTTTTGAGACCTTGACTGCTATTTTCTTTATTTGCTAGGGTATAGCAAATACAGCATAGTGGAGGGAATGATAATGACTTAAGTAAACTTTTGCAGGATTAGAGAATGAAGGATTGACATAGAGCTGGGTATCACTTTATGTGGATATAAAGTTTATTTTCCACAAAACTGTTGTCCTTTGTGAAAAAATAACATTTCCATTGTTGTTTCAATTATGGTCAAATACTAAAATCATATCAATTTTTATTTAGACTCCAATCTTGACTGTTTTAAAATCCATCTCCATCCTCTCATGTACCCTTACTAACTCCAGTGCAGTCTTGCGAGATCTGAAATTACTAAAATATTGTTTCTGTAAGAGACAAAACACAAAGACATATTGTGAGACCATGCATAGATATTTTAGATTTATTTGCTCTATTGATTTGATAGGGACAAACACTGGCACTGATTTTAATATATCTAAAGGAATTTTATGAAGCCAATAGATACCCTGTAGATTTACCCAAGGGTGACTTTGCTTTTAAGGGCAAGATGCTGATCTGAAGTGTCATTCATCCAAGGACCCAAAGCCATTTTAAAGCATTAATTGCTTTTCTGCATTATAGCTGCTTTTCACAGCTTTCTCTAGCTGGCTAAGCAGTGAAAATTTGATTAAGATGAAAGACCAGTAGCCAGATTCCTAAGCACATGTTGTTGCTGGTCTCTTAGTCTTCAGAATGCAAATGAAGGACTCCAAAAATGCCAAAGCCAAACTAATTAACTTAGTATAACAAGAATGCTGGAGTGCCTTGGCAAAGAAAAATTGCATATTTTAAAATTGCATGTCAGATCACAAACCTAGCTAATGCTTTGTGGGGATCCAGTTGTTAACAATTGTTAAAATATGGGTAGCTGTTGTGTGTCCTTCTTCCCCTTCTGGTGATTATACAGCAAAACATCACAGTCATTCAGAGCTCTGCTAAATTCCGTCCTCTTGGCTCTTCAAAGCTCTATTTCCTTCCTTTCCCGCATCATTATCGGAGAAGAGAAGAGGTTGGTGGCCAAAGATGAAGGGCACTCCATGTTTTAGGAGTATTTGAATTACCTGAGGGATCTGCTCCCAAAAGAGTTCAGTCAGAAAAATATCTGTGTTCTTCCCATTAACCAAGGGGCCAATTCAAATACTCTGAAGGAACAAGGTCTTTGCTTTATCTTGAATGAGTCTTAGAGCGAGTGTTTCAATAAATAAAATATTTCTATTCGGGACGACACTTAAAAATATGCTGAAAGTTCCACGAAATTGATGGGATGAGCTAATGTTTTAGTATTTTCTTGATTCTCAGTAGGCATGTGGAAAAATAACATATTTCTAATCAATAGCTTTGTGTCATTCTATTGATTTTAAAGGAGCTAGGAAAAAAAAGAAGAACCAGTCTCAAAGCTGACATAACTACACTTTCAGTGTAAAGATTACAGGCTTTGTCTCAGCTTTCAATCACAGTTTGTGGCTCATTTGTGGATATGTCTGCACCTTTTTTATTGGAATTGGAACTAAATTTATTTGCAAGAAGTGAGAGATGTGACAAAGTTGTAAATTTCAACGTTTTACCATTTTTGTGATGCCAGTGTAATTTCAAATTTCAGTTTGTGCTTTTATCCAGTGGTTTAGGGAGAAGAAAGAATACTTTCTTTAATTAGCATCTGTATTCTACTGCCCTGACCAGTGTTGTCTTTGTTAAGAGCAATCCAGGGTGGAGTGATGCATTCATAGAGCTTGTAGTGATAGGGGAGGGGGGAATGGCTTCAACCTGGCTGAGAGGAGGTTTAGATTGGATATTCAGAATAAATTCTTTACTGTGAGAGTGGTGAGGCCCTGGCACAGGGTGCCCAGAGAAGCTGTGGATGCCCCATCCCTGGAAGTGTCCAAGGCCAGGCTGGATGGGGCTCTGAAAAACCTGGTCTCGTGGAAAATGTCCCTGCCCATGGCACGGAGGTTGGGACTGGATGATCTCTAAAGTCCCTTCCAGCCCAGGCCATTCTGTGATTCTGTGACCAAAACAGACTGCTCCAGAGTTTATTTCTAGTTTCACTTCCTGGAGCTGCTGTTGGTTAGGTTTTCCCTGCAGTGTGAGTAGATGCTGACTTTATCGTGAAGGTTTCGTTTTTCGGGACAGCATAGTATATACGTTATATTATAGTAGGTATAAAGCAGTGAAGTACTGGAAGCTTGGGGCTCTGCTGGTGATTAATTGGCACCCCCTTGCCCGGCAGTCCAAGTGCAAATAATCTGAGCTGTGTCTCTGTTCCAGCCCCATTCATCCTGCAATTTCTCCTGCACTCTTCTCCTCATCGCTCCGTGCCTCACACTGTGTGCTGAACTTCCCTTTCCCGTACAACTACACTTATATTGTCCACACACTGAGCATGCGGATGAGCTCCAATCAGTGGCTCTTTCCATACTGTGTATCTTAAATGTAGTATTTGAACGTTTCCTTGGGTTCATATCCCTCTCCAGAGCCTGTCAGGAGTATTTTGTGCCGGCCTTTCCCCTCTCCCAGCTGACAGGTGGCCTACTCATTAGTCTAGTCCCTAATTGTTTAGCAGTTCTGCTCATGAGCACCACATTGCCTTGTAATTAGGCTTCACAATTACTGGGCTTTTCCTGTAATTTCTCTCACGCTGCAGTTTAGCTCAGGTTTCTGAAAAGCTCAATGGGATGCTGAAATGTTCTTGTAATCGGGATAAAGGAATTTGAGGTTATTTTGTGTTGAAGAGCAAGCTCATTCACCTGATTTCTTCTGCAAACAATAATTCACCATCATTACGTAGACCTGACCAGGGAAGCCAGTTGAGTTATGCATTTTGTGGCCCTTCTGAGATGCAGAGGTTCCTGCCAGTTGTGAATTTGACCCCAGAATCTTGGGAGGACTCCTTCCACATGGAAAGGGAGCATCATGTGAAAGAAAGCAGTAGAGACTGACTGTATGTGCCACTTGTGGAGACCTATGCTAATCCTCTGTCATTATACTTAATGGCAAATGCATTTTGCCCACACTGAAAGTACTTGGCTGCTCTTTTAGTTCCAAAAAGCATCAGAGCAGCCTCTAATATCCTGATAGAGGTTATTGTGATTGATTGAGTGCAACGTGCCATTCCTTACTTCTCAGAGGGTGTTTTTCCAGTCTTGCTGTTGGCATCTTGCAAGACAGTGTATTTAGCAGCGGCTCTTGTCAGGATTTTGGTCTGTATGTGGGTGGCTGGATGTTTAAATTAGGAATGAATTTTCCTTGTGCTAGACGCTGGCCAGACATGGGGGGAAGGCCCTTGCAGAAGGGTTGTAGCCAAATGGGAAGAATAAAAGGTGAAGAGCACAATATATTCAAGCAGTGAGGAGCACTGAGGTGCAGGACACCAAAGGACATGTTTAGAGTCATAGGAACTTTAAAAAAATGTGAAAATCAAGCCCTTCTCTCTAAGGTCCCTGCCCACTCACTTCACCTGCACTATTGAAAAAATTATATTTATTCTTGTGTGAAGAGGAATAATGAGTAAATTAGCAAGAGGCTCCAAATGGCATTTTCAGAAATGTCTCAGTTGTTTGGAAACCTGCCACTCAGTGAGAACCAGGACCACGGTGTGCCCAGCTCGCCTCTGAGAATGGCAGCTGGGCTTTTATCTCAAAAGTCCCTTTGAAAAACACACTAATAACTAATATCTAAATGTAATGGAGTAATTCTTTTATCTTTAGTACAGAAGGACATATGTTTTGTTGCATGTTTTGCTAATAACATCATGGAATTTCTGTGCTCTCTTAAAGTCTAATATTGAATTAAATGACCTAGAACTAATAAGTTTTATTTACCATGCTGAAAAAAGCATCGTATAGTGACTGAGGTAATTTATTTCAGTTTACCTTTAGTAATAATGCTCAGATCAACAATACTTAGATAGCCCAAATGCCCTGAAGCCTCCTCTGCAGAGTAAATCCATTGCACTGTATTGATAAAAGCACTGATGCATTTCAAATGATGCAGATGCGTGTGGAGTAAATGAATTATTTATAGGTTGTTTTGCATAGATATTAAGAACTTTGTAAGTGCTAATATTTTTCATTATGAGAAAGGTTTGTGCTAAGGTGCTGCTTTGACAGCTTTTAAGACTAAAATTGCCCTCCTAGAATCTACAGTGTGGTTGACCAGAGTGGAGGCTTCTCTGGGCTGCTTCTCCATGGGCTAAAAGATTTGCAAATCATTAAGGTTGGAAAAGACCTCTGAGATCATCCGGAGCACCCATTAACCCAGCACCGCCAAGTCCACGACTAAACCACGTTCCTAAGCTCCACACTGACATGGGAACACTTCCAGGGATGGTGATTCCACCACTCCCCGAGCAGCCAGTTCCAGTGCTTGACCAGTGAAGAACATTTTCCTCATGTGCAGTCTAAATCTGGCACAACTCAAAGTCACTTCCTCTTGTCCTACCTCCTGTTTCTCGGGACAGGAGGCCAGCTCCCACCTCGCTGCAACCTCTTGCCAGGCAGCTGAAGGGAGCGACTGACAGCTCACAAATGACCACCCAAACCGTAAGGCAGCAGGAGCCTTTCCCCTGGCAAGGTTGGGCTGTCAGACGAAAGAAAAACTCATCTTTCTGTTTGTCATCCGAGGCACAGAGCTGTCTTTGCTGGGCACTGTATGTTTGGGATCGGTTTTGGGAAGGAGCTATTTCCCTTTCAGGCACCTTTGAGCCCCAATGCCACCCCAGTTCCTGTCTTAGGTTAGATCAATGTAAGGTGGAAAATGTTCAGAGGTGGTTTTGTTAGGCTAAATCTGGTGAAGGCATAAAGAAAATTGGGTTACCTGGGGGGAATATTTTCCCACCTCATTAAATAGAAATATTAGTTCATTAATTTCAATGTGTTTTAAATATGCGTTAAAAAGACTTAAATGAATAGGTTTAATGGTGTTAATGGTTCAAAGAAAACTTTCTTCACTCCCTATTCTGGTCTGTCAAACTTCAAATCCAAGCTCATGGCAGCTTGTTTCTGCAGTATTTTTTATGAGTGTTTTGGCTTTTGAAATGTTCTTGAAATATTTTCTGAGACACACAGCAAGACACATTGGTTTGTGGTGTCTAAGGTTTTGGTGAACTTCCAGTCCCAATTGCAGAGAGCCCCACAACCTGTAAGGATTGCCTTATGCTGGGGTAAAGACACCCTCACTAAACAAAAATGACACGTGGGCTGGAAGAAAATATGGGAGAAGGACTAAGAAGGCTCTTCTTGTCATGGTTTTGCTGGGGAGGGCCTTCAGAAATGCTCTGTTATGATTCATGAAGATATAGATTTTTTTTAAGTGAGCTTGTAGGTAGTGTTGGTGCCATTTTAGAGCTGGTTGATTACTATTCTTAATCTAAATGCCTTCATGAATTGACATCCTGTGTTGCCAAAGCAGAGCAGGTAAGAAATCTTGCTCTGTCATGACTGCCACACTGAGGAAGAAGTGAGGAATATGTTAAACCATTTGAACCATAATTTTGATTTTAGACTGCATCCTGAATGCTGTTCTTCAGGGGTTTCTGTGGATCTGTGATCTGAGAGCACTGAAGTGAATTTGTCCTGCTCCTGCCTTTCAGCTGCTGGGCAACTGCCCGAGTTCAGCAGTGACAGTAACCTGCTCACTAAAGACAGGAAACATGGGAATTAATGGCTTTTTAAGATACCATAATAGGCTGTGGAGGAGAGCATTCCTGCCATGTAGCTGTTTTGTTCATTACTACTAGAGAGAATGAAATGAGAAATCAATCTGGCTCTTTCAAAAATTAATACAGTCTGCAGGAGCAAGCTGGGGAGGAGTGCAGTGCGAGGCTTTGGCAGTGCCCCAGTACCCTCTTCTCTGCAGTGCTGGAGTGCTGGTGGGACAAACGTGATGCTCTTGGACGGATGTAATAATTCTTTGGTGTTTACAGCAAATTCTGAATTTAGGAGGAGAAATGTGATGGAGAAAGTCCTGTTTGGGGAAAATATCACAGCCTGGAAAAGCAGAAAAAACACAGTAATTGTCACGTAGGGGTTTTGTTTGTGGTGGTTTTGAGTAGTTTGTTTTCTTGAGGAGGTCAGGATTTCCACAGGAGCCTAACCCTGTGCTTAACCCTCCATAGCTAACCTAATTTCTCCAAAGCCTGCTGAACTCTAATCATTCCCCTGCTTGTCATGACTGCCGTTGAGCCTCTGAGTCAAATGTCCTCCTAAGGTACCAACATATGGCTTTAGTTAGAGAACATCTAAAACCCACATGCATTAAGAAGTGTACTCAGGCATTCAGAGCCATAGCTTTCTATTTGTTATGTGTCTGCATCTCGCCAGGAAGAGTGAAGAGCCTGGCCCAGGGACAGGGCTGGTGGAATGAAGGTCACCTGGGAGAAGTGAGATGCCAGGAAATGAGGGATGAGGAGAACATGGACAATGTGATGCTGCACTGTCACTCAGGGGAGAAGCCCAGGCAAGCAGGGAGGATCCTGGGGCTGGTCCAGGTGGAGCAGGAGCTGGAGTTGTGAAAAGGGTGAAACTGAGTCTGGAAGTCAGTACTGCCTGAGAAATGGCTTAATGGCCTATGATGAAGACCTGGAAAATACATTCAGTTGCTATGGCAATATCAAAGGGAACAATTAGTGCATTAATGATGGCTGGAAGCGGCAGGAGAATTACTTGGACTTAATTTCTTCTTGTCTAGGTTCTGCTAACACTTACTTCCCATAACTGCCTGATTCTGTTCCCATGGATTTTTTTAAAACAAAGGAGGAAAAATAGGCTTCCCCCCAACAGGCAGCATCCCACTCTCACATGTCGGACCAGCAGGCTGGTTTCCTAAACTGTTTATAGCCATTAACAAAAACAGATTCCCCATTTCCATTTCAAGCCCTACTCCACTAAAATTAGTGCTTTTCCCTCAAAAGAGCTCAGAAGCAAGGCAGTGCCTCCTGACGTGACTGTCTGCCAGTGAGGAACAGCTTTGGGGAATAATTTGAAGTTGTAAAAAGTGTGGGAAAACTGGAACCACTCGGGCTCCTTAGTGTGTTAAATTTGTTTGTAGATTTGAGGTATAAATCCCCAGGAATTATGCGGAAGCTGCCCCCTTTGCTCCTCCCCTTGTTGCTCTAAGGTGCACTGCAGTGTTTTTGGGCTCAGAGTTCCTGGTGGTGAATGCAAAGCTGATAAATTCAGCGCTGGGTGCTTTTACCTGCCAGCCAGGCAGATGTACTGCAGTGACACTGGATTCACAGGGGGGAGCCTTTTGATTAAAAAATTTTGAAAAAAAAAAACAACAAAAGGAGAGCAGCAGGGATGGAAGTGGGAAGGAAACGCTGCCAGAGGGAGTGGTAGCATCTGTGGAGGCCTTTGAAGATGTGGCTCACAGCAGAGGTGTTTCTGAACCACAGACACAGAACCACATGCACAGTCCTGCCTGTGTGCTGAACGGTTTAAATCCAGCCAGGAAAGGATTGGGTTTTTTTCATCCTGTTCAAAGTGGCTTGAAATCAAAACCCTGCTGCCCTCAGAGCCGAAGGCAAGGCACTGGTTTTACAGGAGTTTAACTGGGAGAGGGATTGGGTGTTCTCACAGTGGCTCTTAGCTAAAAGTCCATGTTGAACAGGTACAAGTTGGGTGTGACACCCAGAGATGCTCCTCCCCGGCTGCCACCTGTGAGCCAGGCCAGGGTGGCTCCAGCTGTCCCCAGCCCTTGGGGAAGGGAAAACTGCTGTGACAAAAATTGTCTGTCATAAGCCTTAAAAAGGACGCTCATAATTGCAGCCCTGCTGGTTGAATTGTACTAAAATAAAGTTGCTAGGATTTTTCCCTTTGCTTTCAGAGGAATGTGACACAGGCAAGAGGAGGGAGAGGAGAGTTGTGCTCTGCTCTTGGCACAGCAGAGGATGATGGTCTCCCTTTCCCCAGGAGCCTGGCAGGGTTTCACCATGAGGAGGGCTGCTTTGGGAGGGAGTAAGAAATTTATTTTGGCTTGATCCATCACTCCTAAGAAAATCTGGGCAGATAGGAAGGAGACTCTGTTTTGAACTATAGGTAAAGAAGGTCAAGAAAGAGAGTTTGCATGAACTTGCTGAAGGTTTTCCTAACAGTCAGGCTGATTTAAGGGTAGAAACGTTTTAGGAAAGAGGCACTTGAGAGATAAGCACCTAGGAAAGCACAGATGGAAGAAATGAGGTGCGTAATTGCAGGATACGCTGGGCAAAAAGCACATTCAAGGGAGGACTGTAAAGGGATGATGGAGAAAGGAGAACTCTTCAGGGTGTTCAGGCCTTTTGTTAAGCCATTAATCCTAATTACTACACACTGCTGATACCTTCAGTAGTGATTTCCAAAAATGTTTGTAATTTGACACAGTCCGTCTCCAGGAAGCCTCCATTCTCTAGGATGCAATTTGCTTTTTTAATTTTTTTTTTTTTTAAATATTTTAATCAAGGCAATTTTCTGTTTTTCACACTGCCCTGCCCAACTTTGATTCCTTCTTGGAGATTTCCTCTTGGTGCAAGGCACATTTCCTAACTCAGCAGCTTTCCCTGAGCTTGCTCCACTGCTCTTGGACACTTGTTGGACATGGAATGCTAACCAAGGATTAATTAGAGCAGTATGTGTTCTACTTGTTCCTTTTAATGAACATTAAATAAATATATGCTGAGATACCATAATTAAATAATTTGAAGACAGGAAATACTGTATTTCTGGTGATTAAACTTTATATCAAGTCTTTGTAACTGAAAATTTAGCAGGCAAAGATTTACTTATCTCAGAAAAAAGTCCCCGGTGAGCTTGAATCTCCTGACTGGATTAAGCTGTTGGAATGTATGAAAAGCACTATTTTTCCTCACAAGAAATAGTCCAGACTTATATAATTCATTAAAAGAAATTTAGAACGAGATAATTATCATTGATCAAGGGAATGTAATTATACTTTAAAAATCTCACATCAGTGGAAATTCAATTAAGAACACAGGAGACCAAAGGTTTGCCCAGTCCGAAATCTTTTTTTTCATGAGAGGCAAGATGTGTGTGCACAAGGATGAGCAAGAGGGCAGAGAACCTCATGCACATTTTAGCTCAGAGAATTATCAGATCCTCTTGTCTATTTTCTGTCTAGTTGCTCAAAATAATTTTCTGTTCTGAGACACTTTCCAAGCATCCTCCAGAGCTTCTTGCATCCACCATTGCTCTCATCAACAAATTTCACTGACCTGAGATCTGTTCCATGAGGAAGGGTTCTTGGGAGCTTGTTTCTATTTGCTTCACTTGGTCAGCCTTAGATCAGAACCTTGGACGAATGTTTTCCATCTCTAATAAGTAATTTTAGAGAGGATGGGGTGGGCACTACACACAAGGAGTGCACAGAAGTATCTGGGTTAACTTCTCAAAAATGTTCAAATTATTTGAGTTTCATGACACTTGAAGACAGGTATATGCACGCAGTATAATTTGTTTATAAGAAAAGCCAGACGATTTTGTTTGAGGTAAAATCTGTAGATCCCTATACCAAATCATGCCACACAAAATAATCTTGGTGTCATAAAATCATGTGATCCAGGTCTCCAGCAGGGCTTCATAGCTTCATGTGAAATCAGGGTTTGCTGGGAGTGATGCCAAGACTTTATTTTTCTACTTGACTTAAAATCCCAGCCTCTGGGGACAGGTAACACACAAAAATACTCTTCTTTGATTCAGAAAAGTAATGTAATAAATAAACACATTTTTAGTACTCAGCATTACTATCATAATTATTTCTAAGTGGTCCTTCAAATGTTAAACTTATTTGGAAGGTAGATGGAGGAAATTTAATGTTTAATTTCATTAGAAAAGGTATTTTTAAAATATCAGGTTCTTTTGAAGTCTTATACCAGGTTTCTGATACTTAAGTTTCATAATAACTCACAAAATCTGGCTAATTATCTTCCAAAGCATTTTAGCTTTCCAGGGAAGGCAGAATGGCATGAACGAAGAAAAAAATAAACAAAGAAGGCAGTGGGAAATGTCAATGCTCAAACCAAGAAAGGTTAAAAAATTTTCCGCTCAGAAGCATTTCCTCCTTAAGAGGCAAAAGTTTGGATCTGTTGGATAAATGATTACTTTGGCATGCATTGGCCTTAATAAAAATTGACTCTACAAAGAACAGTGGTGAATCCAGCAGCTCAGATAGATTTTGGTATTATTGCACTTATGTTCCACGTGATCATTTATGATGAGCAAGCTATTCCAGGGTCTGGCTGGAAGTGTTGGCCTTGCCATGCATTCACTGGAGGAATATCTGAGTACCACGGTACCTTTCAGGCAGACTAAGAACCCTCAAGACCTGGACAAACATCTAAAATCCACCAATTCTGCCCAGACAGTGTCCCGAAATTTTTCCAATATTCTAATTTGTTATCAAATTCACACTTGTTATCACCTAATTCACACTTGTTACCACCCCAATAAACACTTATTCTCTGCTCAGCACTCACGTTTCCTAGTGGGCAGGAGCCCATCCCCAGGCCTGCCCCTGCAGCTGGCCCTGGATGCTCACCCGCTGGCAGTGTGGGCAGGGAGCGGAGCCAGCAGGGCTGAGCTGGCCCTGGCCCCACAGAGGGGTTAATGCACATATGCTGGGCCATGGACAGCATTTTCCACTGTCTGCTGCTGCCTCAGCTGATGGACTGACTCATTTTGCAAGACTAATTGCTTGGAATATTCATTCATAAGCCAAGATGCATATTAATAAGTTGGAGGTATCTTTTCCTTCCTTATTCTCCTTCCCAATGGAAGCAGGCTGTGCACTGTGACATAAAAAACACCTTAAAACACTTACTTAAAACATGCCCAAGAGTACATATGCGTATATATATATATATATAATTTATATATATATATAAAATCTATACCTATATCTATATCTAATCTATATCTATATCTATCTATATGAATATCTGTATCTATCCATATCTATCTATATCTATGTATCTATATCTATATTCCATGTGTTTCATATTTTCTTTCTTCCAGGTGTTAATTTCAGGGGTAACATTTGTGAGAGTTTGCCATTACCCTTTGCCTTGAAGCTGATCCTAAACACACCAGCAAGCATAAGATATGGCCTTAAACCAAATTAGCCTTTAGCATAAAAGTATGTTCTTTATTTATTTTCTACTTTTAATACCTCACAAAGGAAGATATTTTTAAAACTATATAGGAATCATTATAATATTCCTGATATTTTTTTCCTAATGGACACAGAATGTCTAATATAGCTAAACTGTCAAGCTAGAAGAGTATGAATAAGAAAACATGAGAGGGATTATTAGAATTCCATAGTTTCTATTTGCTTTCCTTCTCCTAGGGCAGGAAACTGGGAAAGTAATCAATTTTCTGTTGCAATCAACTTCTTTAGGGGAAACAGTATTGGACTATACTCAGGAGAGAACAATACTGAAAACAGCATGTTTTTATCCAGTCTGAGGGACGTTATCACCTTGATCATTGCAGAGAGCTTGGGTTGCTCCATCCTAAAAAGATAGACTGTAATGGGAATATAAATGGTTCAGAGAAAGATTAGGACCATGACAGAAGCGTGGAAATGCATGATAAAAAGCAGTGCCCTGAGGTATAAAGGAATTATGTAAGGATAGAAAATAAAGAATAATACGAAGAAGTCAAGCTCTTTCCATTGAATAAGGGAGTTCTTTGGATTTAACCTCATCTGCTGAAAGTTGTTAACCCATTGAGAAGGTATTATTGGACAGTGGGAATTGCAAGGAAGGAGCAGTCATTCTTTTGGTGTAACTATTTTTCCTCCATTGCTCTTAAATCAGGTGTTCATATCAGCCCTTTTGTTTCTGCACCAGCATCAGCACATTTGTCCTCTCGGCAACAAACCACTGCTAATTCAAGACCAACAGAGCAAAGGCAGTAACAGGTGGATGATGTTGGCTCCACAGCAGAGAGAGGAATAGGGGCAAGAAGAAGTGAAATAGGAATTCCGGAATGTTTTCTGGGGTTTGGTGCAGGACTTTGTGTAGGAGCTGACCAAGTGACTGCAGGCAAACCAAACTGATGTGCGATGCTAAGGAAAAGCTCTGCACTCATCATGGAATCATAGGATGGTTTGGCTTGGAGGGGACCTGGAAGATCATCCAGCTCCAACCTTCCTGCCATGGGCAGGGATGAAACCACTTTCCTCAGAGCTCCATCCACCCCAGCCTTGAACATTTTCAGGAATGGAGCATCCACAGCTTCTCTGGGCAGCCTGTTCTATTGCTTCACCACTCTACTTAGCTGACAGTAATTTTTTCATTCCCTCGTCAGTTGGTTTAAAAACGATGGGATTTTGCACAAAATTGCAAAACATTTCTCTGGTAGCAGGTCCCTTGCTGTTGGATGCAGGAAGTGTTCTCCCCCAGGTGTCATTCCCTACCAGTCCCTGCCCAGCATCACATCTAATTATTTCTTAATTGTTCTTTGCTAGTGATGAAAGTGTTTCCATCGGCTCTGTAATATGGTGCCCTCTTGTGACCACTCCAAACCCAGTAATCACACACTGGCAACCAAAATGTGTCTCGGGGTCTTGGATTTCATCTCTTATCTGCCTTGGTTTTCAAAAACCTGAGGTCAGGGTGATGGCCAGTCTGGCAGACTCCTCATGCAGTTAGACTTCAGCACAATCAGACATCACCACACACATCTGAAATGACAGAGTGACATAAGAGGGGTTGTGAAATATTGCATGCAAAGATAATTAAAACTTTACCCGAAGCTGCACACACAGCATATCAGGTTTTTAATATACAGCAGTCTCATTCAGTCTGCACTGAAATTTAAGTGGTCTGCCCATGATAATTTAAATGAAAAGCAAGAAAACATTTTATGTGTTCTCTCTGTCCATCATGGCCACTCACAAGTGCAATTTGGTTGGGGGCAAAGAGAAGGAGGCAAGGGAATTCACAGAGGAACTAAGTAAGCGGGCAGTGGGGTCACATTTTAATGAAAATTTATTCATGGGCTCCTTTTCTTCTCAGTGTCAAATGGATTATTACATTTAGGTGTAACAATTTGGATTATGCACTCCCCTGTGTGAAACCAAACTAAATGAGGCAGATAAGACCTGGTGCATTTGTCAGAGAAGATGGTGTCACTGAGTGATGCTGCACTGGCCTGGGGCACAGCCAGGGAGTGCTTGGAGCAAATGTCCCTGCATGGAACAGGCAGGGTGGGTGTCACCAAGCAGGAGTGGTGGCCTGGGCTCTCATCTGAGCTAGCAGCTACAGGGGAAAAAGCCCTGGACGTTTCATACTCCCAATAAAATCTGTGTATTTGGGGCTGTGCACCCACCCCAGTCACTTTTTGGAGCTGGGAAAAGATGATCCATGCTACTGTTGGCTGCACTCTGTTTTTCTCTTCCATTGCATGATGAGACTGTGAAAAATATGTAGGGTGTGGATAAAGGCATCAAGGACGATTTTCTCGGAAAATAGTTTTTTGGGGTTAAATTGCTTTTGGCCTGTGTTGAATGTGAGATTTTGCAGCAGGGAATCAAAGGGATGAGTGTAATCTGCTGTTTCGAGCTGTCCGGTAACCCAAGGGTCATCTGCACTTTTCTTCCTATAACATCTGGAGTTTGAAAAACACGTGGCATGGGCACAGCTGAACAGGAGAATAAGATGGCAGAGAATTTTTGAGGGAGATTTCTCAACTCTGGAATACAGTAAAGTCAGATCAGTGTGTTGCACTCCCCCCAGGCATTAGAAACATAAACTGAGGGCAGCAAGCTACAGTTAGGGTTTCGCAGCAGTTCTGTAATCAAGATGTTTGCCCTGGATGGAATTAAAATAGATTTAGACCAGAGAATTTCCCATCCATATTTTGTCTAATTGTAGTGTCTCTCTTTTTCCCCCACTTCAATATATTACGAAAGCAGACAGAAGCAGGGAAGGGAGTTATTTGAAGTTGAAACAAGTCCTCGATTTCTCACATTCATTTCAGCTTTTCATGCCTGTGCCACTGAGCCGTGGTCTGAGCCCACAGAGTTCCCAGGCTGGGGCTCTTTGAGGAGGAGTTCAGCCTCACATATGAGGTAGCAGAAGAATTTTACCTAGTTTCAAATTTGGGATCAAAATTTCAAAGATGTGCTTAGCCTGGATTTCAGGCTTGGTGCTGAGACTTATTTTTTTTCCTCTTTAGTTTGCATCTTGAAAGATTTAAGATTAGATTAAAAAAAAGGAAACAAACTGGAATTACTGATTTTTATAGTTTTAAGTTGTCCCAAGACTAGGTCTTCTTCAAGCTTTTGACAAGTTAATTTACAAGCCTGACAGAGGTGTACATTAATGTGGGAATTTTCCTGAGCTATAATTGTGTTTTATTTTACTGGTACTACTGTAAAAGCACTGTATTTGTGCACCAAGTGCAACTGCATTGAGATGATGAGCAATTAAAACCACTTCTTGCATAATAAAGCACATTCTATCATGTTGCACGTACTTAATATACCCATGCAATGTGTTATACAGCATTTAACTAAATTACAGTAAATCACCTATTTAAAGAAGTTTTTCTTACAGCCCTGTATGTGAGGAAAAAATTGCTGGGAGCAGTAAAAGGATTATGACCCATAATGGCAGAAAGCTAAAAATGGGATTCCAGTTGTCTCCTGGAATTAAAGGCTGTAGTAATGTTGTCAAAGACAAGCTGTTCTCTGTCCCTTGTTGCTCCTTCTATCAGCATCACAAAGTCTAAGAAATCCTTATTTATTTCTGCCAGGCAAGGTGGCAAGGCAGAAGAAAAAGAAGTTTGTGGTGGGGGCAGGCGTTTGAAACAAAAGGCAGGGTGGTGGCAGGAGCTGTGAAAATTTACAAATGCCAAGGTCTGCAGGGAGCATCCCTAAGGAGCAGCTCAGTGAGGGCACGATGGAGCTGTGGGTATGGAAATGGGGTTTTGCTGCTATTCCCTATTCGTGATCCTTGCCTCCCACTTGCTCTGCTGTCCCAGCTTACTGTAGCACCAGGGGACAGGGGATGGGAAACCTTCCCTGCATTTTCTCCCTGGGAAGCAGCTCAGTATCAAAACAATCTTCGCTTCTGCCTTGGGGAGGGAATTTCAGAGTCAGTTGTTTGTTGGGTACATGCTGTAAATATCAAATAGATGCACTGCAGCATGGCTTGAAAGAACAACAGATCACAGTATCAAATGCATCATCACAACTGCCTTATTTCCACCTGAGTTTGTGATTGCATCTGCCTGGACACCTGAATAGGCTTCCATTGGGGACTGATTGTGCTTTTATTTTGCATTATGATCTATGTGGTGAAGTTTTGCAGCAGTTAGTGAGCATGCACCGCCCCAGAATTTGTTCAACATTTATTCTCGGTGCTTTTCTGAGGAGTAAATCCTACTTGCCCCAAGGAGTGAAGGTTTTGGGGCCCCGCTCTCCTACCTGACTCCAGTCAGGCAGATGCTGTCCTAAGTGAGTCAATAATCCTGCAGGCCTGGTAAACAAGATGTAATTTCCCCTTTCATGAAAGCAAAGTAAAATAAGTATATCCAGAAATCTGCCTGAGTTCATCTTCCTCCCTGCTCATATCATGCTACACCTTATTCCTCTTGTTTGGTGCTTCTTAATATTTTCTGGGTTTTTTTCCCCCAACAGTTTCTACTTCCTCTATGAATTTACTGTTCTGTTGTTTTCCTCTCTGCTTGCAATATGTCCAAAAAACTCAGCCTCCCTCTCTCTCAAAAGCAGTCCCTGAAGATAGTAGACTGTCTGAAGACAGATGTTTCTGCTACATCTGGCAGGATTAAGGGTATTTTAGGCTCTTGGCCCGTCACACAGCAACCTGTGAACCACAGCTTGTGTTATTCCCTCACCTTTGATATTCAGAAAGAACATTTTTTACAGGAAATCCAAAGTCGTTTCCCCCCCCCCACACACACCCCCCTGCCCTGGCTCACCTGGCCCTTCAGAAACCTTGCTGGGATGCCAAACAAGCAGAAGATTTTTTTTTAAATTTTAACTTTACTGCCTGATCCTCATGCATTTTTTCAAAGGAACACATCTGTGCTACAACCTGTTGAAAATATGAATTCTGTCTGAAGAAACATCTGTCCTACTATTGCAATCTCGTTGGATGGTGAGTGCTGTCCAGGTGTGTCTGAGCAATACCTGCAGGGGAGGACTCCAGGAAACCCTTGGCTCGTTCAGGAGCTGCTGTCACCTCAGTGAGGGTGGGCTCAGCCTGGCTGAGGGTGAATGATGCTGTACACCACAGTGGGCAGCCCTGCAGGGCTCCTGCAACGCTCGTCCTTCACATCAACAATCTCACAGCTCTGGGGCATTAAAAGCCCCACAACAAGCTTTCTTCTCCTCCTGTGACGAATAACAGAAGGATGCCCATCCTCTCTTGGTGGCCCTGTGACATTTGCAGTGCCAGAGCAGAGCTCCATCCCAGCGTCCTTGCACGTGGCCTGGTGCAAAGTGACCTCTGTCCCCAGGGAGGGATGAGGGCTCATCCCACAGGAGCTGCTGCTCTCTGTTCTCTTGACGCAGCATAATGTTTGCCAATCCTGCTAGTATCTGGAGGCTCATTTATCTGAAATGGCTTAGAACAACCTCAGGACTTAAATTCCCTTTATTCACCAATCTTCCTTAATCTTAGGGATTGAGAACGATAATTCCCTCCACGCTGGCTTTCATCAGACTGAGACTCATTCAATTATCTTTCATGTCTGTTGATCAGGACTCCAGGAGTTACCTTTTCCTCTGAATCTGTGGCTCCAAAAGAATGGAGTGGTCCTGACAGTCCCAAGTGCACCTTCTCTCTTTCACTATCTCTTGCTGCTGACCTGCCAATCGTGAATTTCATAACCCCTTTTTTGTCTGCTTTTCATTCATCTATTATTAAACTGATAGAAAATTACAATTTCATTTAAATACTTTTTAGAGCTGGATATAAATACTTTTTTTCCTCATATTTTATCACTCAGTTTTGCTTTCTGCTTAACATAATCTCTGACCAATCATGAAAATTCCCCTCACAAGCATGCAGGTCCTCCTGCTCCCTCTCACTGAGTCTGTTTTCTCTGCCCATGTATTTTCTCACTGAATTCAAGACAGAAAAGCAGATGGGGTTTATGGTTTCACCTGTTCTGCTTAGCAGATTTTTAGAATTTTCTCCACAGGCCTCCCCATTCCTCTACACTGACTCTGTACAACCCCAAGGCTGCTCCATAATTTCTGGTAATCGTTGTATTTTGCAGTCACTTTGTCAGTGTGAGTACATGTCTGTGTCTACACTCACAGACAGAAAATACATTCTACCATCCAGACAACTTCCTGGAGGTTGAAAGAGGGGTGAGAAGGTGGCAAAACGAACTTTGCTATTGAATCCTGGAAACACAGAGAGGTTCGGGTGGGAAGGAACCTTAAAGACCGTCCAGTTCCAGCCCTGCTGGACATCTTTCACTAGACCAGATTGTTCAGAGCTCCAACTATCCCGGCCTTGAACCCCTCCAGGGATGGGGCATCCGTGTCTTCTTTGGTGAAGAAGAGATGGAAGAAATCCAAGAAAGATTGAAGAAATTGAATTAATGGCTTTATGCCTGAAAATTACAATTTGTGGCATCATTTGTACTGAACACCAGCCCCAAAGGAAGACAGATATAAAAAATGAGATGCAGTGATGACCTTTATCAACAGTGGTGACAACTATAAATCAGGCTGCAAATTCTCATCATCTGGCTGGACAGAATTCATTATAGACAGAGGCTGCTGCATTGCTTTCTGGCTTTGATTGAGGTATGTCCCATTTAAATAAATGCTCTTTCACTGGAACAAATCACACATTTCAAAACAGGAGTCCAGGAATATTATTCATCTTTTGAGAACTAAGACCAGCTAAACCTCACGGTGTTTTGTTCGGAATATAATGCAGATCAATTTGTTCTTCTCTTAAGCAGACCAGTTTTCTGTTCATTAATTCAGACCGTGTGTTGATGGCTTGTATTGAATATAATGGCAAGATTTACAGCCTTAACAAATCAGCACTGCTTCATTTATTCTTTTTTTATGCATTCTAGAAGTACATGCGGCAGATTAGCACCTGATTTTAAACTTGTTATGGTTTAACAAATAATGGGAAAGTCCGTCATCTCCTATTTCCAACCATGGAGCAGTTTTTATGTAATCTTCTTGAAGTTTCACAGTTTATTAAAATGTTATGGGTTTTTTGGAGCATAAGGAGCAATGAAATTTGGTAGCAATGTCATTATGGGCAGTAATGGAACTTCCATCAGGTCCTGCAATATTCAAGAAACAGCTCCACAGACTCATTAGATTAATAAGATACTTTACCTGTGTACTGAACTTTGATCTGAGTTTCATTGCTATTTTTTAATGTAATTAGGAAATATCCTGAGAGGCTTACAGTTATCCAAATGTTTTGCTGGCCATCTTTAAAATGCTGTTTTTCTGTTTAGAACTTAGTTTGTAATCGGAAACATTCTGTGCTGTTGACAGAGGGTGATTATTAAAGCAGTAATCTTTTTCAAAATGTCTGATAATTAGGTAATAATCTGTCTCTCAGTTTAGTTTTCCCTGTTATTTCTGGAATGCCTGAAATATTGCTGGAAAATAAAAAATTTGTCTATACACTTTCCTCTTATAACAAATAATGATTCAGACTTTGTAGCCTGAGTATATAAAGACCAGGTGTGTAAGAAGCATTAAATCTTTTATTGCTTTACTTCCTGAATTGTTGCCATAAACACATTTCATGAGGATCTGGACACAGATGCTGGAAGTTAGATTTGTAAATAACTTGCTGCTGGATCAGACTCCAGGGGTTGTCCCTTCTGGCATATGGCCCAGGACAAGGGCAAATGCTTAGGGAAGGGTCTCAAAAACAGGCAAATTTCTCAAGATGACTATTCAGGATATCCTTTTAGTCTCTCACAATGGCTGGTTCAAGGGCTTCCTGAAACGCATCTCCCTTCAAGATATATAATCTTTGATGGATTTTTCTTCCATTTTTCTCATTCTAGTTTGGATCTCCCTGCAGCCCTGGCACCTGCTGTGTTCTGGGACTGTGACTTCCACAATTTGTTTGCCTTCAGCATGAAGAAATAATCCCTTTTATTTGCTTTGAATCCTGACACTGACTGGTGTCATCTAGTGCCTTTTGGTATTTATTTTGGAAAAGCCAGGGAACAAGCATCCCTTATTTATCTTCTCCATATGCTTGTGACTTTTTTGACTTCTGTCCTAGCTCTGTTCAATCAGTTCTTTCTCAAGTTTAAGTATCTTAGTTTGTTCAGTCATAAATAGTATGAAAGAATTTTGAAAGACAAATGCATGTCTTAATTTAATTCAGATCCTTTTTTTTTTTTTTTTTTAAATTCAGGACAGAATTTGCTGATAAAATTTATTCCTTGATTTTAAAATATGTTAAGCTTTGAGAACTTTGCCTATGAGTCTGAAGGGCTGGTGCTCGGATTTGGACTCTGAGAATCTTAACGTCTCTAAAACCGTGTGATTTTGAGAGGATCAACTCTATAGCAGCAACCATTTGGACTTACAGAATATGATTCATCCCAATCTCACAGAAGATTTCTTCTTTCTCCACTTGTGTGTAAATGTGTGATACAGAGGAGGAGATTTTTTATTGTTTGCAAAAAGCAGAGCGCAGAAGCCTTTCATCTGCACTTTCAGTGCATTTTTTAAAGCTGGTTAATGACTGTGATGAGGATTATCAGCATCAGGTTGGAAATAAAACACTGAGACATGGATAAGGAGTATGCTAGCTCTGTACACCAAAGTTTTGAAAGAACAAAGTCTCTAAACCCAGGGTTGCCTTCAGCAGGTCACCCCAACTGGGCACTGCACGCCTCTGTGGTTACAGTGAGTTGGATTTGTGCTTGTAAAAATCCTAGAGGATTTAAACTCACCTTTGATTCCTCCCAGGACAACGCATGGATAAGGTTAAACCATTAATGTGTCTCTAAACCTTGTTGCACCATGGTGACCCTGCTGGGGTAGCCATAGGAAGGGTAGGTGATGAGGAATTTTTTCCCAAACTGAAACTGGAAGCAGAATTTTGGTAGGATCCATCAGTTCTCAGTCTCTGTTTGGCCAAGTTGTAAAAAAACCATAACCCTAGTCCTGTGCTAAGAAAAGCTGCTGATCCCTTTAAAAGCAGAGTGCTTGGGACTTATTTTTCATGTTTTATCTGCAGGGCAGTGCATGTAAGCCCTGATCAGACTCGAACTCCAGCTTATGACATCCCTTTATTGTCGTAATGTTTTTCATCCTGAACTTCTGACCTGCTACCTAACCCTCATTTGGAGTCCCTTTCACAGGTCTGCCCCAGCATTTCTGCCGAGCAGGCTGTGTGCTTTGAGAGCTGGACACTGCCTCCCCACCGTGCAGCAGCTCCTGGAGGCTATTCTTGTCCTTGTCCAGCTGTCTTGGGAGCTGGAGCAGTCCCAAAGAGCATACAGACAAGCTGATTTGCCTTTTTCATGTGAAAATGGTGATTTCTTTGCATGTATCTCCTTCTGGTATGAGTCTGCAGAGCAAACGTCAGAGTCGGAGCATCCACACGACATCAGGTTCCAGAATCTGCTTTGTTAGAGGTTGATTTTCCTTTCACTTTCAGAGACTTTCCAGGATTATTAAACTCCTACAGAGACTGTGGACCTTGGGAACCTTTAGGCATAAGGAATTGTTTTTTTTACCTTGTTTTCTACACTAATAGCATAGCAAGCTGCGTATGTACACTCAAAACAGGTCACTCTTGCATTCATCTGAGGGAAAGTATGGCCCAATAAACACGTGATGGACACTAACCTCGCCATTTTATGGCTATCCTCAAAACCACTTTTAGCAATGGCTGTGTTAAAAAATGATCTGTTTTCTTCAGAAGGAAGTTCCCAGCAGTACTTTTGGTTTAAGGCTGTAATTAGGTTCCACACAAACAGACAATTCCAGATTTCCTTAATGACCTTTTGCTTTCCTCCTTGCAGATAATGAATTCATTTACAGAAACCAGAATGGCACAGTGATTCTGAGGAATGTCGAAACCAACAGTTCAACAATATTAATAGAAAACAAAAAAATTGTAAGTATTTTCTGTAACAAGTAGCTGAATTTCACAGAGCTCTTGCAGTGGGATCAGTAAAGCAGAAAATGACTTGGGTTTCAACTTCATGTATTGTCAGGGAGAAGCAATTCTCTGGTAATACAATGGGCTATGCAGTGATGGATAATGTGAGATTGAACTCCAGCTTTTCGTATTATTCTGCAAGCTCAGTTTCTCTCATACTTCTGGAAAGTATCATATAGAGATTTGAAGCTAGCCTTGCATATCATATGTAATTGAAAGATGCATAATTCTCATCTCTGCATGCTTATAATAAAAGAGACAATTGGTGTCATTTACTGTCTGGTGTCATTCTCTACATTCCTCCATGCAAATACTTATTTTTAATTTGTGTATTTGCTGATTTTTCTTGCCTTACAGTTGAAATGCAATTTCAATGTTGGTTATGAGTAGTGTTGAGAAATAGAAGTGGAGTTGCATGGGAGAGAAACCCTAAGAAATGGTAAAGTTGGTAGGTGGCTGTTAATATGAACATAAAGGAAACAAATTCCCATCTGATACAGAGTATTGCTTATAGTGATAGATGTGTTTTGTAGCATTGTTTTTTGTAGTAGATGAAGCCAGCATTGTGGCAGAAGTTAGCACATTAATTGTATTAATTATTTTTTAATGAGAAAAAGAACTTATCACTGAATTATTTTTGCAGGGCCCAACCTTAAACTTCACATGCCACATTTAACCTTCAACCTTTGCTGCATCACATAAGCAATCCTCTTTTACCAGAGTGTAACCCCTTTCTTTACAATTCCAAGCGTAAAGAAATGGGCTGGCTTCCTTTAATATCAAGGTCTGTTGAAGTCAAATTGCTTCCATTTGGCCTCTGTTTATTCCAGTGGTTTTTAATTTTTGCCATTTGTAAGAAAAGCACACTGCTGCAAGATATTCCTACATTTTTGTGCCATTGCCACTCTGCTGCCTGTTCTACCCTTGTTCCTCTTCCTTCTCAGTAAATAAATCTGCAGGTCACCTCCACACCAATGCAGAAAGTCCCAGCGCAAGAGCTGCCATTACACCTCACTCAGACATGGTATTTTTGCTCTTCCTTCCCAGCCCTGGGTCAGAAAACTTTTGCTACTTGGTCATGTTTTCCTTTCCCCACGCTATTAGCATGACAGTAAATAAAATCTGTCTTCATGCTGACCCTGCTGGTTCCCAGGCTCCGCACACCTCCCCATCCCGATCTACGCTGGGCCATCAGCCCATTGGATTTCCCAGAGAGGTGGGGGGTGCCTCATTGCTGGAAATGCTCAGGATTAGGTTGGATGGGGTTCTGAGCAGCCTGGTCTAGTTGAAGATGTCCCTGTTCATGGCAGGGGGTTGGGCTAGAGGACCTTTAAAGGTCCTTTTCAGTCCAAATCCTGCTAGGATGGTGTGACCTGTCCCCTCTGCCTTGGGCTCTCCACACCACGTCCAGCCTCGCTAGCCTTCGGGAGGACTCTCCCCGTGGGGTGCTCTGTACTGCCCTGCAGCCCAAATTTCCCCTTCCATTTGGCTCTGTGGGACTCTCCCAAGGACTTACATCTGATTTGTTGGGTGAGAGGGTGAGGTTTAAGAAGCAGGGGATGAGTGATGTGCTGCTGGCACCTCTCTTTGACCTTGGTGCCATCTGTGCCAGCAATGTATTATCTTGAAACACACCAGGGAGGAGAAATGGCTTCACTAAACAGATGAAAAGTGAAGAAGGGAAAAGGTAGCTCCTGACAAGTCTGAGATATCCTGGCATTTCTTCTTGTTAGCAAGATTTACAGTGCTGATTTTTGCAGAACTCAGGTCAGGGTGCATTGTATCACTGCAGCATCCCGAGGACTTTTAACGGGAAAATGGAATAGTTTTCCTCTGTATTGTCTTAATTGGGGGAATGTAATGGTGTCTATATTACTAATTTGCTCCAGAAACTATTTACTGCTTTTCATGTCCTGCACTGGCCAGTGAACATGGAAAATGGGAGGGAATTAATAAATTGCCATTTATCAGAGTTTTCTACTAACTATTGCCTACATCTGCCACCTCATCACCCATTGTGCAGTAAGATTGTAAGGAAAATTCTGGGGTATTTTATATAGCTGCCTGCTCTGAGTCACAAGGCATTTATTCTTTCTCTTATGGGGGCACACATAGCATTTCCAGTGTTCAAAAAAGAAAATTATCTTTTTCAAGGCTCTTAATCTGGCAGTATACCTCATCCTTAGAGAGACAGTCATAACAATTAGTTCTAGATGTCATTAGCTTGAAATCTGAAGAACATTTATTTCAATATTGTATTTATTTTCTAGGTCTCCTTAAAGGCTATCCGGTATGAAGTGTCACCTGACCGGGAATATGCACTATTTGCCTTTGATGTTGAACCCGTAAGTAAACAGATTTGATTTCAAAATACACAGCCAGTGGCAATTTTTAAAAAACTTTTATGCCAGCAAGTTGATATTTTAAATTAATTGCTTCCTATGAAGCAAAGCAAGAAACCCCCTCACTTAGCAATTCTGAGAGCATGTCACACTGCCATCTAGTAGAGGAGAAAGGTATAAATTAGACCATAGAGGAAAACACTGTCTTTGCCAGGATTTTATAGCCTTTGGGAGGGGGATTGTAAGGACATGTCTTTGCTACAAGGATTTCTATTCCTCTTCTGTGATTTTTTTTTTTCCACGGTGCCTTTTTCAGTCACCCTAATAAATTTATTCCCCAGAATGAAAAGCTACTGTCAGTGTCTCCCACAACTGAAATAATACATTAATTATGGTGTCACCATTCCCAGTGCTGCAGTTAGGGTTGAGCTATCACTTTCATTATAAATCCTTTTCTTCAGAGGTTTAGGTATAAATCATTCGTTAAAAATCACCATTAGGTTGCTACTAAGTTCTGGATTACAGCGAATTTTTTACCAAACTTCAAAAGGGGAAAGTGTAATGAATCATTTTTAACTGATGACCAAAGAATCAAACATGGGGGAAGCAATTCTTCTGCATGAATAATATTTTTGTCTTTCTCAATTTTGCTGGTATAAGGCCTGAAATGTTTGAATGATAGCTATGCTGTACTACTTGGATGAACTATAAACCCTATATATTTCATTTCTATAATCTCGAATATCTCCAATTCTTCAAAATGAAAATAATACACTTGGAACTGTAATTCTTTTTCCATAATGTAAATAACATTTCAGCTTCTCACCAAAGGAAATTTGTTGGTCCTTTAGGTAGTGAAGGTTGTGGCTGTTGCTCATATGATTTCTCTGCTATCGTCTTTGAAGTTATTCCTGACTTGGTGCTATGAAAGTCAGAAAAAGCATGCCTGGTTTTAGAAGAAGGGAAAACAAAGCTCTATCAGAAACTTTAGGAATAATTCATAATGATTTTTCCGGGGAAACTACTGGTGGTGTGACTTCACTTACCTGAAGCTCAGCTGAGCTCTAGACAGAGATGGATGTGGAAGTGTTAAGTGAATTCTAAACATGAGGAAGACAGCCTAAGGGTCACTGAGCAAGCAAAGCCTTTCTCTCAAATTCCCCCGCCTTGTGAGCCAGGGATGCTTTGTAAAATTCAGTTCTTTTAGTGGAAATCAGCCTTTGGCTGTGGAAGCCCTGTGCCAACACTGCTCAGATGCACTGTGCAAGCTGGAAGAGCCCTGAGGAGGGAGGGCTTCCTCAGTTCCTCTGTGAATGACAGAAAAAAGCCTTTAATGACCAAAAAAAAAAAAAAAAGAGAAAACAAGTTTAATTTCCCATGAACAGTAATGAGAAATTCACTTTTTATTCTCAATCTTTATCCACTGAAAGGACTGCACACTCTGAAGATCTGCAAGGAGCAGAATTAGGGGGACTTTTACAGCCCAGACTTTGTGCTCAGTCTGTAGAGGAGGGCTTGATGTGGGCAATGTGGAAGGAAGGGAATGGGAATGGGAATGGGAATGGGAAAGGGAATGGGAATGGGAAGGGATGGGCTGGCTGTGTTTGCTCTGCCCCTCCTCTCTTCATGTCAGTGCTTACAGACCTGTGGGTTTGAGGTGCAGGCAAAACACTGAGGTTGGGGTCCCTAAGATGTTGTGTGGAGAAGAGAGAGCAGCACACAGCCAGGGCTCCCTTCCTCACACCACATCGCCTTCCAGAAAGGAAAACCCAAGGTGGAAAGCTGAAAACATGACCTTTAGGAACATTTCAGGATGTGACACGCTCAGTGCAAGAGAACTTTGCAAATTATTCAGGTATTCAGTTATAGCAAGGGTTCCTGAAGCAAAATAAAACAAAACAAAACATCCTCTTTTTTTTTTCCTTTAAGATTCATGTTTATGGAGAAAACAAAGTTTCTTTGGTTCGTATTTTGTATTGTTTTGTTTTGTTTCATTTTGTTTTGTTTTGTTGTGTTTTGTTTGAAGAAGCATGCTAATAGAGGGGTAGTTAGGTTCAGCCTTGGTTATTGCAGCCTTAAGCCATGATGGGTGACTCTGTGTATTAAAATGGCAATAACTGTTAAATTACTTCTTCAGCTTTCTTCTCCCTTGGTATGCAGACTGTGGCCACAAATAATTGCATGTTAGTTAGCTCTTCACATTTTCTGCATTTCAAACTGTATTCTTGGACAAAATTCAAATTACGCTGTTTTCTGCAACACAAGAAATTGATTAGCAGAGCCTTGGGCAGTTGTCCTTCTTGCAAAGTCAAAAGGAAATTTCAGGAGATGTATTGGCAGAGGATGCATCTTTAAAGTTTAATTCTACAATTTCAAAAAAGGAACTTCTTGGAATTTTTGTGTACTTATTTTGTAGGCATCAGGAATCGTTTCTTGTTTTTTTGGTATTTGATAGTGTGGTGTGCTGCCTTTTAATTGCTTGTGAGTATAGATATTTTTATTATTTTTTTACACAGGACAGTTGTGCTGCTTTTGCATATGCGTATAATATCTTAATATGCATAGTATGAATTAATCATTTGTCTGAATTCTGAAATGAATGGGTTCAGCCTCCATGTTTAATACCAGCCAGGAATAAACATCAAAATAGAAGAACACAATGTGTCACTCCAATGAAGCGGAATATTTTTAAGAAAAGTGCTACAAAGTCATTTCCTGCCAGTAATAGCTCCTTCTATATTTTTCTGTTTATTTGCACGGATCTCTGCTCAGTGCTGGTCTGGGTGACAGCACTGACACCCACATTGGAATAACACAGCACTGAACTGGCAGACACCTATTTTGCGAAGATACTGAGGCAGCTAATGTGTTTTTTTGTGTTGTATCGCTCCATCATTTTAAAGGATAATGAATTAAAGCACATTCCTTTAAATAAATTTCTCCCAGGAAGCTTGGCAGACAGCTGTGAGGCTGGTGTGGGTACACTGTGGCTAGTCTGGCTGTCAGGTCTCATTGTAAATGCTTTTTTGCTCTGCTTATATTTACAGAAGTTTAATCTTTCAGGCAGCAATATTCTGGGTAAGCCTTGTGCTAATAGGGAGCTTTTCTAACCTTGAACACGGAAGATTTGTTCTTTTTCTGGAAAGGTCACAGGAAAGGCGCCAGGCTGCTTTGTCTTAAAATACTCCCACAGTTTTTCTGTTGTTTGTTTTTAGTTTCTTTACACTAAACCAAGGTGCAGCCTGAGGCTGGAACAGCAGGGTGGAATTTCGGGAAGGCATTGGGGAGTAAATACCTCCATAGAGAAACTTTGATTGCAAATCATCCTTCACCAAAACAAGTGTGTGGGGCTCTGATACAGAGTTTAATGACCCCAAAACATGTGGGCAAATGGGGTTGGACACAGCACCTGGGCAGAAGTTACCAGTGGGGTTTGTGGAATGGAATAAAAGAAAGAGAGGAAATACGTCAGAAGAAAAATGGTTTTCTGGAGTGACCTAGTGAGACATTAAATAGGGAATATTTAATTGCCTTTATTAAGAATCAGTGTTGTCGTCATTCAGAAGAGGAACTAAAGCTGACAAGATTCTTCCTAAAACTTTTTGTTCTTTTTCTCCAATTTCACCAGCCCATTACTGTGTTTTTGCCAGTTAAGGGCAATTACACTTACAAATCCTGGCTGATTAGCATGGACCAAACTGCAAAGGCTTCTGAACAAAATTAGGGCTCAGAGGCTTTTGCAGCTGATAAAACAGATGCTGTTACCTATTTTGCAGTAAAAGAAATGTTCTTTTTTAATGCTCAAGGCTGGAAAGAATTAATCATTGTTGTAATTAGAACACACTCATTTATTATTTTTAGACTAGTTCATGTGGTGAGTTCAGTATTTCTATTCTGCCTGCCTGTATCCCTAACAGGAGTGATGGGACCAAACACAGCTCAGAAAGACGCAGACCAAACCTTAGACTGTTTAAAGAGTGTGAATAAAGTAAAAAAAAAATCATTATTTATAGAAAGTATCATATTACTATTGTTGTTGTTAGTAATTTTTATTTTTTCTCCAAGTCTAGTTGTTATATGGAATGAACAGGTTTTATGCTTATGGTCCAATTACAATCTCATATTAATTTAATTAGCTGTGTAAAAATTAAAATAATATAACCCTTGTTATTTCCAAAACACTAATGGGTATAAATATTAATGAATCCTCACAACATCTTTTTGAGCTAGGTGATAAAACATTATTATGATAAATATACCTCTGAAAATTGAACACTGTCATAACTATCATCAGTAATGCTGCTCAGACTGTAGTCATGATATTTATTACTTAATTGAAATGGATTTACCAGGCCTAGAAATTGGTTTACATAAATCTATTTTCTTTCTATGGCAATAAATATATTTCAAATTTCCTTTTTTAATTCTCACACAATGTGGTTTTCAGAAACATTGAAAATGTGCAGTGATTTCCTGATAAAGTGAGCACAGATAGAATATTTGTGTCATAAAGTAATGTCACCTGGTTTAGCGATTGTTGTTTAATATTTGGAGTTTGTTATAAATTATTAGTTTTAGAGGGGGCCATTTTGAGGGAAAAAGCTTATGTTTATAGTTGCTCTCATCCTTTCTTTAATGTGAATACAGTTTGAATCCTTGTTGTTCATAAATCAAAAGGACTTCTCTACTGTAAAGCTGCACAATATAAGGGCATTGTTCACTTACATTAAAGCCTGGTGGCTAAAAATATTTTTTCCAACATTTTCAAGCCTAAAGCACTGTAACTTCGTGTACTTGTGAGAAATAGTTACTGTTATAAGAATGAATAATGGATTAGGATAAAGCACTTCATAAATAAAAAGAGGAAAGAAGTCAGTGCAAATAAAGTGAGGTTTATATTAGTTAAAATGTTTTTCTGTTATTACATCTGTTCGTGTGTGTATCTTCAGGCAGAGCACCTTCTCTTTTCTCAGTTCACCAGCTGTATGAATGTAGCTGTGAATTTAGAATGAGCTGTGTGTCTGTAGTCATTCAGTGCTTTTTAAGGAGCAGAAGTCAAGTTATTAATGAATTAGTAGAAATACATAGGCCAACCACTCATCAAATCTGATAATTTGCTGTATTTCCATGAAAGCAACATCTTCAGCCACTTCCCATAGAATAAATAATATTAATACCATTCAGCTTATCTAATATTTCAATGAAATGCTCACAGCTTCTGAAAATGGCAGCATTTTGATGTGTGTGCCTGTGTGAGCTCCCAGTGAGGTTCTTCTGGGGCTTCAGGGCTGGAGGTGGGCGCCACCTTTTTTCTCCTCCTTCTTACAGCTCCTGTTTTGAGTGATATTATTTTAACAGCCAACATCAGTCGTGTAAATAACCTTGTTTGATTAAGTGCTTTTATTCTCTTTGTGGTAGAACTGCAGTGCTCCAGCTACATTTACATAACTAAAGCTAAGGCCTGTGTGTCCAGAAGTGTTGTATTAACAAGAATGTGATAAGAACATAGAAGAGGTTAATTTTGTGGGTGATATTTTACTTTGGACTTGAAGCTGAAGCAGCAGCTGTTGTCTGACAACACTTAAAGGCAATATTTTATTTTCAAAGGAGATTGTTGTGGGAATTTTTAATTATGAATCTGGTCTTTGTGAAAGGCAGCCTATCTTTTCCAATCTCAAATCCACCACGAATAAATTCCTTCATCTGCTGTTTTCAACAAGACAGACAAAACAGAAATTTCAAAGGTATTGGAGAAAGTTGATTAGAAAAGATTTCTACACTTCCATTTGCTTTTCTGTCTGACCTGCGGGAGTGTATCTAAGCCAAGACATCAGCTCTTTCTGGTCACCTTTTATTGAATAAACCAAAACTGTTAATACATGAGACCTCAGCAGCTGGGAGGTTTTCCTATCAGTGAATCCCAGTGCTGGCAGAAGTCATAATATCTCTGTCACACATACCAATGTGCTGTCATGTGTTGGTATCTGTAATTGTTTCAGCCTCATTAATATTTGATATCTGCAGTGGCACAGAGAGAGAGGGAAGTTTGCCAGAGGGATTCATGGCTTTTCAAAACTCTATTACAGAGTTGTGCAAACATTGCCTTCTCAGGTGTCCTCAGTCGTGCCTCCAACAGCAGAACCCTTTTGATGCCAATTTTTCTCTGCTGCACATGCTCACAAATTTTAAAGTTATTGCTATAGGAGTGTGGATACCCACTTTAATTGAGTAAACACATTATCAAGTGGAGAGAATATTTGTTCTTAGTGCTCAGCAGTCATCACTCTGTCCAATTTCTGTCATGTTGTTTGCTCAGAAAATAAATTTTTGGACACAATTACAGGCCTGTGGAGCAATAATTGCTGACAAGTTTACTCCTAGAGTTTTCTTTTGAAGGAGAAACTACAAAAACAAATTTCATATTGCTAAATTTCAGGGCAAATTTTGAACTAACACAGGGGAAGAAAATGGGTCAAACCTATTCCTTATTTGATTTGGGTTGGAGGACCCTCATGTTTCATTTGAAATCCCAACAAAGTTCCAGCAGAAAATGCGTTTTTTTATGTAGCTTGAATGGTTCTTTGCTTTTAACAGCAATTCTGCTTTGGAACAGCTTGGTTTAATGAGAAAAAAATATTAGCTTAAACAAGAAGTTAGAGCAGGGTCAGGAACTCAAACAAATGGACTGTAGGGACATTTTGGTAGTTAGGATCCTTGAGCCTTGGGTCAATGGGTTCTTATTTAAAATTAAGACTATGTCTCTGTAACTCAGTAGAAACTGAAAAAAAAAAAGGTGGAATGAAAAGCCACATCCCAAATCTGCATGCTTTTTCTTTATTTTCCATTCTTAATTAAAGGGAAAAGATAGGCACTGAGTATCAGCAAGAAGGAATGGCTGGGTGGGGGCACAGAATGGTGCACAGAATGTGTGCTCACCTCACCCTCAGCACGAGTTCTTGGAGTTGGGATCATTCCAACACTGAAGGAACATAGTCTATAGAAGGTGTCCTTGCCCACGGCAGGGAGGTTGGAGCTGGAGGATCTCCCAGCCCAAACCACTCTGGGATTGATCATTGGCAGCCACTGTGGTGTCTTAGGGCCTGCAGCTCTTACATGGATCAATAAAACCACATTAGATATGAGATTTTGTAGCTCTGTTGCTGCCTGGTTTTGGGGGATGTTCTCAGGGGAAGTTTGTGTTTCTGCAGTGACGGTCTGGGTGCATTCCTAAAGCACAGCAGGGAATGTTCATCTGAGCTGGAAGCAAAGCTCTGCACAGTCTCTCTCTCTCCCTGCCCTTCTCCATCCCCACATTCCGGTTTTGCTGGTGCCTGCTCCCAAAATTGCAGTGATTTTGGTAAAACTGCACCAAACCCCAATTTCTTACCGAGTCTCCATTGTCTCCATTCCAGGAACAGTTTAGTCAGTGTAACAAAATACTCTGCATGAAATGCAGAGCATTAAAAACTGAGTCTGCTGACTTCAGCTGCTGAGCTTTAACTGCTTTCCTATCAAAAACATTGGATTAAACTCTTGCTGTTCTTCTAATAATGCAGATAAATAGAGTTAGAACTAAACCTGAAGCCTCCTGATTGGAGCTGGGAGACTTCAACAGAAATTGCACGAACATGACTGAGTGCAAAATTGTTATTTCAGACTAAGTTGGATCGCCCTGCTTGTGTAGCAAAGGCCAATAAACTGTATCCAACATTTATTCACAGGCACAGATACACATCAGTAAACTGGAAAGCAAATCCACAGTTCCAGGGAAGACTAGAGGAGCATCAAAACTCAGAAATAATTAGCCTGTCATGCAAAAGTACATGGGTGTATTATGTATCAGTATCAGCTATCAGCAGTCTTCCTCTGTAAATATTTTCTTTAGTAAATGAGATTTTCATCAAGCAGGGAAGGGAAAATAAAAAAACCTCAAGGCAAAACACTATCATACAGAAATAACCAGTTTTTCTTAGCTCACATAAGGTTATATTTCTCATTCTGCTCCCTTTTCTGAGCATATAGATGAGCTAACTTGAACAAACTGGTAGAGATCAATGTCCTAATAAGATTCACAAAATGTTCTTAAAATAAATTGCAATTTGTTCTTAAATAAAACCTTCATAAGAAAATTGTACAAGGTTTCCTAGATAGTCAGAATCAGATGGTCAGCAGTAAAATAATCGCAGTTTTCTTTCTTGCACTCGTATGGGGATCTATCTCAATGAAACATGGGAAGCTTTGCTTTACGAGGAATGAAATAAATAGAGTATGAAAATTATTGAAAAAAATTAAAATTTAACAAATAATTAGATTCCTTGCAACATAGAGAGGCTTCAGAATTACATTAGAGGTAAGTTCCTGCTTTTTAGCATAAATTTGCTTCCTAAGTTTTTAGGGACAATAAACATCCTGGTTTGTGCTGGATTGTGGTAAGTATAGGTGATATTTTAAAATGTTAAGGAAAGAAATACAGTAGGAATAGGTTTCAAAATGGGAGAACAACAGTGATTTAAAAGGCTTCAGAAAGCAAAACCAGAAAGAATTTAATTCTGGTGTCCACACAGAAACATACGAATCAGTCTATAATCTAATTATTTTTATTTCCAGTCTTTTTTATTTTTTAAGTTTTAATCACTGAAATAGTAAAAAAATATATATTTAGTGCCCTCTTCTGGAAAAACAACTCTTGCTGTGCAGGGCACCCCAATGAAGTTCCTGTACTCAGAAATGAAAATCTTCTGATGCAAATGTTCTTCTCTTTAGCCAAGTTACATGCCTAAATCCAAGGAGTGTGTGGCTCTCTGTGTTTACCCTGAACAAGTGCCTTTTATCTCTTTTACTGCCTGCAGAACTCTGCTTTTACCATCTCCATGTTAAAACTAATAATTAACGTTCCTCCTTGGGCAGCTAATGACCCAGATTTGAAAATGGAATCATCTATTCTCTTTCCTTCTATTCTCTGCTCAAAAGAAGCTCTTTCTTGAAAAGGCAGAGGAATCTTAGGGCTTTAGCCATGTCTTCAAATGCATGAGTCCCCATTTTTTTTGTGCAGGAGTGGAGGAGTGATGCTGTTGATGGCAGTGCTGAAGGGCTCTGCAGCAGGCAAGGAGCAGGGGAGGTTCTGTGCTCCCTCTTGTCCTCTTTGCTCTTCCCCTGCTTCCCAAAGAGATCCTCATCATCACCACCGACCATTTGCCCCCTGGAAGTTGTCCACAGCATGACAAAGACAGCACATAAAATGTCCTCCTGCCTTCTGTGGGATTTGAGTTTGTTTTCTTTATGTTAGAAAATAGAATTGTCTCCTCCAGTGAATTAGATGTGTGTGTACATTGAAATACAGCTCTGAGTCTTCTGATCTCATATGGAACTGGAAAATGAATCTTTTGCTGAACGTGGAGAGGATTTTTGACCAAGGTCCCTGTCATACATCTGAATATTTTCATTTCTTTCACATCCACTTCACTGCTTTTAAACTGTTGCTCTCTAATGCTTTCTGATGGTCTCATCTTTCTTGTTTCAGATTCCTTTGAATCTTTTAAAAGTGCCCTGAGCCTAGGACCATCTTAAAAAATTTCAGTGCCAGTGCTAACTTCTTTGTACTATTCACATTCTTAGCTGCTACTGTAGAAAAAGCAATTTTTACATGCTAGGAGTAAATTTTAATAGAAAGAACATATGCTGTGGTTCTGCAGTTGCTAATTTCTGCCTCTAAAGTGAATTACTTAAAAATGAATAAATTAATTAGATACACTAAGCATTCAGCACATTTTCATGGCTTGGTTCTCACATAATTGCTACAAAGCTGTACCATTTGCACTGTAAACTTCACCAAAAAACAGGCTTTCAGAATCTTTCCACAGTCAGTGTCTGCACAGCCCAAGAAATGTTCGAATTCCATTGAAAGAAGGCATTATTTAATGTTTCATTAAAAGCAGTATTAAGCATCGATTTCTCATGCTGTCCTTCAGCCCTCAAACTTGTAACTCCAAAGGCAATGAAGGTGAGAGTGAATGTAGATGTGAACCCTGTAATTCCCATCTCCACCAGTACCCCGGGCTGCCTCTGTAAACAGTAAAATTCAGGGCGTAAATCTAAGGCTAAAATAGACACCAAAGGCTGCTGAGAGGAATCATACCCCACACAGGCTTTTGGCACCATTGTCTGGGAACGGGGAGGTGCTGCATGGGGCTGGAGGTGCAAAAAGGTAAATGAATGACTTTACAAGGACATCCCTCAAGGCAGACAACTGCAAAGAGAGGCATTCCAAGTAGCAAAGTGAAAGAGCCTGGGAAAGTATTTTGGGAAAGGATGACCATAAAATCAGCTAGCTCTAGTCTTCTTTCTGAATTTACTTTGGGCTACTAAGCCAGTGTAGTGAACTGGATGGACTTTGGGTCTGGCCCAATACAGCTATTATTAAGGTCCCAGATATTCCTAAAGAATCATGGTTGTGTGGGTTTTTGTGTGTGTCTGTATGGATTTGAAGGTGTTCTATGTTTCCTGGGTCTGGGATAATTGCTGTGACCTTCTAAAACATTTATTTGGCCTCAGGCTACTTTTGTACTCTTAACACATAATAATGTCAGTTGTTCATCTTTTATTTCTTTCCCTTAGATGTATCTCTTGGTATGTTAAAATCACAACTATGTACTAGATAATTTTATTCTGATTTCCAAGTTTCTGAACAGAGGGTGGGAGTAGAACCTGGGAGTTCATATATGTGAGGTTAATATTGATAGAAGTTTAAAAATATCAACAACAGAATGAGCTCATTATTGATAACCCTCATTCTTAATTCTTTATAACTCATTACAGCTACTTCCCAATAACCTGAGCATCAACAAGTGCACAAAGGCTGGTGCAAAATCACACTGAGCGTTTTGCAGCTACCATTTTATTCACCAGTTAAAAATGGAGCAGTCGTCCTTTAAGCCAGTGACTGCAAGGGCTTTGTGGTGCCAGTGAAGCACTGTGAGGGACAGGTGGCTCGGGAGCAAAAGGAGGCTTTTGTAATTGCTTGGCAGGGCAGAGCTGTATTAGAGTGCAGCAGCAGTTGGCAGATTGGATTAACGCTCTCCGAGGGGTGAGAGCTGGCACACGAGCTGTATGTTAATACCTGTGGCCTAAGTTGCCTCTGGAGCTGCATTTGTAGCAAAAAGAGCATCCACTCCACTCCGCTGCCATCACAAAGTCATAAATCCTCGAGCTGGCCTTGAAATTCCCTTTTGGCTCTGTCAGCGGCACAAGGCTCTCAAAAGTGTAATTTGAAAACTAATCTTTTAATAAAGAATTATTATCATGAAACAACTGAGATGGATAATCAGTTTGTGGAAGGTGAATTAGCAGCGTTACCTGACAGCACAGCAGTCCACCCATTACTGTGGTGGATGTTGCCATCACGCTTTATTTGTGGCTGTTTTGCAAACTTGAGATGACACTGTTTGTGAAGGAATAACTCCTTGGCTTTGCTGTTTCAGAGACCTTTGGTTTGGTTCTTGGAAAATCAGCTTCTAATCCTGGCACAGCCTCTGTATGTTTGTGGGAGAGATTTACATATTAACTGTGCGCGCTGCCTGCGGCGCATGACCCCACTGCAGTCGGCTCCAGCCTGCCTTAAAAATGCTTCCAAAACGCAAGTCCCCATGGCAGGAATGTGCTGTCCCTTCCCAATGTCACCTTGATGGGAGATTGCTCTGTGGTGTGGGTGGCAGGGCATTCATGGCATTGCATGACTGGAGAGCTGCTCTGGTTGTCCTTTAAACACCAAGGACAGTGATTTAATTTTCAGTCTTTAAACTGTTAAAAGATTTGAAAAGCAGAGACATGCAAACACTCTTCCTGGTGATCCTCTGCCTCTTGTGTTACTTCCTTCTTCCAAATCATTTGCTAAAGTTTCTTCCCGGTTCTGGAGACACCCAGATTTCCTATGGCATGGGGTGAGTGGAGCAGCTCCCGATCCCCACTGGTGTGACTGAGATGAGGCACAGACCCGCTGGGTCTCTCTGAGGCACTGACAGCTCCGTGACGGCTGTGTCACCTCACCCAAGGCTGAGTTATGCTGCTGAGTTAGGATCCTTCCCTCCTCCTTCCAAGGAAAAGGTTTACTGCCCACAACAACTCTAACACACGCATTCCCCAGGTATATACCTTCCTTCTTTTGCGCAAATGTTAGCTAGCTCCTCTGGAATAGAGAGACAATTACAGCACAGACAACCAGTTGCCAAATTCTCTGCACACTGATTGATTCAGAAACCCCTTCTTCTTACCACCTTTCTTTCTCAAATCCATTTGCCCCATCCCTGCCCTCCCCTGAGCTCCCCAGCCTGTCCCGGAGGGTCCCAGCAGTGCCAGAGAGCCCTTTCTGTGGCTGTGAGCGCATCCCACGTGTGGCTGATCAGACGGATACGCAAAGCGAGGGAGAGCATCCCAAATCAGGTGTCTGATGACAGCTGTGGGTTATTGGCTGCCAGCTGAACCAATGCTCAGGAAATGCTCGTTGATAGCATTTCATTATGGGTTTCTAATTTATTAGAGGCACAGAGAGAAATGGGCAGTGCTCCTCAGAGGGCTGTACGAGCAGGCTGACACACAGCGTGAGGCTGGGCTGGAGGTGCATTACTGGAGAAGTGATGAAGTACAAAGGGATAATTCAATGCAGGGACAAAAGTGAATATGCTGTCTCAGAAGAAAGCAAAATAGGTCAGGATCACAATGAATCTGAAAGGTGAGAATGTTGAAGAGACCTCAAATTATGTGGCTTTATTGATTTGTTTAGTTCTTGCAAGCAATCAAGCTTCACTGAGTGCAGGATACAAAATACCAGTATGGATTTCAGTAGTTTTTCTTTTTTTTATTGCAGTGACACAAAAGGAATAGATAACATGACGTTTCTGAGAGAATTGAATTCCAAGCTGGTTACTATGGAGTGCCTATTAGCAATAAAATGGTCGTAATCCGTTGCAAAAATAGTGGGGTTGAGGAGAGCAGTGCTGACCATTCTGTCTCCAGTGAGGGGAAAAATGAAAAGACCATTACCCAACCATGCCTCAGCCAGAGGTAACCCCTTGTGCTCTGAATAAAAAATAAAGGGGAGAATGAAAGTTCAGAAATAGAATAAAACATTACACAGAAGTTGGTGGTCAGGTACAGGAATGGATTTTTCATCCCTTTGGAGGGCCGTTTCAACATGTAATGGCAAAATAAGGATTTCTTCTCAACAGAACTGAAGGGTTAAACAAAACCAATCATATCATAAAGAATTTGGATCAAGGCAAATGATGTTGACACGTTAAGTGACAGTTTAGTTTTTAATGTTGACTTCCATAAAAAATACAGAATTTTCTGCAAACAGGTACAGCAACCTGCTTTAATCCTCCACAGAATACCGTAACAGATTATGGCAGTAAGGTATTTACAATCAAATTATTATCCTTTTCTCTCCCAGAAGATTTGTATGACCAGTATAGTTACCCTGTAAAGTGAGCATCATATTTGCTTGTCGGTGGCTGACCAACAGAAGAATCCATGTGACAGTGTGGTAGTGACTTGTATCCTTCACAAACATGGTATGTCCATGCAGGAGAAGGAAACAAAACCTCTGGCTGGTGTTTGCTTGTGATTTTCCTCCTGAACTTCTTTTCCCCTCCTTTTCATGCCACTGTGAGAAAACAGGGTACCAAATATATGAGCTATTTGCCAATGCACACCAGCAGCCTTCCTGCATTCTACTTTATTCTTTTTTCCCTGTTAGTCTGTCAGCTTCTGAGCCTGCTTAAATATCACAGATACTAAAGGCCAAATGGCAAATCATCTTTTACCTGCATATTTTGCATCACAGCGTTAGTTACTGTTTAAGGGCACCCAGACCATTTTGAAAGGTGGAATATGTAATTATGTCAAATGCTTGGGATTATTCAATTGGTTTGACATTCATATGTGCATTTGGGGATTTGTCTGCTCATAGCATAAGTAGGAAAATGGGCTGTATAATCTACTTCCAGCAAATGTCTTTTTAGCGACTCTTTGTGGGAAACCCTTTTAATGGATCTGGCAGTTCCTGTTTCTCCAGCCACTTGTGATATATTTTTGCAGTTTTACTACACGGTGTAACAGCAGATAGATTATCAAGACAACTGGGGTCTGTTAAGAATCCTGAGGAGATCTATTATTTGTTGATATACTTTATTGTTACAGAATAAAAAATGAGTCATTTTACCCAGATAAATCCTGAGTGCTTTATGATTAATCATATTAAAATATATTCTTGCTATTTTCAGGCTTTAGCAGACTGTTGTACACTTTTCTTTCTGATGACTGTTTAGTGTGTTCATTTTTATTTGGGAGTGCTGGGATGACTTTTTGGATTAAATGTGTGATTTCTGAAAAAGAAGAAAAACACTAAACACTGGAAATTTGCATTTAGCCTTCCAAGCTGCAAACAGTTTGCACTTCTATTCTGCCCTGTACTGGTCCCTTGTGAGCTCTAAGTTTTACGGGATTTTTTGTGAGTTTTCTGGGTAATTCTTTAATGTAAATAACACTACAGTATGAAGGGCCAGGTGGCTCAATGGAGCCATTTAGAAAATGGATGCAAAGCATACTTTATTCCCTTATTTATCAAGTAAGTAACAATCCTGAGATCATGGCAGCCAGACCAACTGGGTATAATCCCAGATCCATGAGCTGTTTTATATGCCAAGTCCTAAGACCCTAAATCAGCTGTTTTGATAGAACAGCCTGCTGGAAGGTGAGTGCATTGGGCTGATTTGGGGAGCCTTCTTCTAAGGGCTTTTCCCCCCTTTCTTTGCAAACCTCCTTGAAATGAGGTGCCTTTTCTTTGTATTGATTCAGCACCTTGTCATGCAAGCATTAAAGAAAGCCTTCCATAAATGCTGATTGCTGCTGGTGTTGGCCTGGCATCAGCCCACAAAGCAAGACAGAATCTGACAGACAGAGGAGGTGGAAGTGTAAGCTAAACTTTCTTCTTTTTTCTGATGCTTGTAATAAATCCTCAACAGGTAGTGTAATCTTTCATACCAGCTATAAGATGCTGAAAACCCATTTCACAAACTTCTTGGATTTATGTCACATATTTCTGCAATTACTTTGGGGCAAGAACAAGAGCTATGGATTCTAATTTAAAGTATATGAATAGTCACAATGAATAAATGAGTCCAGATCCATTCTATCCTTAAATAATCATCGTTTGTGTTTCAGTAAGCCCTGCTGGACTAGGACCTGTATCCTTACAGCACTTCAACAAGTGCTTTCAGGGAGGCATCACCATTCACACCATACTTTAGTAGTAGTGATAGAGCACAGAAATTGCTTCTTCCAGTTTCTCAGCCTTGTTGGAACTACAATTTCCCTGTTCCTTTGGAATTTGGTGGCATGGGAGAGGCAGATGCCCTTCTCTGCTGCTCTGTGTGCTGCAGTGTTCTCATTTCTGCTGTCATCTGGTCAGGCCCAGGTTTCTTCTGCTGGTTACATAAAACAAGGTCAGTGGCTTCACAACAAGCTGTTGTTATATATAATTAGTTCTGCATTCTTCTGAATTTTAGAGAGATAATTGCCTTTCCAAGACTTCAGTGGAAACAGATAGATTTGTCTCTCAGTCCCTGTATGATTTCAGTATAAACATGCACCTGTTGCAGAGCATAATTTAGATTGAAATTAAACAAGATCTGTGCTGTGACCTGGGATGAGAAGACCAGAGGGAGAGTGTTTCTGGTCCAGTGGTTTTAGCTTGATGACTTTTGCAGCACTTGCTGGTGACAGCTGGTGTGGGACCTTCTGTGACCTAATTGTGGTGAAACCCAAAACCCTTCAGAGCACTCTCAAACCTGTTCTGACTAATGCTGGTGGGATGGCTTGGCACACAGAATCTACAGGGTAAAAAACAATTGCCAAAAATCTCTGCTCCCCCCAAATATGCCTCTCTGCTGAGAGGAGCTGCAGTGCTGCTGGGATCCAGCTGAAAATCAGGGCCCAGAGCATCAAATCAGCCAATGGCTTTTAGCACAGTCTTTGATAGAAAAGGGGAACACACAGAGTTTATACAGCTATTTTTGTTGGCCCAGCCTCAGAAACAGAGGGGTTTAATGAAATGAATACTAACTTTTAATCACTCTCCGTTCTCTGAGGCTTAGTTTGGATTTCAGAAGAATGCTCATCTCTTCCCTGTGCTTTTCCCTGCTGTGGGGTTTTCCTGTTGCTGAGTGAACAGCCAAATTCCTCTTGATGCTAGCAGAAATTTTAGTAGAGATATAAAGCAAATGTAGTCATCCTCTCAAAAAGTTCAGTTAACTTCTTTTGGCTTGCATATCTAAGAGAAAAGCAGACATTTAATTTCTCAGAAAAACATAAAGTGACTTTTCTCTTGGGTTCTTCCTTAGAAGAGTGGCTGGAAGTGTGTTTTCCAAATAGGTTTGAAATAGTTGGGCTGAGAACGACTTTTGAGTTGCACGTGCTTGTGTTCTTAACAACTGTAATAATAATAATAGTAATAGTAGTAATAATAATAATAAAATGTCTGATCCTGAAATCTTTGCTCATACAAGTAGTTCTTGTACACATGAGCAAACCTACTAATTTTAAGGATTTATCTGAGAAAGCTTTGTTCCTCTGAGTGAATTCTGCCAGCGGAAAGCCTTTGAAGGCTGTATACTACAGCGCAGCTGATGTGAGATATTTAAGAGTCTGACCAAAGACCCAAGATGATAACAAATGACATTCAGAAAATAAAGGAGATGTTTGAGTGTCCTGCAGCTTTTCCTCACTCCTGAGCTCTTTCAGCAAAGAAAATGTTTTTCCTCAGTCTCCATTAATGGCTCTAGGACAGCTCTGAACTCTCCACCATGGCTATAGGACTCTGTACCACAAGCAAGGACAACAGCAGGTGTCCTGTTCAGGGCTTCCCTGGCTGCCTCTTTTCCCTCCAGCCTGCCACATTTTTCTATTTTCCCCGAAGACTTCTGTTCATACTCATTTTGGGGCGCTTATGCCTCTGGTATCTGACAATACAGCATTGCTTCTAACCTTGAACAACAGTCCCAGCCTCAGATCATAATTCCTATACCTACATAATTTTCTCCATCCTACTGCTGGGATATTGGAAGACAAAAGTGGCTCAGTATTTAATGACAATGTATTATCAGGTTTTTCAGATCTGTGGGCAGATTTAGCCTTCCAGTGCTTTTTCTTTAAGGAATTTTAGCAGTTTTAGGACTTAATCAAAGCTGGAATAAGCTCCAAGGCCGCATATATCAGCTGGGTCTCAGGTATGAGCATCAGAAGGTTCAAGAGCTCTTTGATATGATTGGATGAGGGTGAGAAAATGGTAATTAATTTGACATCATCTGACACAGGTGGAGCTAAAAAGGACACTTGTACTAAAATAAATGCTGGCTTGTGGCGAATTCACTTGTGTTCCTAGACCTTCCTTGATACTAACACACAGAGAATCACCTTGCATGAAGAGTCCTTATGGATCTGAATGCCTAAAAGGAGATAGGATTTGGGGATGTGACCTCATTATGTCCTTGTAATGAGGGGAATTTAATTCACATTGCACAGGGAAGAAAGGAATCGCATCAATCCAGCATCAGTCTCTGCATTTCATAGGTAGAAAAATCCAGTGTTTTCACCTCTATTCCTGTTTTTCAGTGAGCCCATGCAGTAGTGCCAGGATTTAGTGTTTGGTTTCAGGTTGTAGCAGAGAAGTTTTATTTGATGTTTGCAGGATGATGTGCCTCACGTTTATTGGTGTGCCTCGTGTTTATCTGTGTCTTCACTGAGACCCCAGAAGGTGCAGGGCTGTTCTAGACACCCTGTGCAGGTTTGCCCTCCAGAGTGGCAAGGAGTGAGTCAAGCTCACTTGTGATGTTGATGATGTGCTTGGGATGGCCCCTGCTGGGGCTGGCAGAACCATCCAGGACATCTGACAGTTTCTTGGCATAAGTGTGAAAAAAAGTATTTGTGCAAAACCAGAGGAATCTAGGAAAAATAATTTTGATCAAACTTGTTGTATTCAAGTATTCAAACAAATATTCTATAAATTCCTCCTTTGTCCTCTGGGACAGGATGTTTTATGGGAGTTTCTGGACAGCAAATGGCTTAAAGATTTAAGTAGAAGCCAAATGAAATGATTGCAGGGAGACTTATTTATTTATTTAGTAGCATACAGTAACAGGAAAGAATTGCAAAACGTGATTTCCTGCATAAATTTGTATAAAATGATTCATATTTAGACCTTTCACACTGGTGCCCTGACTTCTGATCCCTGTAAGGGACTGCGCTGTCACCAGTGGGAAATCACCACCTCTTAAATCACTGGCACTGACTCTGGTGTTATTATTTACTACTCAGAAAATAAGTAATAAACTCTCCCCTCAGAGATGAGCTGCTGTGCAGCTGGCCAGCTCCTCCCCGAGGCCCAAAGAGCACAGAGTGATATGAAGATGCAACTTAGCAGGTCACAGAAACACGAGGTCAGCTTTACGCCTTGAGTCGGTACAGTTTTATATCCTGACTGACAGGGGCCTGACAATCCACTCTGATATCAGCCAGCACCGCTCCCTGTTTTATTTATGTGGAAATAAAGCAAAAAACAAGTGCCGTGTCCCTGTTGTGTCTAGTTATAATGACGGAGAACGTCTCCAGCTGACCAAGGTGTCCTCATTAATGACTGTTCTATATTTAGCCTTTGCAGAGCCCGTGTGCCCCCAGTTTAATCAAAGACCTGGTAGCCATGGTAACGACTCCGAGCATCTGGGTGTGTGAGATCTGCCAAACACTGTAATAAAGTGCAAGATGAAAAGAACATACAACAGCTTTAAGTGGGTTAATGCATTGTTCTTTTCCACTACGGATTTTGAAGCGTTTAGAAGAGCTTCTCAGCCACAAATGTTAGACCATTTTTGCAAAAGAAGAGCCCTATTAGCACAGGTGACAGTTACTAATCTCTTTTTTTTTTGTTGTCTTTTTCTTAATTTTGTTTTGCAGGTGTATCAGCATTCATATACAGCATATTATGTCCTCAGCAAAATACCTCATGGGTAAGCAATTTTTCAATGTCTTCATTTAAAAACTCATCCATTAAGAATCCTGCAAAACAATGTGCATTGTGACAAATGGTTTCCTGTGACAGCCCTTTGCAATGGTCTGGCTTTCAGCTGCAGCATCCACTGAGCTGTGTGTTGTGCAAAAGATGACAAAGTCTGGAAACAGAAGTACTCAACTTCCCCAGAGTTTCAACTCAACTTTCCCATGAATTTCATAGTCCAGATTTCAGGGGTTTTGTCTAGAATATAGATGTGGTGGTGTTTGGCTGAGAGCCGTGGTTGGCCATTCACCAGAGCACTGGAGAGGAGAAGGCTCTGGGTAGACCTCATTGCAGCTCCAGTGCCTGAAGCGCCCTGCAGATGGGCTGGAGAGGGACTTTCTACAAGGGCATGGAGTGATAGGCCAAGGCTTCCAGCTGAAAAAGGGCAGGTTTGGATTAGATATTGGGAATAAATTCTTCCCTCTGAGTGTGGTGAAGCCTGGCACAGAATACCCAGAGGAGCTGTGGATGTCCCATTCCCTGGGAGTGTACAAAGTAAGGTTGGATGGGGCTTTGAGCAACCTGGTCTAGTGAAAGGTGTCCCTGCCCATGGCAGGGGGTTCAACCTGGATGATCTTTAAGGTCCCTTCCAGCCCAAACCATTCTATCATTCTATGATTCTTTGACTCTTTAACTTTGATTAGTTGTTTTTTTTAATCCCCATTTTATGCTTTGTCTTTGTAGTGCCTGTGGTTCCAACTCCATCACCCAACCACTCATCTCACCTGCCTTGTTTCTACCTTCTTTTCCCTTAAAATATTCCTTCTTTTTCCATATGCAATTCAAGCAGTGGCCCAGCTGGTCAGGAATGGGATGCCACCATACCAGAGTCACATATGCTGGGACAGAGCATTTCAGGGTGATATTCCCATAGCACCAATGGAAATGCAGAAGTTACACAGCAAAATTCCTCAACTCACTGTCATTAAATATATAGCTAAAATCGAGGAAGCTGCTGCCAGGTTGTGTGTTTTAAGGGTCTTAATGGTGATAACTTCAGAAATGATAAAAGGAGACGATATAGTTGTGCTCTGCTGTTTCTGTACAACATTGCACAAGACTCATTTTAATACTTACCAAGATTCTTCTGGTTGTCATTACTATACATTATGGCTAAACAGGTACAATTACCAATGGGTTTAACAGTGGAGAAGCACAGATAAAATGGCAAGATATAAACACATCTCTCAGCATTTTTTCCCCATAAAAATCCTAGCTACATTCAGGTTTTCCTCAAGGATTTGTCTCAGCACACTGATACACACACACATAAAACAAAAAAATGAACAGGAAGAAACAAACAAACCAACCCACAAAAAACCTGCAATCCAACAAAACCCTCAAACAACAACAACAAAGCTAAAAATACCTTCTTTGTCTTCTGTTTAGTGACAGACAAACAATTCTTTTTACAAAAAAATGTGTAGTAGAGACATACATGATTTGAAATCTTTGAGCCCTGGAGCTGGTGCAGCCTGCTTCCCTCCAGCTTGAATCTTGTGATCTACTCACCACAAAAAATCACGAGCTGGATGTTAAATTGTTTTCATGTATGGCTGGAACATGGGAATTAGGAGATTTCTCACCATCAACCCTATAAAAGCTGTAGTGTCTATGTGACACACTCCAGACTTCTTCAGTCTCTTCCTTTCCCTGCCACAATCTGGTCTTTGTTTTTTTGTTGTTGTTGTTTTCATTTTTTGTCTGTTTGTTTGTTTGTTTTGTTTGTTTTGGTTATGTTTTCTTTTGTATTGGTTGGTTGGTTTGTTGGGTTGGGGTTTTTTGGGGAATTTATTCAATATGTTTTCAATAGTTATTGAAAACTCCATCTTTCTGGCAATGCATCTGAGAAGTAGCTCATGGGCTGAAAGTGTTCAGCAACAGGATGAAGACTCAGCATGAGCACATAAGCTTTGTGTCTGCAGCAAACCTGGCTAAGAGCAAAAAAAGACTTGATTGACAGCTCAGTTCTACTCCAGACAAAACAAAGGTGGAAAAAATAGAAGAATCCTGCGTAACATGTATTAAAAATGCAAAAAAAGTAACAATACAGTGGTCCAGGAAGTTTTCTACTGCTGCATGATCTTTCTTGGTCCCTGACAGCCAGCTCCTTGCTCCCCCAGCTTCAACTCTACTGCAAACTATATTGTGCAGTGACAATCTAATTGATCTTTCAGGTGATCATGGTACATGTGAGCGGTGGAAAGGGCAGCACATTTCCATTTCCTTGGAACATGGGCATTTGTCATTCCTGTGGAGGTCTGTGTATATTTTAGGGTGGTGTGTGAACAGAGAGGGCAGGTCTGGGAGATGAACATGATATAACAGGTGGTGAAATACATCAGCTGAAAGTAGAGCCTCTGTTGGATGAAGGTTATTTCATATTTATTTGACCACCTATTTCATATTTAACACAGGAATATTGCTCTGATGGATATGTGGGGAGGAAGGATTTTGAGGACAGGACCAAACACATGGACACAGCAGAAGTTCAGTTCAGTTTGACATTCTGAGTTCTTCGGTGACAATGAAATTTAAAATCCACTAGCAGCCATCTTTGCCCTCCACCTGACAACAGCAGCAGTGACAAAATTCCGCACTGAGCAACAACCCCTTCACCACTTTTACAAACAGTTTTCATGCATTAATCCTCTTGTGCAAGCAGGCACAGCTTTACACCCATCGCTGTGTGCCCGTGGCCCTCAGCATCTCTCCAGCTCAGCAGCCGAGGCAGGGACTGCTGGGGCACAAACTCACTCCACAGTGTCCCTCCTGCTCACAGACAGTCATCCCTGGAAACAGGCTGTGACAGTGTCACTTTGCCTGCGCTCTCTCTCTCTATCCTGCTCCCCACCCTCAGCTGTGATCTGCCTCATCAGGCAGTTTAGGATTTGCACCCGCTCATGCCCTCGCTACTCCCCTGCTGAGGCTAACTAATAAGGAAGCCAATTAACCTAATCTCTGGCATCACTTTTTGAATAACATGACATTATTCTGCCAGCATAAATTGTTTTTTAAGGGGAAATTTCTAATTATTTTTGCCACATTCTGCAGGCTCCCCAGCCTGAAGTCAAAAGGATCTCATACCAATGTTTTCCAGATTTCGTTTCGAGCTCTCAATAAGTTTGACAAACCAATTTGGGCATGTACTTAGTGCATGTGTTCTCAAATGGTATTTTATACAGGACTGCAACATTTTTCCACAAATTGTTGTCAAAGTAAACTCTGTACTCTGGGTAAGACGACTAATAGACGCCAATGACATAGACTCAAAGGATCTGATTTAGTAATTAAAATAAGCCTCAGGTAGAAGAAAGAGATCACACAGATTTACTATCTCCCTTCTTGTTCCTTCAGCTCTCACAGCCTCTTGGTAAACTCAGGCTCGGAACCCCCACTGCTTTTACTCATTTTCCCTCTGCTTCCAATGGCCCGTGGTTTATGCTTTCCCCAGGGGGAGCCGGCTGAGATGCGCAGTTCCCATTTCCCGGGGTGGAGGTGTGTGTGGGATTTTGTTCCATTCGGTTTCATCCCTGTCCCCTTTTCCTTTCCGCTCTCCCAAATCCGCGATGCTGGCTCCGGCTGCCATCTAGCGGAACGCGCCCCGCGCTCCCCGGGATCAGCATCCCCATCCTGCCCCACCTGCTGCCCTCCGAGCGCCGCTGCTCTGCGGATGTGTCTGCGGAGAGCTGCGAGCAGCTGTCTCCATTGTAAATATTTTTGCAAGGCTCTTCTCACAACCCCACAGCTGCACTTGCTGCATTGCAGTTGCCAACGGGCTGTAATTTATGGGAGCTGCGATAGCATCTGCGGGTCCAGATGTGGAGCAGGGAGCTCTCCCGCAAGGTGCTGGGGAAAAGTGGAACTCCAATACAGTTATTTCCTAATGTTATTTCTCCTAATTTTGGAAAATGCAAATTTAGCAGTGCAGGCAACAACCTACTTATGAAAACCAGGCACTGAAAATAGTTTTATTCTTTTGTAAGTGTAATAATGTTGCTCTTACTAAGTCCAACGAGTTCTCTTAGTCATTAATATCCTTCACTGAAATAATGGAAAAAATTTCAGGGTTTCTACGGTCAGGCTGGGACTGACCAGAGTGTTTCCCTAACCTAGTTGCAGGATTTCCCTCACCAGTATTAAGGTGTTTTCACACCAGTGCATGCTGCTCGACCACTGGTTTGAACTGGCACTGCAGGTCCTCTGAGATAATTTTGGGTAGATATCCAAGGGGATACTTCTGTATCTACTCTTTCGCTGTGGCCAGCAGAAATGTTGCATTTTTTCCAATTGTGTTTTCATGCCCCAAAATAAAGCCCAGCATAGAACACATGTTTCTTCAGACCTCCTAGTGCTCACCCAGTTCTGCATGAGCCATTTCCCTCTGGACATAGCCACTGGAAGGGATCAGTGCTGATCCCTCCTTAGCAGGGCCTTAGCACATCCAGCTGGGTGTGTCAGTGGGAGATGCCAGATGTTCTTACCAGGATCAGGGAGAAAAATCAAAAGTTATTCCCAGTTCTCACTGATTTTACATATGAGAAGGAGGGAATTGTACACAGTTACTCCTAAGCAGAATCCATATTTCTCACCGGATGTATGTGTTGTGCTCAGAGGAACATGGTAAGAACAGGAGCACTCTTGGAGCTGAGTTCAGCTCTTCCTGCCCACACTGCCAGGGGCTCTAAAATCCTGCATGAGTCTCCCAGGAGTTACTGAGCCCCAGTAACTTCAAGAGAAGTCCCAGGAGTGGAGTGAGTGCACAAAACGTGCTGGAGATCCACAGAAGTGATAACAGGGAGAGGAACTGCGCCGGTGCTTCGCTGTGGGGAAAATTTCAAAGGGATGTCTATAGATCTCTCTGCAGCGCTCTCACTGTTCTTCCTGCCTCCTTTTTTTCACAAGCCACAGGCAGGAAAGAAGTGGACTTTAAAGTTAATTAGAAAAACCTTAATCTGTTTTGTACATATCCTATTGCATATTTCGAAAGACAAGTTTTCCCTTGCACGTGTTCCCATTTCCACGTTTGCAGTAAAAGGAAATTATGTTTCACTATTTAAAGCCATGGATGAAAGAACTTCAGGGAACTGAATCTACTTCAGATACCTGCACATTTGACCAAGACTGCTCTATTTTATTTTGATCTGGCCTGTTACGCATCGACTCTGTAGCGTTAAAAAAAATCCAGTGCCTCAGTGTCCCCATTTGCAAAGCAAGGAGAGAAATTGTACCTACCTGATGGAGGCAATATGCAATAATTATTGTACAGACTGCTGCACAATTTCGCTCTTTAACATTTATAAACTTGTACTGCTGCCCACATTTTATTTTAAGAGGAAAAAGTACAGTATTTAATAAAATTTGTTCTCAGTTAATTAAATTTTACTTAGAGGAGTTGAATATTTCCCCCCAAGAATGATCTGTAGAGGTTGAAATAAAATCTTTATGACAAGGTATGTGAAACCAAATGAGAATGTGAAATTTGTTAAATAAGTAAAGAAATGTGTTCTGGAGTTCATGAACAATCTGCTATTGCTGCTCCTTCTCTCTCCTCCCTCTCTAATGATTATCATTCTATAGATTTTATCACATTTTGAGATACTTTATATAGTTAATTAAGGCACTTCTGCACAGCACGGTGGCTTTTATGCCAGACTATAAATAAGAACAACCTCATGATGTCAGATGCTTTTTCAGTTGCATTTTGACAACAGAAAACTGGCCCTTGGAATGGTTACATTTGGTAGCTTGATAATGGAGCTTGACCTGACATTCTCTGAAGTGGACAGGAATTTTTCATCTGAGTTTGCCGGCATTTGGCTCAAGCCCTGATGGAGCTGTCTGGCTCCTTGCTTTTTATAATCTTCTGAATTAAACACTCTGTAAATCACTGGAATAGTGGTTAAATCACATACCGGCTTATTGCTCGTGAATACATTTTGTGCCTCTTTGAAAAGAAAGAACCAGCTTTTCATTAAGCAAAGTCACTATTTGAGCATCACTCACTTCCAGGCTGTGGCAGGTTGAAAGCAGCTCAGCCTGGGAGGCAGTTCAGGCAGGGCTCTTGGCTGTGCTGGTGGGAGGAAATCCACTTCAGCAGCTCAGCACCATATCATTTCCCCAGGGGATTTGCCAATTGCTCACCCATGTTGGTCACTGCACAGAATTTTTTTATTTTTTTTTTTTAATGTGAAATATTCCTTTCTTGTGTAGGCAAAGCAATTCCTACCACATGCTTCTTTCTTCCAGAATAAGTTGTGATGTGGGTGGACACCTTAGAAACCATGTATAGCAATAATAATAACGGATGGTCCCCTGAGGGGAGGATTTGATATTAAGAATTAGAGTAATGACTTTAAAAAAAAATGAACTTGGGTAATTAATAGTTAGACACAAATGTTAGCACTTTAGCAGAGAAAAGCCCAGCAACCAACCTCCTTATGTTACAGAAAAGGTCAATAGCTTATGGCTTATCGGGGAAAAAAAAAAAAAAAGAAGGAAAAGAAGAAAGGTCTGAAGCGAACTCTCCCATTGTGTTTTTCTGAGACAGCACCCCCTGAAATGGAGGCAGGGTTCCTATTAAAATCTATATCTTGAATAAAATGGGCTTCACTGGTGAGAAATACATCTGCATTTGGAAATGTTTTAGTGCCTCGGGATGAATGAAGCCAGGCTGTGGGCAGCCTCCAAACCACAGTCACTGCCGGAGGGTACACGTGCTTCCCGACACTACCACCACCGAAAGTCAGCTCCTTGGCATGAGTATTCCTCTTTTTTCATACTCAGCAGGGCTGAGTTAGTACAGAGTTTTGACAGAAAATGGAAATAGAGGTGGATGAAAGAGAATGTATAAAATGATGGTGCACAGCACTGACTAACCACCGACTGTACAATCGCTGCTTCCATGTGTCACCTTCCCAGGAATAAAACTGTAGGTGGATTTTCATAGTGGGAATTGGGAATTTTTGCTTGCATTTTTTCCCTAATATTCAAGGTTCTGGATGGGGTTTCCACTAGGACAGGAACAAGAAACAGAGATTTCCCCAGGGAGCAGTTTTTGCTCCACTGCTACAGGACTGTGGAAACACCTTGCAGGGCGAGCCTTCATTATTCCTTGTTCTGGTTGGGTGATAAACTCTCAGCCCACTAAACTCTCAGTGAATTGATGTTTGATTACACAGCAGAAAGAATGTGCATCTTGCAAAAACAAACTTGTTTCATTTGTGGGCATCTGGAAAAAAAAAAAAAAAGCCAATTTTGAGGACCCAAACCTGCAAGACTGTGGATTTCCTCGCTGTTGGGGTGTTCCATGGATCCTGGGCTCAGGTCACATAGTGAAGGCTATATAGGGACCTGTGGCAGTCACTGAGGTCTGTAAAGTGCCCCACCTCTCACAAATATGTAGCAGTCCATGCGAGAGCTTTTGTGCACCTCAGCCATGTTCTGGGCCTCCCTGTTATCCTTGCGACTTGGTTCTGTCACAGGTAGTCACTAATCAAATTTAGCAGTCTGAAAATGCCTTGTTATCCCAAAATGTGCAACCTAAACCCCTGGGGACCTCCAAACACGTGGGGAAGAAGGGTGTGGGGATATTTTAGAAAGCAAGAGAGAGCTTCTGGGTGGAGAATGGATGCTACAGCTATTATTTTCCTTGGTACAGTAATCACTGAGAAGGTCTTATGGCAAAGGTGATAAAATACCTGGCTGATGGCTCAAACCCTGTCACTCTGGCCCTGATGCCTCTTCATCCCTTACCCTGACATTTACTCAATGTTCCACTACAAATTCGAGGAGATAAGACAGGAATAGAAAAGGTTACTTTCCCATGTCACACATGAGAAGGAGATAAGAGGAATGAAAGGACCTTCCATGTGCAGAGCCCTGAAGGCAAATGTTACACCCCCTTTAATTCAGGTTTACACATCTCTGTTATGGGGCAGAAGTGCAGAGCCGGAGTGGTTGTTTTGTCTTCTGAATAAGGACAGTAATTTGCCACCTACTTTTAAACTGTACCTGAACTCAGGCCAATTGTGGTGCTGTTTAAAAGTGATCATATCGCTGTTGGTAGGATTTGGAAATAATGGCACAACTAAGGGTATGCCTGGTTAATTTTCACTAATGCTGACACAGTCTGTGTGGGGTCAGTGTGTTTCAATACTCCAGGGAACCTACTCAAAAACCTCTAGGATAAGGAGATCTCCTTATCCTGTTGACATGAGAAGAAATAAGATTTGCTCAGAGACTTAGTTTTCAAAAAGAAAATGGAAAATACTGAATCATTCTGGTTTGGTTTGAAACCAAGTAACACAGACTGTTAAATTATTTTAGAGCACAAGCCCAAGAATCAATCTCTTACCCAATTAGAAGTGTGACCTGACATCCAGTGAAGTCTTCTTGTAACGAGGCACTGCTATGCCTGGTGGTAGGAGATCATTTCTGTATCTCATTTTATGTACTAATAATCCCATATTGCTCTCTGCAGGCATCACATCATGGTGCCATATTTTTATTAGTGTTTGAAAGTCAAACAAGGTCAGCTGGATGGAAAATGCTCAGGTTTCATCACAAATGTCCTTTCCTGTAGATTGGCACACTTGCTCAGAAGAACCACATTCAACCCAGACTCATTATTGGGAAGATCTTTCCAGTTCATTCTTTAACATCTCAGGGCTCACCAAGTTTCTTCTCTTCAACCTGCATTTTTTACCCCCATATTTTGAATAGCTGATCTTTGGCTAGCTGTAATTCTGACTAGCTTTCTCAATAGCATTCAAATACTTAGATTTTCACTTTTTCATGTCTCCATTGTAGATAAATAATTGTGAAATGCGGATAAATCCAGTGCCTTACCTCATGCCTTGCATAGAGCTCAGGTCAGAACTGGCTGAGAAAGCTCTGTAGAGTAAAAGAAAATTACACGAGTAAGAGAAAATTGCTTTTAAGTGGTTGAGTTTATCACCTGAGTGCTATTGCCTCACATTTTCTCCTTAGGAGACAAAATATTGCTCCGGGAACAAAAGTTCTTTTTAAAAATACAGTAAAAATTCACTCTGTCTTCTATGATTTAGAGGGGTCACATGAGAAACATGATAATATCATCATTTTAAAAGTAGTACTAATGGTGTCCAAGGTCCATTTCCACTGTTTGCTTACTCGGGGAAATACAGAGGTTTTGATTAACATTTTGCAGTCCTCCAGCCTGCATCAGTGCAACCCAGAGCTGTGTACCAGTCTCTGATGCACTTTTAAATCAGTTTTTTTAGATCTTTGCTAGAAAGTCAAGTCAGTGCCATCATTTCACACCATTACAAATGGAAGCTGGTGGCTCCTTTTTTGTCAAATGATTTATTTTTGTGTCTTTGTCCATGGCAGGGGGGTTGGAACTAGATGATCTTTAAAGTCCCCCCCCAACCCAAACCATTCCACGATTCTATGATTTTAAGGTTGTATAAGTAAAGTGCAAGGTTTTGGAGGTGCAATACCGGATATTACATTGCTGGGTGGTTACAGACACAGGTAGACTATAATAAAAAAGACCTCTGAGCTCACATTGTTGGCCTGAATCCAAAAGAATTGCCAAATTAGAGACAAATCTCTTAGATTCCCTCGCTTTTTATGTTTTATACTCTAAATCCATGGAATTCATTCATCTTGGAAAAAATGGTCGGTGAGTGCTGATGTTTTTAAGAATGGCTAAATGAATTGATGTGCATCTGCAGTCGAAATTAATAAATTCAAATTGCTTTCATCACCTCCTTCTACTTTTGTTCGTTGAAAAGTGCTGCAAGGAAACTATGTGTTTGTGAGTGTGGGAATTAAATATTTAATAGTGGATGAGCCTAGATGAATGGAAGAGTCTTTCCTATCTAATTAAGCACTTTTATTAGAATTCCAGAAGGGTTCTTTTAGTTGCATCTTCTTAGAGGCTGATTTCTTGATTATCTGTTCTGGCAAGCCTTTATTCCCATTTGTATGATATTTTATTCTATCTTGCTGTGAGTCTCAGCAGGGCTCTGTATCTCCTGGGGAGAAATTTTCTTAATGGCACCTGTCTTCTCTTCTCCTTGGTGAATTTTGAAGTAAACAAGTCATTTAATTGTGTCAAGTCGTTAAAAACAAGTCATTAAAATTGTGTGTTTGCTACTCAAGAAATTGCATTCCTGCCTCTTAGAAATCTTCCGCTCTTCCTCCCTGCCCTTATCTATGGTTCATTGTACATTTATTAATTAACGTGTATGTTTTACATGCTTTTATTTGGTTTTGCAAGTTTCCTCCAGTTTGCTTTTTTTTTTTGTCATCATCAACCATCAAGAACTCTTCAATATTAAGAAGTTTCCAGTTCTTTATTGCCCTCCCGGATTTATTCTCTATTTTATTCTCTATTTTCTTTCCTTCTTTCTAAAGAAGAAGAAATCTGTCTTGGCCACTGTCCGATTTTATGTTATTAGAAGTAGATGTGAAGACATTGAGTTCTGGTGCTGAGACAGATAGTTTAGATAGATAGGCAGTTTTCTATAGTTAACCATAAAAAATGCTGAAAGTACTGTGAGCTGATGTCTTTAGGACTGTTGTCTTTCAAAATATTCAGTGGCTTGATGCAGATGACAAGAGGGGATATTTCTGCCTCCCCTACATATTTTTGTAGCTGTCTTTATTTCCTCAGCTTTTATAAACTACTGACATCTTAACATACTAATTAGATAGTAAATATTTTCCAAAATTATGACATAGTGAAGGGAGGAGGTTAAAATTTTTTCCCAGTAAAGCTCATATACATAATATCTGTTCTTTCTTTAGAGGATGGACATATCAGAGCAGCCTTTGGTGCAAATTGTTGCATTTTTTTTCACCATGGCAGCATAGTCAAAGAATTTCCATCCCAGTCCTGTTGTTCTGTATTTGAAATTAAAATTAAGAGTTATGAAAACAGACCTTAGAAGAACAGCCTATACCATAACCCCAGAATTTGACTACTTTTATCAGTTTCAGACTTTTTCAATCTAGCGTTGTAAAATATTCTTCTTGAAGTAAAGGGAGCCACTCCCTCAATTACAGTGGAAAATTTCTGGGTATTTCTAAGCTGCTTTTGAAAAACTTTATACAGAAGAGTTAGTCATGTTTATGCTCAGAAGGAGAATCAGCGCCATGAAGTCTCTGAGGCAAATTTGCCTTCTCTAGGAGAAAATGCCAGAAGAGGGAACACACAGATATAAAAATTTCAGCAAAAACCAGTACAAACCCTTTCAAACAAGTTCCTCATTTATCACAGTAATATTTAAAGTCAAATGCAGGTAACACATGATTGATTAGTTTGTTTTATTCTACATTCTTGTTCTGAGCTCAATTGCAAGCAAGGATGATGTGGCAGACAGCACTCTGCTTGCACTCAGGAACTTTCCTTGTTTGGAAATTTTGAGGGGGGACATTTTGGCAAAATACATCACGTAAATGAGTAAATGCCTCAATTTATTACTTCAGTAATGTTGTTTGAACACGGTGCTGAAGTCACGCCTGTGTCTGGAGCTATTTAACAGCCTCTGGTCCAGACAATGTCATTTTAACATGGAAGAGTTTATGTAGCACCTGCTCCATCTTCTGTCTGGCCTAAAACATATTATTCCCTTCTTTCCCAGGCTATAAGATCAATCATTTTAAAAGATGAAGGAAATAATGGTGATCGTTTAATAAGGCCTTGCCATTTCTTTGACTGGAAATTAAGATGAAGGCTCCTTTTTGTGAGGAAATAGTGAAAACATTGTAAGGATGCAGTGAAGTTGGTTCTTCATCCAAACCAGGAGCCAGAGATGTACAGAATACCTTCAGAATTGCCCATTTCCAAGCCAGCATCCTGCACAAATGAGCTCACAAGGGACAGGCTCAAATCCAAACAAGCCCTAATTATGAGGGTCTGTGAGGAGCACTGGCTCTTTGGAGAGGCTGGGATGACCCATAATATTGATTGATTCGGGAAAAAAAGTACAGAGGAATTTTAAGCAGGCTCTTTTGGAGCAGAAGGAAGGATGTAGCTATGGAGGACTACAGCTTAATAGGAATTACGTACTTCCCAGGAGGAGCTGGGGTAGATCCCATGTATGCAACTGTAAAATGGATGAGTGCTTCTGGGACAGAGGGGTGAGCTTGGTCTGACTCCCTCACGGGAATTCAGCTAAATAGGGTTAAAGGTGCAGAATAGCACGAGACAATTGGAAATGTGTTTGATAAATGCTTTCCAAAAGGGCTTTTCAGTTTGAGGATCACTAAGAGCTTTCTCAACAAGAGCATTAGAGAGTTGTGGCCATCCTGCCCAGAGCAGCTGTGTAGACAACTCTTCCTCCTCCTCTTCCCTCTAGGTGATATAACAGCCCAGAGAAGTTAAATTACAATTTGTTAGGATATAATTTGCGCAGAGAAGTTGTGGATACCCCATCCCTGGAATGTTCCAGGCCCTGCTGGATGGGCTTTGGAGCAACCAGCTCTAGTGGGGAGCATCCCTGCCCATGGAGGGGGCTTGGAATGAGATGATCTTTAAGATTCTTTCCAACCCAAAGCAATCTGTGAGTCTTTGATAATGAGTTTTTTCAGGGGTTGCTTGGGGCTTCCAGGGCAGGAATCCATGCATATTCCACCATGGATCATGCACCCAATGCAGCCCAAATAAATGTGTGGCAATCTGATCTTTCACAGTGAGGTTCCCAAGGAAATGAACTCCATTTTCGTGGAGCCACCTCTGGCCTTGCTGACAGCAGTTTCCCCTGGCCACTGCTGATGCAGCCCAGCTCCAGGGAACTCCTGCAGTTTCTCTGAAGCCTGATAGATCAGGCTTGGCAAGGAGGGATTTCTCCACTCCCTTGCATGTGGTGCTGAAGTTTGCTGCATGTGGGTGAGTGAGGGTGGCTAGTTCAGGGAAGAAGATTCTCTTCAGAAGATGAAGAAGAAGCCGAACTATACCAAGACGGTTATGTCCATCTCTCAGAAGCATTTGTGGGGGAAAACTAGGACCTTAGTCTGCTTTCACAGCCTGTGGTAGAAGGGAATAGATCACAGCATGAGCATGGATGCAAACAAGATTTTGCTACAAAAGGTTTCCCAACCATACCAAGCAACTTAAGAAAGAACTCAGGAGATGCAATTCTGATTTTCCTTGGCCATACCCAAGAAATGGAATATGACTTTGCTTTTTTTTTTTTGTCTGCAGCACATCTCTTTGCTTTTCCTTCAGCCTTATCAGCTACCAAAGCTGGTTTATGCAGGATTTCTCATTGCATTAGAGTTTTCCTCTTCTGAAAGATGATGCAGTGAGCAGAACTGACAGGACTTTTCTGAGCTCTGGTCTGAATTATTCCCTGTAATTGGCATGTCTGTCCCTTAGCTCCACCTGTGTTATCTGAAGCATTACAGCTTTAAATTCTTGCAATTTATATAATCTGTTAGTTTAGGGATGGTATTTCCCCCTCTATTTGTAATGTCTAGCTCTTCCTCTCACCATGGGTAAAATAACCCAAGAGCTAGATAGTTCACTTGACAAGTACTGAAGTGCTATTTTTTTCTCCCTAAAGGGGTTTTGATTTGATTCACTGTTTTTCTCTTTTCCTTCTACCCTCAGAGGTTACTCTCTGTTAAGATAATCAAGATAGCTAACCAGAGAGATTGATTCCTAACAGGCATAGCTGACTGGGAACTTAAGTAGCTAATGCATACAAGCTTGAAAAGATCCAGAACAAGTCCTATGGCTCATTTTTTTACAGGAGAGGGAATTTTGTGGCTGCTCTCAGTATGAGCATTAGGCATTCTTTCATCCATACCTTACAAAAAATGACTTTAGGCTGCTCACAGAGACACTTTCTGGGTAAAAAACATAAGAAAAATACAATTCTACTCTACAGGCAGCTGCTGTAGATGACATTTTGAGCATAGAGCCAAAAACTGTCTAGGCACTCTACGGTACACTCGGACTTGAAGTGTCAGAGCCTCACCAACGCAGTCTTGCCCCTCCACATTCCCAGTTCATCCCATCTCCATCAAACCTGACAGCTTTTCTGTGAGGCTTCCACCTGCAGGAGTAATGGAAGGGGGAAATTGTGGCCATCGGGGTCCTCACCTTGGGTCTGCCCTGATTCCAGCTGGCCTTTGAACAGTTCACAATTTTTTCCACAGTGGAAAGATTGCACAAAATCAATTCTGAGCATTCTTCTTCCCGCTGAGTTTGGCCTTGCTGGAGCAGCACCAGCGCAGAGGGAATGTGCAGCCCCAGGAATTCCTGCCTGGCAGAGCAGAGCTGGAGTGTGACCGTGTACTGCAGCAGGACCCAAAACAGGCAACAAGGAGAATTCACTTAGTGCCTGATTATTGCATTCAGTTTTGCTCTGTTTTGAAAACATGGTCTGGAATACACTGTTCGAGAAGGCCTTTTGCTCAAAGGCCAGGCAGGATTTGGCTCTTTTGTCTGGTTTTTGGTGATGTTGGCCTCAAATTGCCTTGTTATTCCCCTCTGTAGACCAGCGATGATAATACTTTTTCAAGCAGTTTGAGATCGTCTGATGAGGCATATTTTGTACAGGCTCTATTAGCATTCTTGTTTGTAGGATATTACGATACTTGGGGTTGCAGCAATATGTAATGCAATTATTTGTGCTGAGTATAAATACAGCAAAGGCAATGCTATCTGTGCTGGGATAAAATGACATTATGTTGTTCTGACATTTACCAAAAAAGCTTCCTTTTTCTATATTGCATTTGCTGTGTGTCATTTGTGTTCTGATACAAAATGAAGGTAATGGATGAAAGAACAAGAAAAGCATTTTGATTATATTTCCGAAAAAATTAGAAATTTTGTGTTAACAGGAACTTTTCCTTTTGAAGCCAGGCTTCATATCAGTTGTCAGAGTTGCTAATCTTTTCTGCCATCGTGTTCAAAAGAAAATTATGAGGCAAAAAGGCCATTGGGTGAGGAGATGAAATTATATTCTTCTTGTGGCAGCAGGATACAAAGCTATAATTATTGTTTATCCTTTGTGGACATTACCAGTGTTGATATATACAATTAAATTGTTTGCCATTCCTCAACTAATTCTTAAGGCTTAGGCAAGTCAGCAGTGGAACTAATATGTTTAGCTTCTTATTAATAAGAAACAGAAATTGTCACTTCAATGTATGATCACACCAACACTTGCTAATGGCATAGTGTTTACCTTACAGTTAAAAAAGTCTACTGAAATCTGGCTGAAAAGCATCTTACAAGTTCGTGGTGTATTTCTAAAGCAGGGGTGTAGCAGCTTAAACAAGGGCATTTCTGAAAGCTGAAATCTTATTTTTCTCTTTTCGCAGGGATCCCCAGAATTTGTATCCCCCTGAGGTCAGCAATGCAAAGCTTCAATATGCTGGTTGGGGTCCAAAAGGGCAACAGCTGGTAAGAGAAAAAACAAGTGTGCAAATGCATTTAGAGACCATGCTGCTATTGCTTGGAAATAAAGAAATAATAATTTTTTTTGAATAGTTTCTTGAAACCTGTGTGGTAGCTTCTAGCATTTTTATGGGGATTGTTCTATAATGTAATTTATTTATAAAATTCCCAAATATATCCATTCACTGCAAAGTAATCGTGCCTAAAAATGCAGAGAGAGAACACTTTATGAAAGCTTTTAGAGAGGATGCACCTGCTTCTCCCAATGTTGGACACAGGACAGATTATAGAGATAATAGACAGTTTGATTTATTTAGCATCTCATTGCTTCACAAGGGCATCTTCAGACTTGCAAACTTGGCACTGGGGATATGTTAATATTAGCAGCCCAGTTTGGAGAATGCATCTCTCTAGAACAGAGTTGCCCTGAATTTGCCCTGTGGTTGTTTGCAAAATAGACAGAATTAGAAGTGTATCCTGGAAAGTTTTCAGAGCTGCTTAAAAAAAAACAGCCACACCACTTGTCAGGGATTCATTATATTCCATGGAGTTATTCATACTGCAACAATCTTAAAATCTCCAGTATTTTACCCCTCAGCCACTGCCATCCTGGATGTGCCCATTTTTCAGAGCATGTATTTCCTGGCCAGATCCCTTGGCTTAATTTCCTGGTGCAAATCCAATATTAAGTTTTTCCATATTCCAAACACTCTCTTTCTACTGTAACAAGAAATGAAAATGTGGTAGCATCCTTTTTGATATGGAAGCTTTATACCAAGAAATGAGCTTTGAATGCTCATTATAAGAGAAAATCTGGCATATGTCTCCTGTTCCCAGTCCTCTCCTGGGGACTGTTTGTCTGTGTCCATAACTAGATTGTTTTAAATTCTGTGATTTAAAAAACAGCAATAGGAGACATTATAATTGCCAGTCTGAAAATCAGGTTGGGGAAAACATAACAGATACAGGAACAGGAAAGTCTTTCCTCTGCTCCATCAGGAAAATGATGTTTGAGAGAGTCATGGACCTCAAATCTGATCAGAGAGGAGATGCAGCAACCTCTACCTCAATGGAAAAAGGCTGCTGAGGACCTCTTTGCTTTCACTGCACACATGTTCAGGTCCCACTTTCATCCTCTAACATGTGCCATCCCAATCTCCCCAGTCTGCTGCCCAAGAGGTCACAGCTGAGCAGTTTCTACTGATTCACAGGGACTGGGCTTTGATCATGACCCAACTCTTCCCTTTATATTCATTGGGGAAGACCAACAGGACCTCATCGTCCTTCCTCTGGCCAAAGAATGATAATGTGCAATCAGCTGATAGCACATTTTGCTCAAAATTGGAACCACAGAATGGTTTGGGTTGGAAGGGACCTTACACATCATATTGTTCCAATCCCCCCACCATGTCCAGGGAATACCTTTAGGACATAGCAAAGAAGGCCAAAAACATTTTTTTCCTTCACTGTTCACTAGCTCTAAGTCTAACAGAGTTCCACACTGTGTAACAAAAACCACATCTGCTAATTAAAAGCTAATATTGAGTTGCATTAGTCAGGTTCTCCACCCCACAAGTGAATTTTCCTTTCTTTATCAGAGTTTTGCTGTGAACTTGTGTGCCCTCAGCACCTGAAGTCACAGCTCGTTGCTGACTCACATCCGTGTTCATTTTACCAAGCTGAAGGGGTGTACCTAATTTCCACCTTGGAAAGAAGATCTAATGAGATCTTATACCAAACTCTAGATGACCAATTTACTGCCTCCGTTGACTTCTCTACCAATAGCCACACAGAAAGGAAAAACATTCATATCAAAATAGACAAATTATGTCTACAACAGGGCAGTATATACAGTCCAGGAAAAGAAAAGTCTTCTTGACTCCCAGCTTTATCATTTAATGCTGAAGTAGCTGATACCGATTTCCACCATATTTTATTGAGAAATTTACAGTGAAAACTCAAAGCCCTAAGAATTCCTGATGACATCAAGTTTGTACATGTTTCTTTTGTGGGATACATGCTAGATATATATTTTTATATATATACCTTTAAAAACCCCTGTAGTTGTCAAATTCTATATGAATCTTGGAAATATCTTGCTATGGCTAATTTTTTCTGCATGCATTCTTTTCTTTTCTTTTCTTTTCTTTTCTTTTCTTTTCTTTTCTTGCTTCTAAATATGAAAATTTTTTGGCCTATAATAGTTGAGTTCTATTCCCTGTTCTTGCATTTGGAATCAGGGTAGGTGAGGAGCAGCTCACTGGTTGTTTAAGAGTTATCTCTTCATACTTCTAACATATGTGCCTTTATGCCCTTTTCTTTGCCAGTCATTTGCCTGGAAACAAAATTATAGCTGTGGTTTATAAAATAAGCATGCTTTTACATATATCACTATAATCCTTTTGTATCTAATGATCAGCAGAGAATTTCAGAAGAAAAGAAAAAGTAAAGCTTTTAAAATAAAAAAACTACAGGCATTTAAAATGAGATCTAGAAATACACCACATTCACTGTTCTGTATTTCAGGACTAATTGGGTTACTCAGAATATAATTGCCAGCAAAATTCTTGTCACCTTCTGTGGAGAAAACATCAAATACAAAGACAGAGAAAAATTAAAGTCTATTAAAATGTGACAATAGGAATGTGTTTGCTAAATGTACACTGAGTGGTGTTGCAGTAAAAAGAGGGAAAATGTGTTGAGTGGGAGGGAAAGGAGCAAGTGGGAAGCACAAGTGAGCTCCCGTGGCTCCAGCGGGGTCCTGAGTGTGTTCGAGGGTGATCCCACAGCAGCAGTGAGGGACCCAAGGGTGTGCCAGCCCTGGTGCTGCGCACAGCAACAGCCTCAGTGCAATTCCGTGCTGCATCTCCCAGGAAAGGGGCGAGTGAAGGGCAAGTGGATTTTGTATCACCTTGAAGATAGCCCAATTTTCAGGAAATAAAAAAGTCTTCCCCTTGAAATCTCCTGGTCTGTTCTTTTTTGGCAGCACAAAGGAGAGGCAGGGCAGGAGAGTAAGAGGGCTTGGTTCCAAAATTTTTATTCTCTTTGTAGCCTCTATTTCATCCTTCCTAGGGGAACTTTGGGTTGCTGTGCCTGACCTCTTTCTCTCTTGCATGTCTAATCATTCAAAAAAAGAAACAAATCTGAAACAGAAGGAGCCGGAATGATCTGCATTCTCTGCGATTAAAAATATAGTGGAATATTCCCAGGAGAGATTTTCTATTTATCTTGCTTTATTTTGTCCTTTCTCATTAAATTTTATGCCAATTTTTAGATGATTAAGTCCTCAGAGTGTGGTTCTTGACTTCTTACTAGCCTGCAGAATGCCATACATGTCAACTGAGCTGTTTAAATAATGGCAAGTATTGGATCAGAGAAAACCTGTCAGAGGATCAGAATGCAAAAAAGCTCTCACTTCTGGCATCTCAGAAAAAAATGCTTCAGCTTTTCTCTGATCTCAGCCAAAGTCTTGACAAATTAAGTCTCACAAAGCTGTAGGAGGAATGGGGCCCTCACCGGTGTGAGCTCCGGAATCATTAGAAAGAGAGCCACTAATTTCAATGCAAGAGGGAAAACATTCCCTAAATCTGGCTGCTAATAAAGGGCTCATTCCTCTCATTTGTCCTGCAGCATGAGTCATCATTTATGCCTTTATAGAATAAGTGAAAAACACTGTTAGCTTGGAATAGCCGTGTGATATATTCACTATTTGTGGGTGTAAATGACTATGCAAAATGCCTATGGGAAAAATCCATCCTCTCCACGGTGCACCTGACAGCCCAAAGTCACACTTAGTATTCAGTTTCGTCAGCCCACTGGCCTTCAGCGTGGTGCTTGGTGTTTTTTTAGCGAACAGGCTGTACTATTCTCAGTTTGTGTGATACTTTCCAGCAATATGAGGCTGTGGGTGGCATGACAGGACTGCAAAAAAGTGTTCCTCTGTACCTTTGTCCTGTTCTGGGTGTACTTATCTGCACAAGAATCTTTGCTCCTTAGATTTCTTCTCTTTTTCTGATCATGCCATCTATGACTCAACAGCTACCCACTTCTGATTTTGCCACCAAAAAAANTGTTAATTGATCTTATTGGAATATTTTCCCAGTTTCATCGTGTTCCGTCTCATGTTCCAAGGCTCTGCCCACATGCCGAGAGCTCACGTAATGTTCCCGTGGTACATTTGCCCCAAAAGTATCAGAGAAAATGTTAAGAGTGCCTGTGATCCTGAGCTCAGCTCATAAAACTCGAGTGGCTGACAGGCTTGAACCTGTCTATTTATCAAGAAAAGTAAATGCAGTGTGAAGAGGTTTCCTTCGCTGTTCTGCTTGGCAGCACAGCCGAAGTCAGGGAGTGCTCCAGGAGTAAGAGACGGTCCAGTGCATGTCCTAGCTGAGGTGCTCAAGGAATCCAATAAACCCAGAGCTTTCAGGAGGCTTTTATCTGAGTTATCCCAAAATGAGCACATCCAGGCTCAAAGTATTTGCATTAAGGACAAGCTGGGAATATCCGTGGGCCCTACTGCCAAAGGGAAGGAGGAAGCAGGAGGTCTGCTCTAATAAAATGCACTGAATATTTGTCTGCCTCAACAGCACTAAACACAGTTCACAGGAGCAGTTAAACTCCAATTTCGAAAGCAGAAGCGCTTCTGCTCTGCTCTTTTCTTTTTTTCTTTTTCAAAATCAGAACCTGTAACAGTCCTGACAGATATTAATGGTAATGGTGACACATCAGATGCTGGGGGAAGAAGTTCTGCACAGCTTAAAAGGCAGCAGTTGTAATTCTAAAAAATCTCTCTCATAGATTTATTATTTATTCTTCTACAAAGAAAACCATTTTTTTAAGTTTCTCCTGACTAGTCAATTACTGTTTACACTGATTCTTTAATTATCAAAAACATACGGAAAGAGGATTGGGGTTGCCGGCAGTTTTGTATGCCTTGAACTTACTGCAGCCCCACAGAAGTATCAAAACAGGTTTTTCCCACATTCATAGGCAATAAGCCTTTTTCAGTGTCAACTCAACTAACTCTTATTCCTGTAGATTGTGCTGCAATCAAGTTTATAATTGGTTCCAAGGTAACAGAAGTTAAGTTTCACAGCAGGAGCAGAAGATGCAATAGGAAATCTCTATTTCAGGGAAATGCAAATGCCAGGGGAAAAAAAAGGAGGAGTGATTCTTTTGGCCCCTACCATGTTAGCAGTTTGCAGGTGCCTTCAGACAGTGAATGCTCATGCTGGTGAACAGCTTATTGTCATAAATATTGCTGTTCAGAAAAGTGCAATACGATTAAGAGGAACATTGGAATTTTTTATTATATAAAACATTTGAATGATAGATCCTGCTGCACATGACCAGAACCTATCCATGTTGCTAATCTTTTTTTAATAATGCCGTAGGACAATGTTTTGCCAACTAGGATGTCTAGATGCAAAAAAAAAAAGCTGGTTAAGTGATGACACCTGGAACTAAACTGGACTGACTCCTCTAATTAGAAGTTTTTTCCTTGCATGAATTTGTGCCTGTCATGCCAGCTTAGTTCCAGGCAGAAGGGCTGCACAGATATCAAGGGAAGAGGACCATTCTCACAGGAGGCACTGAATCATCTGCTGTTGTTCCTATTCCAGCAGGGCTTTTGAACTGCTCTGTGTATAATTGCTGTAGGTCTATTTGTCTCTACCATTCTCTCATAGATTTTTGCATCATTATTTTCAAGCTGCTGTTCTCTCACCTTTTCTTTTTGCAATGACATCTGAATCAATATTTAGCTGTGGTCTGCTCTATGCAATTATTCTGCCTTGCTTATCTTGCTAGTGGCAAGGAAGAAAACCTCTGCCCTGTCTCCCTCTCCCCCCATCCCCAATGTGTGTGTAAGCCCTATTTATCATGGTGAGGTATATTCAGGCCGATTTTAACATGGTCCATGCATTCTGGAAAAGCAAGACTTTCAGCATAATAATGTGCTATCTCCTCCTCATCCTCTTCTCCACTGTCAGAATATGAAATTTTGGGGGAAATTTCAGTAAGATATAGTGCACAGACACCGAGCACCTGAGGTTTTGGGTTGTTTAGTTTGTTGGGGTTTTTTTTTCCTTTAATGCTCTCTCTTTGGTTACAGTGGCAGCAGTGTCCTATTTTTAACTTTTCACATCCTTGTCATTCCTTTGGCACCCCTGGGCTTGGTGTTGGGTCCTTGTTCCCCAAAGGGAGGCTTTGGCACAGTCAGTGCTATGTTTTTTGTTGAGAAATGGTCACATCTCTTCCCTTCTCAACATCCTTGGTACTGCATCTTCATCAGGTGGCAAAAGGGCAAGATATTTAAGATAATTGAAGATGCTGCAATAAATGTTACTGAAAGAAAATATAGGAGATTTTCTCTTAAATAAGATGTTGCTCTTTTCATGGGCGTGAAAGATTTCAGAGGAAAAAATGAAATTGATTATTTGCCATAGAAGTTTCACCAATAAATCAGAAAGTAAGTGCCCTTAGACCCAAATATGAGACATAAGATGATGAAGACATTTCCCCTGGGGGTGAGAGACTGCCACAGGCTTCCTCTGTAATTTCTTATGTGTCACTTTGTTTTCTGGTGAAGTTACAGCAATGCATTCCTACCTCACAGTGGACTTACAGAATTGATGCATTACATGTTGCAGATATTCACAGTCTACATTAAGAAAACCGAGTGTGTGCTCACAAGAAATGCACATATCCATGGATTGATTGGCTTAGGGCAACTCACCATCTTGTTCCTCTTCAAGGAAAGTACAGAATTCTCTTCCTTTCTGTGTTACCACATTTTCTTACCTGCTACTGTACAATCTCCCTAGCAGTAAAACACTCCAGCTCTGGGTCAGTTCACTGAAAATAAATCCCTCCTATTATAGAAGTTTCTTGAATTTTAGTTGTGATTTATGGATATTGAGCTATTATTTTTGTTAAGGGTACTTTTCATTTCAGAGATCTAACTGCTAGAAGTATCTTCTTTGTGCACAAGGGTTCCTGGCATCTTACAAAATTGGAGAGTGGTGTCCATTGAAATATGTGCTTATGAAAAGTGTTGTTCTTGAAAGCTGCTGGTTTGTGCCATGAAAAGAGTTACCTTTTAATTGAGATAGCAGCAGTCATTGCTGGGATTGGGGTGAAGTGACAGACATTGGGGTGCCACAAGCAGGACTGAGCAGTGCAAGGGACCGTGGAGTGTCCCACCTTGGATTGTAGTCTCTCCTTCCCAGAACCTGCCATCTGTCAGAGACATGAGAAAACGATAGGGGCAATCCTGCTAGCTCTGCTCCTCACCTGCTGGGATAGGTGTTGAGTATTTCGGCCACTAAGCTTCTAATTAAAGAGGAATATTGCCCTGACTGGCTCAGCGTCCAAGGTCGGGTGTGCACATCCTGAATCCCCAGTGCCAGTTTCTTTCTGCTGACACAAATAATCTCTGTGCTCTTCTTAGTCAGGTATTCTCTCCATAATGCAATAAAGTATTTTAAATGAAACACTGTATCATCTCACATTAAATAATCAATTTATAGTGATGGCCTACATAACCATCAGTGATATTAGGTTACAGAATACAAGATAATCCATCAAGCAGAACTTAAAAGCAGAATCAGAGTTCCATACTAAATGGTACATTTACTATTACATTCTTTTATATAACAAGACAGTTATAAATTAAAATAACCCCATTAGAATACAGGGCAATGAAATACAAGCAGACATGGCTCTCTTTGTTGAGGTGAAATAAGCCTTCTTTTCTTCCCTGAAGAACAGAAAATAGGACAGCATGTTTTTTCTTGAAATGTATATTTTTAAATCTCCAGAATCATGATAATTGTTTATTTGGCTGTGCTTTGGCAGAGTCTAGGTGTGATTAGAATCCATACATGTTGTGGTCTAACCTGCTCACAGAATACAAATGGAAATGCGCAGCTTTTGTAACGATGCAATGTCAAAAATGTAAAAAAGCTTGTAGAAACCTGAGAAGAATATTAATGCACTGTAGGACTTGAGCTGGGAGAATCAAGAGGAAAAAAAAAATCTCTGCTGCACCCAATTTAAAAGGAAAAATTTTGGTAATGTGTTTCCATATGATAGAAATCTGTCATTACTTCTATATGGGACTTCATCTCAAGTATTAGTTTTGACAATTTTGGATTGTGTAAAGGCATCTAAACCCACAACACCTTAAAAACTCTACTGATTTCCTAAGAGAGAATCCAAGTGGGATGCTTCCAAGCAAGTCTCTGAACAGGCCAAAGTCTGCTCTCCTGAATTCCAGGACTTAATGCTTTTTTTGCCATATTTCCTCTTGTGGTCCTGAACTTCGTCACCTCATGGTGTACACAGCACCTGCTGCTCCCATCTTTCACCTTCCCCTGCAGTTCCTCCTTGTTTGAAAGTCTGAGGCCCAGCAGAGAATCCCCCTTTGTCAGCTCCTTCATCACCTGTGTCAGGACAATGTCATCAGTGCCCTCCCCTGACCTCCTCGGTAACTGTGCTTGCGTTGTTGGCCCTCCAGGAGATGAAGGTTAAGGTCCCCATGAGGATCAGTGTATTTGAATGTGAAGCTCCTTTCATTTACATGAAGCAAGGCACATCTTCTTGAGCAGCAAGCTGGGACCAGATCCTCCCACTGCTCCTTTCCTTCCTCCACCCAAACTCACATCCTACAAGGTGATCACCTCCCCCAGCCCCAGAGAGAAGTCACCTCCAGACCTGGAGAGCCACATCCCCTCCTGGGAGCCCTTCAGACACTGTTCAGGAGCTCTGCACACTGTTCACAGATATAGGAAATGTTTCTTTATTTGAAGACATGAAGGAAACCTTTCCCATTCTCTCTGACATTGTAGTCGCTTTGTTCATCACATGTGATGAAAGCAAAATTAAGCACTTAGTGTTTATTTTGCAAGGTATGTTGGCAGCTTCCAAGCTAAATGGCTAGAATCAGGAGATTTGCAAATTTACTAGTGCTGACTCTTCTGCACTTCCTTTCTCAAATGTGCAATCAAGGCCACCGAAGGCAACAGATTTTTTGTTTGACTTTAACAGTAATTCTGGTGGTTTCCCTTGCGCAAGCAGTTGCATTTCCTTTCATTGCATTGATTTTCATGCAGCTTTTGCACCACTGGAATCACATGTGTTCAAGTCTTCCATCCCCATTGAAAAGTTGTGAATTTTGGTTTTGGTGTGCTCATGGGTCAGCACAATTCTAACATCCATCAGTCTGCACCGCTGTATTCTCTGCCTGGAGTGATCCCCTGGGCTTTTTTTTCAGCTTCTCTCTCCTGAAAGCTTCCCTGCAGAATTATTTTAAACAGGTGTAGTCCTCACTTTGAAGTGAGGATAGCCATCACCTTTACCTGTGTCTGGGCAAGGTAAAGTTGAATTAAACTAAGCTTTATCTCTTTGTGGCATATATTCAGAAACTGCTATGTCTTCTAAATCCCTGGCGTCTTAAGGAGTTAGGTTCTTACTTTGAATTAAAACACAGATAAACCCTGGTATGAAAAACTGAAACTGTAGCTTTTTCTGTCAATTATTTATTAAGATGTGATTCTCTCTGCAATGTGCTGAATGTGTGGAAGGGTTTCATTGTTTCATCACTGGTCTTAATAATGACATTTCATTTTGTGAAGAAAAAAAGTTGATTTAAAACTTCTTTAGCTCACTCGTCTGTCATAATTGCTATCTGTCTCTTTCCTAAATTATGAACATGAACCAATTGATGGAGGGAATGAAAATATTTTGAAGTTTTTTGTCTTGTATCTTTTTTATCACCTGCTATCAAACTATATTTAAATGGCAATAAGAAAAGTCTAATTAAAATACTAGATCTTATTATGCAAGCTCACTGGTGAGGCACAGTTTATGGTTTTATTACCCTTTTTGAAGAGCTGATAAGAGCTTGTGTAATCACATCATATGCATTAGGAAAAACACTAATGACAGAATACATTAATGACAGCTATCTGAACATCAAAGTTTGCATTTGATGAGGCTCAGAAGAAGAAATTGGCAGAGTGCACATTAAATAATGCATAATCAATCAACAAGCTTTAGAGCCGATTTTGAATTGATCACACATTTTTCTGCTGAAGTTGATGTAAGAGCAATAACTGCAAAATACCAAGACCTTTCTGGTGCAATGCTCGTCACAATTCCTCCACATCACAGAATGAAAACACAATTATTGTACCTTCAAGATGCTACATGGGTGAGGACGGGCCCATGCTAATTCTGTGTGGTACAGACAGGTTTTAACTTGAACAAGCAGCAGGGAATCTCTGTCCTTGCAGATTTTCATTTTCATAGTCCTCAGCTTCCAGGTTTCATCTGGCAGCGTGAAAACAAAACTGGCTTAAGATGGGATATCTCCAAAATATTTGGATGGAATTACAGAGCACTAGAAATGGAGGAGAGAAGGGAGCGATCCTTCTGTATGTGCATTTCCAGGAAGGGTTTGATCACAATCAAAACTACTTGTGGCATTTCCAAACCCCATTTACAAGCTGTGACTCTGTTACAGACCTCAGCCAGCTACTTAGCATATAAATAAAGACATAATACTTTTCTACTTCCTGAACATATTGGTAAGATAAATCTGTGTATTTTCCAGAGACTTTCTGATCAATGTGAAGAATAACACCATATAAATATGTAGATGGTTAATATACAGTTCAGCACAAAACATTCCTCTCATTGAAACCCAAAAGAAAATTAATAGGAGTTAGACTATTCTGAGGAAGTATCTTATGCTGAAAAGTTTTAAAAATAGTCCTTGATTAAAGGGACTTTAAATCCCCCTGTGGGATTATTGTGGTGGGTTGTCCACCAAGGTACTCTATCACACCCTCTCCCCAGTGGGCCTGGGGGAGAAAATTCTATGAAAATCTCATGGGTGGAGTTAAGGACAGGGGGTTCACTCACCAGTTACCATTGGGGCTAAACAGGCTCAATTTAGGGGGTCTGATTTGATAATTTGCATTTATTGTAACAGACTGGGACAGTGAGAAATGAAACAAAACTAAACACACCTTTTCTTCCTGCCCCTCCTTCTGCGCTGACTGTGGTGTCTGCAAGGCTGTTTCTCTCAGTTTTTCTCACTCCTCTCACATCCATGCAAAACCAGCATTTTTGCCCATTTATTAATACATTTTCACAGATGCACTAGCAGTGTCCCTAGTGGGCTCAGCTTTGACCAGTGGCAGGTCTGTCACTTTTCACAGATTTTTTTTTTAACTGATTTTGCAAAAGAAATACAAACATTTCTGAGAGGTACATAAAGTTCTAAAATTATTCTGTTTCTTTTTTTATTATTCCGTATTATTATTCATATTTATGGAGACTATGCTCGCAGGTAAACTGGTTTTCCAACAGAAGAGCAGAAAGAGAAAAAATAAAAGGAATGTTTTACATTAAAAACAGGAAACAAGTGCATCATGTTGGATGAAGAAAGTATAGAATATTGATTTGTACTTCTATTTCCACATTCACCGTGTCTTCCATTCTGTGTCAGGTCTTTTTGAGCCTCAAAGGAAACTTGCACTGATTTTGAATTTGAAACAGGGTTTTGTGGTTTAACCCCAGCCAGCAGCCAAGCCCCACACAGCTGCTCGCTCCAGCAGGATCAGGGAGAGAACCGGAAGAGTAAAAGCCAGAGAGCTCGTGGGTGGAGATAAAGAGAGTCTAATAGGGAAAGCAAAAGCTGTGCACACAAGAAAATGAAACAAGGAATTAATTCACAGCTTCCCATGGCTGGGCAGGCGTTCAGCCATCTCCAGGAGATCAGGGCCCCATCCTGTGTATTGGTGTATCTTGGGAAGACGAATGCCATCACTCCAAAAATCCCCCCCTTCTTCCTTCTTCCTTCCAGCTTTATACACTGATCATGGTTCCCTGTGATCTGGAATATCCCTTTGGTCAGTTGGGGTCACCTGTCCTGGTTCTGTCTCCTCCCACCCTCCCAGGCACCCCCAGCCTCCTTGCCAGCGCAGCAGCACAAAAAGCAGAAAAATCCTCGGCTCTGTGTGACCCTTGCTCAGCAATAACAAAAATATCTCTGTATTATCAACACTGTGCTCAGCACAAACCCAAAGCAAAGCCCCACTGCAGCCACTGGGAAGAAAGTTAACCCTTCCCCAGTCAAACCCAGCACGCAGGGTCAAGGCAAGGCTTTGTGCCTGTCTGTACATAAAAGTCAGCTCTTGTTGATCAAACTCTCCATGCCAACCTTTCCATGTTACCTGTTCTCTCACAGATAAATCCTCTGGGCTCGCCTTGCAGTGTGGAAAAGTGTCTTTTAATGTGTAGGAAACATTTCCCCTTCTCAATGTGCTAATAATTTAAAGTAATAAGCATCCAGGCATTAACTTTATGCTAAATTTGAGTGATGCAGCTCATTCAGTTGACAAGTTATAAATTGTGGGGTAAAGAGAACATAAACTTAGAATGCCACCCTACATTTGGAAAATAAATAGGAGCAGTAAAAATGCAGATTAGTGCACTTGAATTTATTTTCTTTTGGTCTATGGAGAAATAGGAATTTCACACATCTCTTTGGCTGGAAGGAAGGTGGGTTGAGAAACTGTAAAAGGAGATGTAGTATTCAGCTACTCAAAATCGTTGGGCACTGTGACTTTTTAAGTCTTAAAGTCTTAAAGTCTTTTTTAAGTCTTAAAAGTCTTTCATTATATTCATGAGAAGATCCATAAATTAATCCGTTTAAAAGTACCAATATTTTATTACTACAGCATGGTTACTGAATAACACTTTGGGTCAGTTTGGTAGAGAGAATTATTTTAGAAACCCTTAAGCAGTTGCAAAAACATTTTAAACAAATCCTTTTTGAATCAATCAATGTTGTTAACACTCTTGCATGTTTGAAGTAAATTAAGTTTAATTTGTTGTTAGATCAAATATTTACCCTACTGTATAAATTTATCTTACTGAATACTTAATCTTTGACTTTTCTTCGTCTCTCAGGCTTCTGGTCCAATCCGTCTTATATTTTTTCTCCAGTTTTAGTTGTGTCATGCAAGGATGTCAAATGGTTTGAAGTAATCAATGCTAACACCAGTTGCAAACAGGGAGAGATTTCTTCCCAGACCACAGGAGTTAGTTGTGTGTTAATACCTGAAGCTAAAGGGGTTATATCTGAAAGTTTCAAGTGACATCCTGAGCCACATAAAGCCAAGAGCAAAATCTCCATTGATTTTTATTATCTTGGGATTAAGTGAATGCATTTGAAAAACCCCAAACTTTATCTTAATCCCCTCAGATGTTCCAGTTATTTTTGTTAAGTGTTTAATCTTTTGGGCATCTGTTAAAATATCCAGCAGAAAGAGGAGTCTTCTGCTAGATCTGGTGGCAAGAAGTTCCATGTGTTAATTCTGATTTAATTAGTAAAATACTCTAGGTTTCATTGGCTTTCCTGTTGTTTTGGAGAAATACAGGGGTGAAAAAGTGTTTTTCCTTTTCTCTTTGTCCTGTCCACTATCTTTTAAAATGTAGCTCTTCCTTATTTATTCTGTAGAGTTCACAATTTCTGTTTCTTCAATCTATGTATGGATGTTCCCATTCTTCTTACTTCTTTCAGAATATCTTCTCTTTCCTCTGCACTGAACAGGTCATAATGAAAATGGACATAGTATTCAACACAGGACCTTCCTGACTTAGCACAGGTTGATTTTCCATGCCATTAGTTGTGTTCAGTGTTGGATTTTAAGGCACATATACTGCAAGAATGTCTGGGGTAAAGTCTAGCTCAAATACGCACACCAGAAGAGAGGACACCAGAAATCTGAGCTCTGCTCCTTGTCTCCTGTACAGAGAGGCATAAAACTTGATCCCTTCTGCCATCATTTTAAATTTGTTTAGGAGTGCTATGCAAAGCTAGCATAAAATAAAGTGATGTCTGTACATATGTTTGCTATTTTTCTTTAGTAAAATTTCTTAACCTCTAATTAGCTGACAGGATTGATCATTTGATAGAAAGCACTGCTTTGATGCCATAAAACCAAAACAGTAAAAAATGTTGCACAGGTATTTCACAATAACTTCAAATATGTTTCTAACGTGGGATGTGAAGTAATCCAAAGACATTTCTTTCTTGATGAATAACAGAAGTCCAAAAGCTTTTTCTTAATTTATAAGATACATTACACAGAAATCTTCCTTGTGCTGCTTCAGTTATCTTTTATCTTGATTATGGTTGACGTTTTTAGGGTACAAGGCACTGTAGTTAGGAGGATAATTTTTAAATCTCCATGAGGTGCAGCAGTTTGGCTCTGAATTATATGGGCGACAGTTTGAAGTCAGGGCATTATATTATTTTTCCACTAAAACTACCAAAAGCCTCATGCAGCCTGATGAATGCAATGGAGCTTTGAAAGACCAAACAGCGAAGATGGAAAACATTTCAAGGCTTTAAAGAAGGAAGGGCAGGAACAGGTTGTCAATCCACCTTCTTTATTTTTCCTGTAAACCAATATAACTTCAAATATAGCACAAAATATTGCAAATCTTATTTTGCTGGAAGAATCTGGGCAAGGGAAGGGTTGCATCACTTGAATAAATCCACTTAATTGTGTGCCTCTCACAGAAGAGCTCTCGCCCAAGCACCCCCAGCACGTTTAGCACTCAGACACAGAGATTTGGATTTTTTTGGACTCAGAGTGCCTTATTCTGCTTTGTCTTCACAATTTTAATGCATATTTAAGCTTCAACAATCTCCCCATATGCAGATTAGCAAAGACATAAAATTCTTTACTTGAACTCCTTTATCTGGCTCCCCTGTTTACTAGAATTCAAGGTAGGAAAGAGAATGTAGCATCTTCCACAATGTATTTTTTACTTTCAAAACCTATTAATTGAATGAAGCTCTTCTTAGTTCAAAAGGAAGAAGAGCAAGCCACAGTTTCAGTAATAATTTTTACCTTTAGGCAAACCTGCTGTAACTCCTGCCAAAATTAAATTAAGATCAATACTTTCTTCTGGAATCTTTCCAGCTCATCTTTGGGTGAAACATATACTGTAATAGGATGTGAAACAGAATATGAAAGCAAATATTTTTCCCAATTCTGTCTTTTAATAACATGAGAAATTGCATTCTAGTATCGTGGTAAAGATACATAACATTTATTCCAATATCTTCAAGTGTATAAAAACCCATCTATATATGTCTACTAAATTATATTAACAGTTTGCATTTCAGTCTAAGCACCTTACTGATACATCTTTTCATCTTGGATAGACTTTAAAAATGTATTAGAAGCAGGATGGGGAGCAGAATAAAGCCCCCATAATCCGAGGTGAAAGGGTCAGTGACCTGCCACACCTCCCAGACACACACAGGGCTATGGGGCGGGATGGGATGCACCCGAGGGTACTGTGGGAGTGCCAGAAGGGCTCACTGGCACAATTCCCATCATTTACCAGCAATCCTGGCTAAAGGGAGAGGGCCCAGTTCACTGGAGGTCAGCAGATGTGATGCCCATCTACGAAAGAGTCAATGGCGTGAGGCTCAACAAGGCCAAGTGCTGGGTCCTGTGTTTGGGTCACAACAACCCCAGGCAGTGCTACAGGCTGGGGAGAGAGTGGCTGGAAAGAGACCCTGCAGGAAAGGACCTGGGGGTGCTGGTCAGCAGCAGCTGGACTTGAGCCAGCTGTGCCCAGGTGGGCAGCAAGGCCAAAGGCATCCTGGGCTGTGTCAGCAATAGTGTGAGCAGCAGGACCAGGGCAGTGACTGTCCCCCAGTACTGGGCACTGGCGAGGCTGCACCTGGAACCCTGACTTCGGTTCTCTCACAACAAGAAAAAAACTGAGGTGCTGGGTCATGTCCAGAGAAGGGCAACCGAGCTGGGGAAGGGTCTGGAGCTCCAATTTCGTGATGAGCAAGTGAGGGAGCTGGGAGTGTTTAGCCTGGAGAAAAGGAGGCTCAGGGGAGACCTTTTCACTCTCCACAGCTGCCTGGAAGGAGGGGGCAGCGAGGTTGGGGTCAGTCTCTCCCCTCAAGGAGCAATTGATAAGACAAGAGGAAATGGCCTCAGGTTGTGCAGGGGAGGTTTAGGTTGGATTCTAAGAGCAATTCCTTCACAGAAGGGACTGTCAAGCACTAGAATAAGCTGCCCATGGCATGGTGGTGGACTCACCGTCCCTGGAGGTTTTTAAAAGATGTGTAGATGTGGTGCCGAGGGATATGGTTTAGTGGTGGGCGTGGTAGTGCTGGGTTAATGTTCGGGCTCAGTGATCTTAAAATCATAGAATTGTTTGGGTTGAAAGGGACCTTAAAGACCTTAAGGGTCTTTTCCAACCAAGTGATTCTGTGATTCTATGACTCTACTTAGAGCAGGATGTGTTTCACTTTGGGGTGAGGGGACAGGAACTGTGCTATTGATGACAGAGGAACACAGAACAGAGCATTTAACCACATGATAAAGACTGATGCCATGGAACAATATTTTTATTAATGACTTGCTAAAGTTTTAGTTCCTGATCAGCATTTAAACATGTAAATAAAGAGCCTGATTTCATAGCAGTAGATCTAACAAGTCTCAAAAAATTGGCTTTAAGAAAACATAAAAGGTTTTTTTGGAAGTCTTATGTTAGACTGCTTTCCTGACAATCATGAATTGATTTTTTATGATTGGTAAGAATTTTGTATTTATAAATTCCTCTCCCAAGATGTGTTTGTTTTCCCACAGACAGCACCAGCTGTGTGAGCAGGTGTTTGCAGGGGAGGCGTAGGTACCTAATGTCAATCCTTGGTGTGAACCTGCCCTCATCTTCCCAAAACTCTGAGGTCCTGGAACATTTTGATGACTTAATCTTTTAGCAACATAAATCCACTAGATTTTCGCAACAGGAGGGGGAAGGTTGCCAAAGATGGGCTGGAGGTCATGGGCAGCTGCGCCCAGGCTGGCAGGGAGATGAGACCCCAGGGATACCTTTGTCACACCCACCCTGGTCCCTGTCAGAAGGTGACCTGGGTGGGCACTGGGGTAGATTGGGAGGTCTGCCACACCCCTTTGGGTCCTTGGAGCATGTGTCCCCTCTCCCAGCTGAAACCTCAACCCCTCTCTGCTCAGTTGGCCAACGTGGTACCGTCACTTAGACCATCCCTATTCAATAGCAAGGGTTGTCTCCTTGGATCTGCATTAAAAATGAGACTCAGATTTGTTTAAAGACTGCCAGCTGTGTTTTAAGGAAGCAGGAGCAGTTGGAAACAAGCAAGAAGCCATTTCAGTAGCCAGCTCAGTCACCACCCAGCATCAGCTCAGCAAACTGCTACTGTGCCCTGGACCACTTCTTCAAAATCCTGAGTGATGGCATTCTTCATCTCATGCCCTCTAACTGAACTGTTCAATTTCTGAAATGAAGACAGGAGTGAGAAAAATAAAGCTTGTATCAAAGCATCAAGGCTTGAGTTTGTTGTAAATTAGCATCTTTCTATTAGCTGATGGCATTGGAAGCAAGCTGTGGAAATCCTTTTTTTTTTGACAAAAGATGCCATAAAACTATGATATGTGATTCTGTACTGCCAATTATTGTAAAAGCAAAATGCAACACTTTGTGCTGGAGCCACTGCTTAATGCTGTTCTCTTTTTCTTTTTTTTTCCCTTCAAATCAGATATTTATCTTTGAGAATAACATCTATTACTGTGCCCATGTGGGGAAACAAGCCATCCGAGTGGTCTCCACAGGAAAGGAAGGTGTTATTTTCAATGGGCTCAGCGACTGGCTGTATGAAGGTAGGACACGGCTTTTAGGGCAGCAGTTAGTTGTGAGTTGAAGTTGCACTCTAGAATTACAGAACTTGCTGGAATTAGACAATCCAGTATTGCCTTTCTGGGCACTGCTGGACCACGGAGCTGAAAATCTGCTGTCCTAAGAGTTGCCTGATGTGCTGGACTGGAAATAATGTGAAATGATGTAAGAATTCTGTTTTCAGGCTGTTTTCTTTCCCTTAGTCCAAAGGTAATAAATCACTGGGCTTTAATGAACAGAACTGCTTCATTATTTAATGGCACCTGCAATCACTCATAGATGTGCCAGTTTTCAAATCACAGAAAAGGACAGAAATGGGGAGGGAAAGGGGTTTTATTTTAAAGGAAAAAGCGAGGAAACAATTTTACTTGATTAGCTGTTTTCCACAGAACTAGGTGGGCCTTGGAAGCTGCCCAGATCTTGCCGCCTAAAAAGATTTCTAAAAGCAGACCCCAGTAATTGGCTTCTTTCCCGTGAAAATGGGCCTGACAGGGTGGAGGGTCATCTCTGGAGCTCTGCTTTACTTTGATCCTTTTAGCTGGCAAATGGCCACTGAGGTGCCTGTGTGCAGCTGCTTGAAAAGCGATCTCAGCTGCTCGTTAGCGTAGGGAAGGAGCCCCACCACCCCCAGTTCTTTTGGGGGTTGGTGTAGGCTTTTAAGCCAATGTGTCAGAATAAAAAGTTTAATACACACACACAGATATATATATATGTAAACAGGCACACAATGTGCGTGTCTCTCTCTGTTGCTGACTGATGCTGCTGCCACCAGTCCTTCCTTTGGGACCCGGCGGTGTCTCTTTCCTGCGACACAGCTTCCCCCTGAAGTCACACTTTCTCCTGCAGGTCCCAGCACAGTCCCAAGGTTTTTTTACCTCTATGCAGAGAAAGTTTCCAGATAAATCTGTTAACTGTGTCCTGTTGGCTGCTCCCAGTTTTCTTGAGGCTTGATAGAACAGAATAGGTTGCAAAATGCCATTAACAGATAATTGGTGTAAAAATAGGAATCACTACTTAAATTATTCTGTATTACAGCTAGACTCATTGGGGTCATTGGACTCAAAAATGAGTGAATTAAAAAAGTTTGCCCCTCCAAAATAGGTTGATCCCATAAATCAGTGTACAAACTCATCAAATACATCAGTGGAAAAATTAGATAGGGGTTTATAATTTTTGATATTTAAATACGTGTTTCTACTGTAATAAAGCATACTTGCAAGTAAATGTCCTCCTTGTGCTATGAAGCACTTTGTAACCAGAGGAGTGGCTAAGAAGTTACAAAATGCTAATTTTCTTTCACTTTCCTTTATTTATTAATTTGCTGATGAAGTTGTGGGCAGGCCTGTTTGCCTCTGTAGCTCAAATGTGCCTACCACTGCTGCCCATATTTTGCTGATAAACATCCTTTGGTACATCAGGTCTCTCGCAGTCTCACACAGCACCATGCTGAGAGGAGTTTGTCGAGCCGGTGAACTCAGAGCACCCCAGCAAGCCCAGGATGACACTTGTTTTGCTGACACGTATTTTTATTCAATTACAGGATTGCTCAGGCAATTTCTTGGCTGACATTGACTTTCAGGTTTGCCCTCTATAATGAATTTGCTTGTTAACTTTATGTTAATGTACTAGGGTAAGAAATGAATGTGTGATCGAGGACAGTCTGGTGATCCCAAGCCATGTTCTGTAGTATGTGCGACATGAGGCAGATGAGGACCACTGTACCTGCTGTTCGCTGGGAGTGTGTTTGGAAGAAATTAGGATTTGGAAATGTCACTTTGTGTCCTAATACAGTTTATATTGAACTAAATAATTCTCTTATTTCACAAGCAAGGTGTAGAAGGTCCCACAGGAAAACCTGATTTAAGTGTTCCCAAGTAATAGGAATCCAAATTCAAATGCAGAGCTGAACTGTGTGAGCTGAGCTCCTCTTGTCATCACTTTTGCAATCCTCATGGAGAAAAACCTGGGACTGGGGTCAGAACTGAGGAGTTGTGCCAGGAGCTTGAGCAAGCTGTGGGCTGTGGTGTTGGATGGGTCCACGGTGCTCAGACTCCAGCTGTCCACATGCATGGATGGATGGAGCAGCATCCAGGAGAAGTTGGATATTGCATGGGGGTAAACGGAAAGGACAACTGAGAGATGAGCGACACCTCCCCAGTGGAGCCCAAGGGAGTCCAGGTGTTGCTGCCAGTGAGGCTGAAGGTGTAACCTGGGATCCTCTGCCAACACACTATCAGCAGAACTTTTGTTTTCTGAAGTCTCTCCTTTTCTTGGATGCCACCTCTTCAGTGGGATAAACTTGTTAAATCCAAACCTACCTGACTGGAGATGCTTGAAAACTTGGCAAAGACTGAAATGTACCACCTCAAGACCATTTTTCCTCCTCGCCCATTCCCGCAGTGGTTTGCAGCCATGCCTTCCTCACCTCCCCAGCCGAGCTGGGTGGGATGCTCAGGCCCGTGTTTGTTTGCTCTGCCGCCGCCTCAGCGAGCCACGGGGATGAACGCTGAGCATATGCAGAAATCTCCTTCCATCTGTGCAGCCAGCTCCAGCAGATAGTCTGCAAAGGAGCTGCGAGAATCCGGATCACAGAGAGTTCAGCACACTCCTCTTCCCTCCCATGCTCTTTTTGTTGCCGAAGTTGTGTGACCCCTGGCAGAGCCTCCTTGCAGCGCCCACCGCGTTGCTGTGACAGCTCACAACCTGCTTCTCACTTTCCCTAAATGCAGCACAGAAAATAAAACTCGATGTTTCCTATTTGAGGAACATGACTTTTAACGACTTTTGTCTGCGTAGCAAGAGCACACCACCAGCAATTTCCCCTTTCCGAGAGCTGCGTGCACAGGGAGCTCTGCAGATGGCACCCCAGCAGTGCCACCCTTTGGGGTAACTCCTGACACTTCATCTGGATGGCACTTCCATGGAGGGGACACTTTTCTTCATAATGTCATTGCTTTTGTCACGACAGAATGGATGCCCTGTACTATTAATCACTGGTTTTTCCTAAGTCCGGAAGCACAGCAGATCTACAGTAAACTTGACAGGCTTTTTGCCCTGGAAAAATGCAGGAGTTCATTTCAATTCAAGTTAAGCTCTGCTTTTGTAAATCTGCCAAAGGAGAAAAAATTTCTTCGAGGTATTTATGCTGATCTGTAGACTTTCGATAATACAGTGAAAAACATTTCAAATCAATCAGAGCTTAATCTGCTTAGTGCATTTAGCTGGAAGGTTATAGATTGATACATAGATTACTGTAACATGAAAGCATAGATTAAACATGGGGTTTATTACTAAAATAAGCATTGACAATGTTTTCGTAGTCTGACTTAACATTTTCAGAGTTGTGCCTGATAGATGCTTGTACTAAAATCGAGTGACATCCTATAAAAGGGAGTTTAAAGTTCTGCAGCTGAAATCAGCTACACATTTAAATGCATAGCAGCAGCAAGAGTGGCTTTTATTTCAGTTTGCTGAATGATCATTGTTGGTTTGAGAATATGTTTTTACAACGATAGGTCTTACAGATAATTTTAAAGCAAATGCTCCTATAGCAAAAAGGACTTCCAAAGCAGTAGGATAAGAGTATTTATATGCTCTGTATACAAGCAGTAATTTCTTAAAAATAATGTACATTTAAATAGCAAATTGCAGGTAAAATTCATCTCATTTAAACACTTTTTTAGAGCATTAATTAGAGAAATTAATTCTGTCATGGTGTAATTATCCTAATTTGCCACCAAGCACTTGGAGAGCCTGTTCAGATGTTGTGAGGAAGGGTGGCAGCAAGGCACTCTGATGGAGGTCACCCCTGTGATTCTGTTAAGTGACAAAGAGAAGGCTGAGGTGTCCCTGTGCTGCTGTTTGGAAGTTTGTTGATTTGGGGGTTGTGTGATGCTGACTCCTGGGGAATGGGGAAGGAGGACTTCCCTCCATAGCGGCACATTGCTGCCAGAGCAGGAATAATCCCTTTAGCAGGACAGGGACCTTCTTGGGGCTGCACTCCTATAAATTCCTGGTGTGGTCTCCTTGGGGCCAGTCTGTGTTCACAGATAAAAGTGGATAACTTCTGGAGTTATGCTCTGAGTGCCTGCTTGGAAATCATGGGGGAGCAGCGTGTGACACAGGGGTGTGTGTTGCTGTCACTGGTGGGAGGACAAGGAAGGATTTTCACCTCTAGATGGTCCTATGCCACTCATAAAGTGTAGAAATGGGTGTGAAACTTGCTGCATGTGTCCTCAGATGTTAAATCTAGAAACTAGAAAAACATAGGAACTATTTTGCAGCTTGGTCTGTGGGACATATTTTTGGGTATTAGGGATTTGATAAGACCTAAATGTGAGTTTAAAAGTAAGAATTGCGTGTGAGTTACTCCCTTATCTCATGTCACTATCAGAGGATCAGAGGTTGTCTCTAAATTTGGAAGTCTCTAAATCTCAAGATCATCTCAAAGTGAGAATCCCCATTCCAGACTTTGTCCCGTAACCAGAGTGGTGACACCTCATCTGGATCTCTCCTCATCCTCACGTCAGAGGCAGCCAAGCCCCAGCCCCAGCTCCCACAGCACACATTTAAATCTCTTGTGTAGTGTGAGCTTTACACAGCCATCCTTTAAAGCTGATGCTCTGCTTTGCTGAGCTTAAAGAACAGTGGTGTTGCTGTGTTTTTTTGGCTAGGAATCAGGAGGAGGAGGGAGAAAAGGGCTCTTTTTCAGAGATGATTCCTATGCCTTATTAATCTTCATTTTGTCTGCGTCTTGCGTGATCAGCAGCAGATCCTCTTGTGTGACTTCGCAGTGACACCTGGTGGGAGAGGCCAGGATGTCATCGTCATTAAGACAATGAAACTGCAGAATTTTTTGCTGCAAGATCTAGGAAAGGCTCCCAATTTCCCCTCACATATGTTTCCCCGAAACTCATTCTGAGCTTATGGGAACTACACATCCAAAGCCACTGGCTGATTCATGCTAATAGTGCTTCTGTTCCTTTTGTACACTTTATAAAGAGAGGAAGGAGAACACAGTAATAAAGAAAAATCTTTTCCATAATTTAATCAGCATCTCACAAAAAAATATCAGAGGGTATATTTAGAACATGTATGACTGGTCTCGGAAGTGCAGCGCCTGGCAGGAGCTGCCAAATCAAATATCAGTTATTTTGAGCAGTATCGTTTATGCCCATAGCATTTCAAGCAAGTGAAGTAGACATATTTCTTATGTTTAGAAATATTAATTCTGTTTCTCTGGACGTGGTCTTAGTACTGGGAAAACACTCAGTAAGTCTGCTGAAGCAGTGCCTTACCTACTTTGTCTGTGTACTCAATTTTTCATTGTATAACGTGAGAATGCTGAACTTCTGCTTGGAAACAGGAACTTTGATGGTCAAATTATACCCTAAATTGAAAAGGAACATTCATAATTAGGCTGAAAGCAAGTATGTCCCAAAGTTCCTGTTTAGTGCCACCAGAGAAGGAGATGACATATCCTCATATTTCACAGGCAGGGCTAACCTTTGCCAGTAATTAGAAGCTCCAAAACCTGGTGGGGGAGAAGGAGATGAAGAATTAGACTGACTCATCTCTGCATTTTTAAGATACTCCGGATAAATAAATCTCTTGCCATGCAAAGGCCATGGCTGCATACAGTAAAAGAAACCAGACTTAATGGGACTACAAATTATTCCATTTGGACAAGAATCATTGGGACAGAGAATACAGATTTTACTTGGTTTTTAACAACTTTCACTTTTTCAATCACCAAGAAAATATTCTATGGACATGGGTAAATTTGCAGCTCTACACAGCTCCTATGGGGTAAAGGAAATTTGGGAGACATTTTGAACTGGGAAAAGGCACCAGATAGTGCCAGAAATGCAAGTCTAGAAACCAGTAGTTTACCCTCAGGTATGTGCTGATGTTCTCAGGGCTTTGGGGGGAAGCTGCGTGGAATTTGTTCCCTCATTTGTGCGCTTGCTCAGGTGAGGCAGCAAAAGCAGTGTGGTGCTTCACTGACATTGCCACCCTAATAAAACAGGAAGTTTTCCTCTGTTTTGCATTTCAGACCTCATTCACTGTTCCCATTCAGTACCTGCAGCTGCTGTGCAACACCTGGGGCCATGCAAGTCCCAGCCAGCCATTATTTAGCTGCCCATTGAAGGTGACTATATTTTTGTGCCCTTTTTTGTGCACGCTCATTTACACCAAATGTGTATCAAATCTGCCCAGTTCGGTCGCAGCCAAAGGACGAAGAGCAGCTCTTCACCCTCAGCCATGTGTTTGAAGTGGGTGTTTCCACCACTCATAACTCTGTTGCAAGGAAGATGAACTAGATGCCATATTATTTTGCCATATTCATGTCAAAACAGAGGGAAAGAGAATCTTAAATTTCACTAGATGATGTCATGAAAGGTCCCGTAGAAGTTCCCTCAGCTCCTTGCTTGGGCAGAGGCTCCCCTGTCCCAGAGAATCTCCCGGTAGAGATTTCATCACCAGGAATAGGCTTTCTGGCCCTTCTCAGCTGGCAAAGGTGGGGGAAGATTGAACCATTTCCATTGCACATTGTGAATGCCTGCCTAGAAATCAGCAAGCTCCTGAGAACTTTAAAATGTGCTGCTCCCTGGACTGGCTTCAAAACCCAGCACCGCACCATGAGAAGCCCTGCCAGCTCCAGCCCAGCCTTTAACCTTCCCTTTCTGCAGAAGGTTGTTTGGAAGGAGGATGCCAGCCAAAACCAACACCTGTCATCCTCTAATTTTTGGATCACCATCATTCAGGCTTCAGGATGGCTTTTGGAAGGAAAAGAGAATATTATTTACTGTGGTCGGTGATCTCCTTGGGGCAGTGGAAGGAAGCCAGTGGTTCATCCTGATGTCGCTGTTCAGCCAGCAGCTGCCAGGACCTTAAGAGGTGTTCAGTGAGTGAAGCTGCTTTTGCTTGCCCTGAAGCCCTGGGAGGTATCACAAAATAGGTATTGTGTCACTGGAGTCAAATACTTCCAAAAAATGGTGTATTGTGAGTTGTATAACAGAGCTATTGTGGTTTTCTGCCTGCACACAAGTTCTATTTCTCTGCACCAATTTTATTACAGTGGCCTTGGGTTAAATTGCCTATTGGAGAGTTGTGTCCTCATTTGCTGATTATGCTGGTATTTTTAATAACTAATTAGTGTGCTAGGAATTTAAATATGGCAGAACAGACTTTGACCTATGCCACATGAAAAACTCCATGGAAGCCAATTGTGGTGCCCTGGATCTGCTGAATGAGAGGGTCTTACTGTAATATTCCTGCTTTATGTTCACTATCAGGGTTTCAGAGGAAATATCTTAAACTGATATTATTCCCAGAAAATAAAGAATGGAATGTTAGAGATTATTTTCAAATCCAGTCAAATTTAAAAGCCATGCTTCTTCAGAATCATTTCCGTGGTTTGATAGTATAAAACACAGAAAATGTCTTTAGGTAATCAGGTTCACTGTGTGTAAAACAAAAATTCATCATTTCTCTGTTGGCAGAATTGGGCTTGGGGGCTGTGACACATGTAAGAATCTTCCAGGCTGTAGAATGTTGTAAGAGATTAAAAGAATTTAATTAATTTGTACAAAAAGGATGTACAGTATTATAGGGTGTAAATATAGCTGTTAGGGCATGTTTCCCAGGGATACTGTAGGGATCTTAGTCCTGGGGGATTTTTATGAGTGAATTAAACAGATTTTTGTCATGGGTTGTTGAGATAAACATCAATCCTATTTCAGTGCAAGGAGGGGATTAGCTGAGTTCTTTGGGCTTCTTCTAGATCTAAAATTTTATGATTTGATGTATAGTTTTGATGACTTTTTCTGATATCTTTGCAGTTAGACATTTTGGCTCTGAGATTACAAAGAATTCCTGGTTTTACACACAACAGGGTAAATACACATAAACTGCTTGTACAAGATGGGTGTAGGCAATGGAGCTCCCTATCATGATAAATTTATATGTGCCTCATTATTTCCCCGAGGAAAATTGGTCATTTTCTTCTTCTGAGGGTGTCCATGAAGTTTTATTTGAAAAACATGCTAAAAAGAAAGAAAGAAAGAAAGAAAGAAAGAAAGAAAGCTTAATGTTTTTAAAGTGCCACAATCAAGAAGTGATTACAGAAAGAACAAAGAAATTGAAAGATAGTCATAGAAATTTTATGTTAGTGTGTAATTCCATCAATTTGACCTAAAAATAATTTTCTGTAGTTTCTTCTCTCAGTACAGCCTTGCTTGTGGAAATTTCAAGGGCCAATGCAAAAACTACAGGCTGTTTAAATAGCTTTCCTATTTGTCTCACTGCTCCCTGGCCTGAATAAAGAGTATCTGCCTTAAGAAATAAAAAAGCAAAAATGAATGTACTCTGTCCAAATTAGAACGAGTGAAAGCTGCATGAAAGGAATGAAAATTCTGCTGAGATGTGTGATTCTCACTAGAGAGTTGGCCTGTCCGTTGTTGTATAATAGCAGGAAAATCAAAAGAATATCCAAAATTATGACACAAATCAGCTTATAATTTGTGTACATCAGCTTCCCTAATTAAAGAGGGGGGAAAAACAAAGGACAAAGAACCAAACTGAAGCACAGTTTAAAATACACAACTCCAAATCCTGTTGCTATCTGGAAGTAATCAGAGGTCAGAGTGGATCTGTGACTGGAAGAGCAGAGGAGTAATGACATGTGAAATGCAAAGGGTGAATCTCTGCTAAGGCCCCCACAGAGCTCAAGTCCACAGTTTCCTTCAGCAGAGATTAATCTTTGTGTGTGGAATAGGCAAGAGGTTAAATCTTTATATGTGAAAAATGACCTTCAATATTCCTGTGTGTGCTGCCTGTCCTGGCACTTTGTGAGGTACGATGACCAACAGGCTCAGACCCTGGCACTGGGAGGACAAGACTGGTTTTTCCAGCAGTGTTCCAAGCTAGCAGCTCTCCACCTGGCCCCAGACCTTTAAGACACGAGGGGTGTGGGTGATACAGTGCAAGGTGTTTTTCAAATTGTGCCAAGTGGTGATTGCAATGTTGGTACCACCCAGGACATGGAGCTGTCACTGCCTGGATTCTGCTCTGGGTCAGGAGAACTGAAGAGCTCGAGCAGATATTGAAAGCTATCAGTTGACATGGCAGCAGTTCCTGAAAGATAAAGCATCCAGGGATTATATCACCCTCAACACTCAATTAGTTTACATTGCTATAAGTAACTACCATATGGTGCAGCTCCTGCAGCAGCTGCTCTCCAGTCTTCACTGAGTGCAGGTCTAAGGGGAAACTGTGCCACGGAGTTAACAGTAATTAGAAAAGTGGGGGGAAAGGGCAGGTTTTAAAGATAATCTTAAAGCTTTCGGATGGGTTAAGCAGTAAAATATAAGTGGCCAGGGCTGCATTGGCTGCTGTGTGCCAGGCTGGGCATGGCAGGTGCTGCAAACACCACATCCATGGGCACAGCAGCCAGTGTGAGACAGCAGGGACCAAACCCCCAAGAATGGCAGAAACCTCCAATCCTATCCTGGGAGGAGGACTGCAGGGACCAAGCTACGCAGTGACATTTAGGGGATGTTTCCCTTCGAATCCATGGCAAACAGCAGCAGGCATTGCTCAGACGTGCACCGTGCTCTGCCTCCCTGCAGCCCTTGCCCACATCCAGCGGGATTTCTCAGAGCCTGGAGGGGGGGATTCATATTGAGCCGGGTTTCATGCCCTACCAAGGCACTGCAGAGGGGACAAGAGCAGCAATAAACCTGTGTTGTGATGTCTGCTCAGCTCTGCAGCCTCCAGCAGGAACAGCACCAGCCACTTCTGTATGCCCTGGCCTCTTTGCCTTTCTTCTCTTTCCATTGCAAACAGAGTTTGCTACTTTGAGAACTATTTCCACAGCACAGCTGAACCTTGTGGAGCTGGATTTGCTGCCATTCTTCACAGTTCTTTTCTTCTAAAGGGATCGTGGCCATTTCTATGTTCATCCACATCATTCTGGTGCTGAATAATTTCTCTCTCTTGTGCTCCAGGCCTGACAAGCTACCTAAAATACCTAAAATCATGATTAGAATACCTTGTTTATTTTATGGGGTTTTAAAAAATTTTATTTTTAATGACTGGAAATCTGGTGTGCCATATTCTCCCATCATAAGAAGTTTTAAGACCGTGAAAGTTCTTGTGTGTCACTCTACACTGAAAAAATTTATTCTACTGCTTTGAGTCATATCAGACAGCACAGAAACACAAAATGCTGCTAAGAGCTAAATACTGTATTTTGTTTATAGTTATTTAAAATGTTTCTTCTTAACAAATTCCTTGACTGTGGATTTTGAAGGGATGTCTTTCCATTTTTAAAGTTTTTTACAGATTTGAATGAGAGTAGAAGCATCATATAGTAACATAGCAAACTATTAAGTGCTCTGTGGTTTTATTCATAAAATTTCCTGCGATGTAGTGAGGTGTCCTAGATGGTTTTGCAACTGTGCTGCTATATGGATATAAGCTACATCAAGAAATTATTTACTCTTCATCTCACCTGGTACTGATTATACAGCAGAGAACAACCGCTGCAAATAATCTGTTGGGCAGATTATCTGAATTTCAAACTCTTAGCTGAAAGATATTTCCCATCGTTCAGACAAATTTGCCAGAAATTTAGATGTAAAATTCACAATTACAGTCTCATTCAGTATGTGCAATTCCCGGATTTATATATTAGGTCCAGATATATAAGTGTGGATATCCTTTAAAGTTCTCTGAGTTTTGCTTCAAGATTTTTTGAGTGTTTTCACGGACTTACACAGTGCTGTGTTCTTGACTGTCATCAACTGAGCTAAATCTCTGGTGCCTAGGCTGGGAACCAGAGAATAAAACATTTCTTCTGAGAACTGGTATAGTTATATTCAAGTCTGAGAAGTATCCACACCTTTTCAAACATGCAAAAAAAAATGTTTACATTGTAACTTAGATCTAGACTTTTGATGCATGCTCATTTTAAAAAGTAGTAAAAAATAGATGTTGTTTTTTTTAATTTTCTCAATATCACAATCATTTAAAATGAAGATTACAATTTTACCCCTTAGTGTGATTTCAAAGGGGTGATCTCTCATGGATCACCTCTTCTTCTGCATCTGTAACTCTTTTCCAGGCTGAATCTATTACTGTTTTCTGTTGTTGTTGTTATTGTTTTGTACATTTTCTTAGTTTCTCTTTTTGGTGTTTCATGCATTCTTTTAAGCTGGTTTTAAATAATTTGAGATTTTTCTCTTTTTTTCCCAATTCTGATGAGGCAACAAAAGCAACATAGGCTAAAGAGGAGAAGTACCACCTTGCAAGGAAAGGGTTAATACTGAAGGGCATATAAATGCTTGTTGGCAAAAGGCAACAGTTCCAGAGTGGTCCTGAAAACTTCATTAGAGATCAGAGAGACATGCAATATTGCATTAACTGGAAGAAAAACTCTTATATTACAAGGTTTAATGTCCTTAGAAATGTTGCAGAGTTTATTTGAAAAATAAACCCAACAAGCCTCTATTAAATTTATAGAGGAAATGGAAAGCAGAAACTCAGAACACTGTAATTGCCACCTACAAATATGATAATTAGAGTGAATAAGAAGTAATGAAGGAGGAAATCAGAGGCAACTCACCTCCTGAGCAGGAAGGTGGAGGTTACATTGCCACCATGTGGCAAAACTATGGAGAGCTGGAGCAGCTCCTCTTCCATCAGGATTCGAGAGGAGAGCTGCAAACAGCCAGAAATCTGCATGATTTGCTGGAAAAAATATAGTATGCAAATGGCATCCTGATTGGAAAGAAGCAATATGAGATTAAATCCTATTTTGTTTTTGATTAGAGTATGCGGTCGGAGCTTTGGTGCTGTGTTTGTGGGGGCTTTGACTTGAATTTTAATTCAAAATGCTGTTACATAAAATATTCAGTGGCAAAGTGAAAAGAGTGCAGAAAAGAACAGAACAAAGTTCTCTTTTAAAAATGATGTCATTTATAAGCTTTTTTTGAGTACAGAAATCCATCATTCTCTTGTATGTCTTCTTGAAATCATCTCTAGAGTTTCTGCATTAGTTGTGATTTTTTTCTTCTGATAATCCCGGGATACTTCTCAGTTCTATAGCATTTAGAAACATGAGCCTTAGTGTTTCGCAAAGTAGTGCTTTGAACACACTGTATGGAAATGTAATTTTTTTTTTTTAATGGAAACTCTTCAATTTCTGCCTACAGCAGGGTTTGGGAGTCACAAAAGTGTGTCAACTTGTTCTCCACCCCTCCATCCCCCCGACTTCAGTTCCTAATTCCTCATGGCATGACAACTGGCTGCTGCAGAAATTATTAGGATTCAAGAGCATGATTTCACAGTCTGAGTCGGATGAGCTTTTCACAATCCCTTTTTTGATCAGATTAGTGCTGACTCCTGAGCTGACCCTCAGCCGAGGGGATCCTGGTGAGTCTCTCGTCCCAAGGCAGGGATTGCTGGCGGCTTTCCCTTCACGCAGCTCTGACCTGCTCCACTGCAAGGTCCTTTTCTTGCCTTCCCTGCAGCGTGAACCTTTCCCTGGTCTCCACCTGAGCACAGCATCCCCTGCAGAGGCCTGTTTGGGTTTATAACGGGCTTGAATTCATGCTAGAGACAGTGGCTGCCTCTGTAAGAGCCCCTTTCCCTCCTCAGCACCCCCAGACTTGTAGCTAAAATGCAAGAATAAGATTAAATGGCCATCACAGATGACTCTCAGATGTATCTCTTGGTACAAGTCTAATTATGACCTCCACTGAGGCAATTATTCTGTCTTGATCCTAATGCCTTTTGCAAGCATCAATTAATAAAACTTCACATAATGTCCTGGTAGAAGAGGAATTATTACCGTCTTTTTAGAAACAGGCAAACTGAGGCACAATTATTGACCTGGTTTTAGATGAGATGAGAGAAATTAGGGCACCAAACTGAGGTGAGAGTTTCACCTTAGTCCCAAGAAACCAAATAAAGTGCAGAGCATTGAGTGGAAACCCAGATCGAGCTGTTTTCAGCACATCCCTCGGCTCACCTCCAGCACAGACCCCCACCAGGTGCCCTTCAGTTTTGGTGTCAGTCACTCTGCAGGAAGGCTGGACTGCTCCCTAGTGATTTCCACAGGAATAAGAACCTTCCCAACCCACAGGGCACCCTGGGAGCAGAAGGCAAATGTCTGTTGTTAAAGCTGCCCCAACTCTGTCGGACTGTTCTGCATCACAAAGGCACTGATGGACTCTTACCTGCCTTGCAAATCCCAGAAAAAAAGGAGCAAATCACTTCAGCCCTTCCCTTTTTACCCGAATGACTCACAAGCATTTGCCTCCTACATTAGTTTTGCTCAAAATTGAGTCATTGTCTTGTATTTGATTTAACAACAATAGCAGGGGGAAAAAAATAGCCATCAGTAGCTACTGCATAAGACTAGATCAAAGGCAATTCCTTAAAGGAGGCTTTCACGAGAGCTAGATTAAAGATTTGAGAAACTGGTAAGAAATAAAGCTGAAGAAAAAACAGCTCCTAAAAGCAAAGCATTATGTTTTCATGCTATTGTGCTTTTAAAATTGAAGGCAACAGTCTGAAAACAGCCATCGAAATAAATCTTGCTAGATGGGAATTATCTGGAGATCATTGTATTTATTGCATTTGTTTTGATTTTCCAGTCTTTGCCTCAGACTGTAGGCACGGACATAACTTAAAAGATTCAATACCTCATTTTAAAAATTAAACTCCACTTGATTATTGAACTGACCCATCCTAACCCTTACATTGTCATGTATTATTCGGAGTATCACCAGCAGGATGGAAATGGTGAGGACAGGGCAGGAGGCAGGAGCTGATGGATTTCAGATGCGATAGCTAAGGCTGTGCTGCCCCTCGGAGGCACAGCACAAAGTTGCATAAGTACATGAGGAGGGAAAGGATTAAATATGGTGTTTTCAAATGATCTTGCTTTTTTCCCTCTCCCTCCTCTCTATCCTTCTCCCCCAACCCCCTGTGGATTGCCCAAAGAGCTGTGTGTCTGAAGGCTCTTGCTGTAGCACTCCTTGCCCAGATTATATCGTGTGTGATGATTCACTGGATAAATAATTTCCCAGCTAAATGTTAGTATTTTAGAATCCTTTTGTGCTTCTCATCTCTTTCCCCTAATATTTAGCATCTGCTACGACTATAGATATCTGAGAAACTATTGAGGTGGGATGGGAGGGTCAGGAGATGCTATTATGGTCTGGCTCTGTGGATCAGGGAGTGGATTTGGGGATTTCCCTGTAAGTTTCCCCATTTCAGCAGTGTCAGTGCAGCTGTGGATCTGTGAGCACTGCCGATACACACCAGACCCAGAGCTGTGGTGAGAGAAATTATGGTGTTGGAGAAACAGCAGCACAAGCCTGCTTATGGGACATGTCTTGTTTAAGAGCTTGCCTATGAATTTTGGGCATCTGATTTTGACCTTGCAAGTGAGAGCAATTTGAACTGGATGCTGACCTGGCAAGTAGTGAACCAGGAAAGCTGGGCGTGTGTCAGGATTGTTTCAGGGCTTTTGTGAGATTTAAAATTATGCAGAATTAAGTCAGAATAATAAACCCCAACAGGAGAAATGGCAATTTTAAAGATGTTTTTCTGGCTGTGTTAGCAGAGAGCGTGCGGCTCCAGGTGAGAGGTGGGAGTAGCATGACAGAAGTGCCATTCTAACAACAACTGAGCTGCCACTTTCCTGCAGGAGAAAATGCACATTTGAAAGCACAGCTGAGATATGGTTTAGAGAAGAAACAGCCCTTTGCTTTCTACACAACAGCTAAATTGTGCCTCAGGATGGAGAGTGACTTCCCTCTGACTTTACTTCTTTTTAAGCTTTGAGTTTAGCTTAGTGAAAAGTGTGTGTACTTTGCTGACCACTTGAAAAAGGAAAGAAAGCATAAAATCATTGCTCGACTGCACAGTTTTCCTCAGTAAATGTCTATTTTTAGTTTCAAGTAGAAAACAATGAACCATGAGTGCATTCCCAAAAATTAAAGGAGTGGATTTGGCTCCTTTAAACACATCAGTCCTTAGTGGACAAACCTGACACTGTTACATCTCTTTATATCACATTATAGAAAAAGAACTGGATCCTTAGTATGTATTACTACTTCTACCAGTTAAGAATTTGGACTTAAAACTTCATTAAACCAAATAAAACAAAAGGCACAGAAAGATCATTTACAGGCAATTAGTCAGTCAGGTGGTTGTGTTTATAGCAGTATATCGTAGTCCCATTTACAGTTTGGGAACGTAAATCTGCAAAACAGAAACCAGATGTCCTGTTTCCATTCCTTGAAGAAATGTTCTTCACACTAAAAGAAAAATAAATAATAAAAATAATAAAAATCTGTGTAATGATGTAACAGTGTTTTGAGTATTTCCACATCCTGGTGGGATTCTGCTAAGCCTGATGAAGATGAAATGTTCCACCCAACATGCCAACAACATAATTGGGATTTATAGCTGCAGGCTAGAGTACACAATCTTCGGGGGCTGGAGGGAATGACAGAGAAATATCACTTGGAAGAAGCCTGAAGTGCAAGTCCCAGCCTCCCTCCCCATGAACCCTCCCACACACAATGTTTGTGCCTGCAGGGGCAGGAGTGAGCACCCACCCTGGGCACAGCCCAGCAGCATCAGCGCAAAGGTCCTCAGCCAGCCCAGAGCTGCTGGGCTTTCCAGGAGGAAAGTTACCAAGAAAAGATGAAAGGCAGCCAAGGAAGTCTTAGAAACAAAGGACAATGTATGTGTTAAAATTGGCACCTCTTAGCGTAACCCACATCCAAATATTCCAGGAATAACCTGACTTAGAAAACTGGGGGTTTTTTTGTGATAAGCAATAAATGGCACAGAGTACAACTCACCATTTCTGCTCCTACCCAGTAAGGACAATGACATTTTCTTTGCACTTTCATAATGTTTGCCATCCGAACGTTTTGTGGCATTTCAAAACCCGCGTTTCATAGTCTGGTGGTGGGAAACTTCTTGCCAGCTTGGTTTGTCCTGTGGCCTGGCTGTGCCTAGTGCTCCGCAAACGCCTCACAAAACCACAGCCAGTCCCCAGACCACTGCAGGGAATAGTCAAATATTGCTCAGCCGTGGCCTCACACAGCAGTACTGCTAATAGTCATGGATGTCATAGTAAAAATACACTGGTGGAAAAGGAGCTGCTAAAATCAGCCTTTTTTATTTATTTTTTTTAATGTGGGAATTGTCCTCAATACTAAATAGGAAGTTTTTTAAGGGTAGAGCAGGCTATGATGACCTTGGAAATTAAGACTATGCTACGTTAGGTATTGCGATCTGTTGGGTAGATAAAAATGGAGCCATCTCCATCCTGCCAATAAGTGCAACAAATAAAGAGGGGAGAGGAGGGTATTTCTTTCCAAAGCCAGCCTTAATCAGCAAAAAACAGCAGACAAAATTATCTTTGGTAGATGGGGATTTGTGCAGTATGGGTTACATTTATTATCTGGTAGGTTATAAGCTGTATTTTAATTTCCGGTATTTGCCTGCTACATCTGAAGGAACAATATGAGCTGGATCTACTGCATGTCATTTATAAGTCTGTGCATGTCATTTATATGGTAATGGGGGAGTTCCCCCTCATCCCCAGTGATTTCTGCAAAATTCCGCATGCTGGTTCTCAGTATATTTAGATTTCTCCAGCGTAAATTAAAATGCACATTCATGATCTTTGAACAAAGCGGGCAGGGATAATTGGTAATTTGAGCCTGTTCTGTACAATGCAATTCAAAGTAATACTTATAATTTGCAGTTAATTAATCAGGGCTTTTTTTCCTTAAAATTCTTAATTGCCTTTCTATAATATTGATTTTTAATAAGTTTTATTCCTACCAGTTTTAGATCCAATTACACAGGCAATTTCTTGTCACTGTTACTGCACGGCTCTCTGTGTGTTTATATGTACATTTTCATATATTTTGGGATATTTTTTCAGAAATTTTTAGATGCTGCTTTATGGATAGAGTTGTTATCGGCTGAAATTAAAAAGTTGAAAATAATAGAATCAATGTATAACCATGAGAAACAAGGTACAACAGGGAATAGAAATTCAAATCAATACAACAAAATTTTTAAAGAACTATAAATATTTGGAATTCCATTGCCACTATGACCAGTCAACCTCATCTGGTATTTAATTTTCTATCCAATTAAAACTCTCTTTAGAAGGCCCTAATTGTTGTAGTTTTAAAGTAAAATCAGCAATCATTAAAGATGCAAATTTTGGACTCTCTAAGGAATTTGAGATGGTCATCAATTAAAAAAAAATAATGTTAGTGGATATAGATGTATGCAGGAGTGGTGCCTGTGATGAGAAATATGCCATGGGCACTGAGCACCCCATGCCTGACTAAGCCCCGCCCCATCCAACCTGACCTTGAATGACCCGGGATGGGACAACCACCAACTCTCTGGGCAACCTCTGCCAGTGTTTCACCACCCTCATGGTAGAAACCTTCATTCATATATCTAATCTACCCTCCTTCCGTTTAAAACCATCGCTCCTTGTCCTATCACAACAGGCCCTGCTCAAAGGTTTGTCCCCATCTTTCTTATAGGCTTCCTCCAAGTCCTGAAAGTCTGCAGTAAATTCTGCCTGGAGCCTTCTCTTCTCCAGGCTGAGCAACCCCAGCTCTCAGCCTCCATAGCAGAGGTTCTTCAGCCCTCTGATCCTCTTCCTGGCCTCCTCTGGACCCACTGCCCTTCTGCACACCAAACCCACTGGGGTTTGTTTCCTGTCTCACTTCTGGGAGCTTCCAGAGTTGCACAGACCTGGTTGGTGCCCCTGCCCCAGGGGCACAGCTTTCCCTTTACTTTTGTCAGTAGATTTAGGATTACTGCACAGGAGTCTATCTGCAGCCCAAAAATATTGATAAAAGAAAGTATTTCCTGGTAGCGGGGATGAAAGAGATTTTGATGGGTGGGCATCATCTTGCAGGGATGTTTGTCTTTTTTTATGCCTACCTGAGTCTAGAGTGGAGAACCTCTAAGACACACACCTAGAAAGAACAGAACTCTGCTCAACATGCAAATGCCACAACTCTGATAAACAGTCGAACCCCACTGATCCATCAGTGGCATAACCTGATTTCATACCATTATCTTCATTAATAATAAATGTTCCTGTTATTTGATAAAAACTTTTTTTTTCTGAAGTATAGCTGTAAGCTAATTTCAATTCTGTTTTTATCCAGACTTCCTTTTTTATTGTTCCTGGGTGACTCTATTGATCTCAGCAGTTCCTCTGATTATTCGGTACTGTAAAATCAGATTCATCCTCTGAGTCATTATTGAGCTTAAATCTCCCAGTTAGCCAGGTCCTGAGTCACTGTTCAAGTTGAAACCTCTGGGAATATTGCCATAACAGGGCAATATATACCCTGAGTGGTTTTTTAATGGCTGTTCAATGACTTCAGCAGTTTAAACAGGGTGAGGAATTAGGAGCTAAACTAAATTCGGTCAATGTGTTTCCGTTCCCATTTCATAAAGCAGGGCTGTATTTTGCAATTTTAACTGACATTTATTAGAATTCAGACTAGGTGACTAGCAGGTGCTGCTCAGGGTGAATAAATCATGCAAGCAATTCACATGAAAGACAGCTTGTGCAAGTGCTGATAAAAGTCCGTGGGATTGAAGAATCAAGTTCTTTAATAGCAATGTCAGGCTGTTCAGTCTTCTTATCTCTCATATTTCTTTATGAAACATTAAAAGAGATTGCTTTTGGGCACTTGTGTTCTTGAACTATTGCAATCATCTAATGAATTTTTGATTCCGAGGGTTTTGTGATCACTAACTTTCTTGATACATCTGTAGGTATTGAAATGGATCCCCTGTGTCAAGGCTGGCTGTCCATCTTCCTCCTATCATAAACCCCACAGATTCGTTAGGATGAACCTGTAACTTTTAATTTAAAGGAAAGGTGAAGTTGAAGCTACTTGAGCAGGTTTGAATAGAGTAATATTCAGCATATAATGAAAGCCTTGATTTGTCTCACCGCATTGCGCAGATAAGCAAATTGCATTTCCAGCCGTAGCAACCTGTTCAGTGGCAGCAGAGGAGTACAGAAAGAAGAAAAGGATTTGTCTATAAGGAACCCTACTGCATTTGGGCAATGTGGATTCTGTCTGGTCTGGATCCTTGGCGCCTGAGAAGGTACAACAGGACCTGGCAATGAGCATTTACCCACACCAGTGAGCTACACTGCAAATGGCTCAGGTGACTTTTGCCAGGAAATTTTCTACAAATTTGGTGCCTTTAGCTAACAGACTTTTGTGGAGAGCTGACAACAGGTTGTGGGTGTAAGTTTGTACCAGGCGATGGAAAAATACATTATTATTATACATTAATGGCAGACAGCAGCTTGCCACTGCGGACGGGTCTCCTAGATGCATTTGCTCTTTGAAGTGAGTGCTAGAAACAGGAATAGCTGATGATATGATCTCTAATATTTCTATTTTCATAATTCAGCCCCCATTTTCATTATTGCATCTGGACATCCTGACAGATCACAGACCTGCCGGCGCTGATGAAATGTCTGCATGCCACTCTTGTCATCGTGGTCCAAAGGCTGTTACTGACACTGAGACTGACTCACACAACCAAAGGACGCCTACTAATTGTTAGGAGCTGTTATAAGCATTAATCATTAATGTTTTTGAAAGCTAAGGATTCCTAAGAGTGGGGTACAGGTGAGAAAAAGCCAGAAGCACAGAGAAAGAAACTTTTAAAAAGAGGAGAGGGAGGATATGAAGGCCACCCAACATTTTTCTGGTGTGTTTTTTGGAGAGAGGACAGCTTTTATTGCAAATAAGGCTCCAAAATACTGACATGCCAACAGGATAGTGTGGCATTGTGTATGACGTGCTAACCCTGCCTGCCTGCTGTGATTGCTCTGGAGAGGTGTCACACCTCCTGGGGAGTTGCTTGTTTCTCCTGGTGGACACTCAGAGTCCATGTGGACCTGAGGGACAGCTCCTCTCCATGGCTTTTTGCACCTCAAGTGGGATTTGTAGAGCTGAGTGCGCTCAGTGTGGCACGGTGTGAAGGTGGCCTGGAGGAGACACTTGGAGCGTTTTCAAAGAGCTGAATTCTCTTATTTGTAAGAATCCACCAGTACATCTCAGGTGACATCTCATAGCTGTGTGCATCTCTTTTGTTAGGTGGGGGTTTTTTGATTGGGGATTTTTTCCAACAAATCCATTTGTATGATTGAGGGAGATTTTAAACATTCATGATTTCTTAGTTATTGCAGTCTGAGCTTGGCCTCCTGTGTGTGTTCTGTGGAGATGTACCTGAGGATAGGATCAGGCTGGTGTTCAATAAAACCAGCTTTTGAAGCTCCCAAGCACTCAAACAGTAAAGAAGGTCTGGCAGCTACTTGCCAATAACCTTATAAACAACACCCCTAATGCCCTCATATGACAGCTAGAGGAGCCTTTTGTGTTGGAAACAACAACAATTAGAAGAATCAATGGATCAGGGGGGAAAAAAAGCAAACAAGCAAACCACATTAAATTAACAGTTTGTAAATGAGGTGAAATTAGTGGCCTCAGAAAGTCTCTTCTCTCTATCAGGAGCTTGGTGCCATGATAATATGATCTCATCCTGCTTCTTGGGGTGTCCTAGAGATTGTCCTAGAGAAACACCTGTGATTATTGCTGGTAGTTGGGATTATGTTTGAGGAGTCCAGGCTGGAGTGGTCAGGATTTGGCCAGGCTGGCTGAGTTGCCTGTGTTGTGCACACTCTGTTTGCTCTTCATTCCCCTGTGTTTCCTCAGGGGGCCCAGACAGGCATTGATGAGCATCCCACGGTGTCTGCTCTGTCACACAGAGCCACCTCCATCTCCCAGCAGTGAGGCTGCACCACAGCCCATTTGTGTCCAGATGTGGTGGGGTTTGCCTGTTGGCAACAGCAGCTCTGGGGCGCACATTGGAGATGTGGAGGGGAAACACGACCTTGTTGAGCTCACAGAACACATGAAGAGTGGTTGTCCCCAGTGCCCAGCATGAGCCACCCTGCTAAAATGAGCTTCTCTCCTGGCCCTCAGCATCTGGCAGCAGGGAGGCAAAAACCCTGGCCAAACCCTCGCCTGCTGTCTCGACACGATGCTCTGCAGGAGCCAGGGGCTGCCAGACTGCGGGAGCAGAAAACAACGTGTGTTCAAGCAATTAAACCAGATGACTAAGAGCAGCTAATGACACTTGCAGCCCACACCTTCCCTGTGCTTGAGGAGATGCAGAACTCCTAGCTGGGCTCCTTTCCCTGAGACTAGGGGCTGCCACTTTCCTGGGGCTGCCAAATGCAGGGAGCTGCTCACCCTCCGCAGTGAGATTTTGGATCAAGGATTTGGTGTTTATAAATTCTCTACAAAGCACATCCTCGAGAACACCATGAAAGTAATAGTTGATTCTTCCTAAGCTTGTTGCCTGTCCGTGGCAGAGGAGACTGTGCTCTGAGTAGGAATAAAGGGCGCAGGGGTGAGCCTTGCAGCTTGTTTTTCCTAAGGATCTCTGGGAGCATTGCAGTTTGTTCTTCTTAAGGATCTCTTGGCCAATAGCACAAGCAGCTTGAGAAGGGTTGTTATTTGCATAGATTCACTGAATAGTCTGAGCTGGAAGGGACCCACAAGGATCATCAAATTCAGCTCTTCAGTAAATGGCCTGCACAGAGATCAGCCCCACAGCCTTGGGGTTTTCAGCACTGAGCTCTGACCAGCTGAGCTAATCTCAGGGTCAGGAACTGTGGAACTGGGCTGAGCCCGGAGTTTGCCCTCAGCCACATAAATTTTTATGTTTTCTACAAAAGGTTGTTGAATTGTCCAGCGGCCCCTCAAAATTGCCTTTTTTTTTCCACCTGACTCAATTAGACAACTGTGAAAGAGGATTAATTGCTCTGAAGTCAATAGTGCTGCAGGGCTATTGCTGACATCAGCACAAAATAATGTCAACACAGGAAAATGTAGATTGGATATGGTAATCCAAAGCAGTTTTATACTATTTGCATACGCATAACTACTTTTACACTCATTTTATACCTATTACAATGATTTAATGGAAGTCAGTGTAGACCTACACTACATCAACTGAGAGAAAAATTTGGTTATATATAACAAAAGGTAATTTTCCACAGCCATCCCTGAAACACGTGTCAGCAAAGGCCAATATGAACAATGAGTTTTCCCTAACTGGCTAAAAATACTTGTTTTCACGCTGTACAATAGTAATCGATTTGGACATGTGGTTGGTGCTTTGAGATGATCTAGTAATTGATTTTAAAACAGATGGCAGCTGTCAAATAAGCATTTGTATTTATTTGATGTTTCTATGAGAACCCTTGGGGTTTCACTGTCTCAGTAGTCTTTGTTTTCTCCTTTCCTAGACCCTCTTGCTGTTCTCTGATCTCTCTTCCTCTCATGTTCTTTTGATGCGTCCTACTGACAATTTCTTTTGAGCTTTCTTTCCCAACATAAGCCATGGCCTTTATGTTAGGCTTTAATTTCATTTGGCTTAAAATTCCTTTTTATTAACAGTTTTAATAAAACAGCAAAATGTCTTCAACACACCAAATACTTCACGATCTGAACATCAGCTACAATACATCACACAAACAGAACCCTTGGTTACAGTCCCCAGAACTGCTGTACTTTACCACATCAGCAATAAATAACACTGGTCCTGAGAGCTTTTGAATCTTAAACTGCTAATGCCTTATAATTATTTTTGAAATTTTTTTTTAAGTGACAGAAAAGAGTTGCAATGATACCTGTCAGACTATCAGAGGACTGATCTGTCCAAGCATCATTGTCTTCTGATTCAATTCTCTGTTTTTGTTAACATACACTAGAAAATTACAAGTTGTTTGTGTCTTCTAATAAGAGGGCCCAGGAAAAATACTTTTTTTCACTTGGAAATTATTTCTTTTTCTCTGTTTTTTTTCCTCCTCTTATCATCTTTATTCCTTTTTTTGTTGACTTCAAAACTTGGAAGAAATCTCTGCCAATGGATTTCTCAGTCAGACACTGATGAAGGCTTCATCTTTCCCCAAACAGCAAGCCAGATCTTTGCCATCTTCAGCAGAAAACCAAAATTCACAAGACTCAGAATGGACAAAGACTGCAGAGCTAGTTGGATTTTTAGAAGAGAATGAAGAAACTCCCATGGCCATGGCATTTACATGTGCTAATTAGCAAAGAGGAACTCTGCCAGTCCAGAGCTCTGCACAAGCCTGGGAGTGGATTAGTCATGGAAATGTCTTTAGGGGTGCCCCAATGGCAGATTATGGTTCAGAACATTAAAACCATCTGTGTGGATTTCCAAACATGGTGCTTACAAGCTTTTTTCCAGAACCTGCTGGTTACCACTGAGGTTGCACATGATAAAGGCCTGGTGCTTACCCTGCAATGAGTCCAAGGGAACTCAAAGGTCTGAATACATTTCAGTGGGAGTGTTCAGTGCTTAGACAGAGGTGGACATGATAATTAAGAGTGTTTGAGTTCTGTGGCTAAACCTCTGCTAAAGATGCCATACAAGTATCAAAGAAATAGCAAAATCCACTTGTGAAGATACTTACAGGATTGAGTGGATATTGTCCATGGAGAAACAAGGCAGAGAGTTTTCAGAGTCTCTTCCACACCCATTTCCTATGATTCCTTGAGAAGTTTGTTACCTGAAATAAGATACAAGTCTCTCATTTTCGTTGCTCTTGCAAGTGCTACTGGAATTCACTTGCAGTTTGAAGAAAGCCGATAGCTCCTTACCTTTTATACACAAGCTGGGCTAATTTTTGATGACACACCTGCTAGAAATGTCCATCCAATTTCTGATCCACTGTTCAGTCTTTCCAGGGCTTACTCACATGGTATCACAGCTAAATACAACATCCAGTCCCATATTAACCACAGCTTGTTACTTGGCAGCTGAGAACCACAGCCACGGACTTCTCATTCTGCTCCCTGATGGTGAGCAGGAAAGCTTCTGTCAGGAAACACATCCTTCAGAAGAGATGGCATTCCCACTTGGGGCAGCCTGGCTCACTCCGGATGCTGCTCGGGTCTTGATTCCAAAGACAGCCACCCACCTAATGCACTAAATGCAGCAACCTTGCATCCAGCTCAGGAATATTCCTCTCATCACACCTCTGTTATTGCCTCCAGTTTCTTTTCTCATCCAGTTATTGAAGCCAATAACGTGGATATATACCCAGCTGGCACTGAATATCCTCTGACCTAGGACTTCAAATGCTCCTCCTGAGGGTCTCTTGACTTAGCAGACTCTTGTTTCGCACAACTTTGAAATGATTGTTGAATTGAACCTTACTCAGCTAGAAGAAAGATTAAAATACACGTTCTTTAACATACCCTGAGCACAAACACTTCACTGACTAATCCATGTCCCCACTGAAGAGTCACTACTCACCAGCAGGGTCACCCAGCTGTTTTCAGAGTGATTCAATGCTGAATGTGCTCACATGGAATCAGCCTCAGATCCTGTGCTTGAACCCAGCCAGCACATCTGAACAGCCCTCGCTCAGCTAAGGCAACCATACACTTTATTCTCACTATTTTTCAGGTCTGCATGCCCCATTGGGGCTGGCAAGCAAAACTGTGGAGACAGAAGGAGCACAGAGCCTCAGCAGCTCACTCACAGCATCCTGACATCCTGTAGCACTCAGTGACTGCAAGCTCTGGGGAAGAGAGCAGAAGTTTTTATCAATTATAGCTTTATACTCTTAGTCAAGAGGCCATGATCTGTATATGTAGGGGGGCTTTGGTGGTTAAGGAGAGCCTGTTTTTTTCATAGACATGAGGTAGGATCTGAGCTAATTTTAGAAAGACCCAGCAGTATTGAATGCAACTGATTTTCAGAGCATGTGCTAAGTGCAAACACAAGGAATAAACTGTCTCCAAGAACAAATTGTCTGCAAATATTTTTTTCTTTCAGCTGAAAGTACTTTCTGGTACTAATCCATTCACTATTCCTTAAGAATGTTCTTTGGTTTGCTAAAGCTGACTGATCTCTCCAATAACAGCAAGGTCCTGGCTTTGTTTCAAGGCAAAGGTTCACTCAATTAAATCTCATTAACAGAGGGCCACAAAACCTGCACTGAAACCTTTCTGGGTGTGTGACCTTCAGCAGAACTGCTTCATTAAGTCTGAGATCCTGGAGAAAATGTTTGCTGAATAAAGTCATTCCTAATTAATGTTAAAATGTCAAGGATTCATCTGCCATCCATCTATACTCCTTTTCCTTTATTCTCTTCATTATCTCTTTAATGGACAACCAATATAAAAGTCAAAAGCAACATCTTTTAAATGTACATGTAACAGGTGGAACAAGGCAGTAAAGCAAATTTGCCAGATGTGCTTTCCCATGAAATGTTTGTAACTTTTAAATATCTTTCCAAAACCCCACTTACATGCTGCCATTAAGCGTTGATTAATTTGTTATTTGTGAAAACCATAAGTATTGAGGATTAATTTTCCCTTGTACCCTTTCTGCTGTTACCTTGAGTTTTATTCCAAGCCATATGCATGTCTTGATTAACAAAGTGTTTATTTGCCCTGTGATGAATATAATTGCCTTTTCTCCAAGGATTGCTCATCCACTTTAAAAAAAAAAAAAAATTTAACAGTCTTGGGGAGTTTTTTGCTCTTCAGACCAGAGGGATGTCCTAGTTGGAGTGGGGGTTGTCACAGGGTGATGTACAAACCTGGTGGGTCTGAACCCAGAAAATCCTCATCCATTTTTCAAGTGCCCAGTGATGGCAGCAGATATTGGAGCTGCTTGGACCTGTGTAGCAGAGCTTCGTGGTGGAGGCTCAGAAACACTCTGCAGCCTCTTTTATTTTTATTCTCACATTAAAGTAATGGGACCCATCTTCCTGCCCATCAATCTGTACAACATATGCAAGCCCTTCTGGTGGTTTAAATAGGAATGACTCACATGATATTAAGCCTCTTAATGAAAATGGATTACATTATTGTCTTTCACAAAATGGGAGGTTTAAAAACCAAGTTAATGTCTTCCAAATGTCAGTAACTGGAGACACTCTGGACAAAGAGTGAATTTTATAGCTTTTCTGCAGATCTATAAGATGAACTCATCTTTACAACGAGGGATATTAGATGATATGAAAAGTATTAGAAATTAGAAGTTATTTGAATTTGAGTTTAATGAGAACCAGGTTCTGCCAGTATTAAAAATAATTTCACATGATGGCAATATTGTTTTGTTCTTACATACTTGAACTCTGACATGTTTGCATTGGCATCTTTCTGAGTATTCAATGGTATAAAGGATCAGGCTCTAACCCTGGCTAGTTATGGTAAATTGCCTTGCAAAAGTGATTCAAAAAATGAAATAGGGCTAAAAGTCAAGATGGTATCCAGGGCACAGACTCTAAGGCCTGGTATCTTGTTTTGAAGCTACTGTTTTTCATACATTACAGAAAAATGTTATATTTCTTTATTCCTAACTGGCAACAGAAATTTGGGATATTTAAATTGTTGCTGAAGCTCTTATATAAGCACTGTTTGAATTGATTGATATGTGTCTAGTCTGCTGTTGTGAGCTCTAATCATGTGCAGGACACATGACAGGAGCAGCAGGGCCTTCTATGCTGTCACGAGTGTGTGTACTAATATGAATAAATTGGTGTTTCTTCAGCAAAGGTAATTAAGCTTAATAACCTATAAATACAGAGTAATTGTTATCAATTGTGTTCATTTGTGTATGTGGCATAATTTGATGAGTATTTTTGATTGATATTCCTGTGGCATCCTCCCTGTGCTGTGATTAGACTGGGATTTTCATATCTGAGCTGTTTCATTTATTGCTAACTAGTAATTTACCTCTAATAGCCTTTTTTTCTCTTCTTGCCTTTTTTTTTTTTT
>VZRL01000562.1:736592-856379 GCA_013397895.1 Origma solitaria
TAATTAGAGGAGATCTTGAAGACTCATATTGCTCATTGGTGGTCTCCTGATGGCACCAGGTTGGCGTATGCAACAATTAATGCCTCCAGAGTCCCCACCATGGAGATCCCGAGATATACTGGCATCACTTACCCTACTGTTAAAACATATCATTATCCAAAGGTAAGAGAAAATAAAATAATCAGTCCTGCTGTTCTGTCAGCAATAAATAATTGTTTCTTTCCAGTAGGCTCAGACAGCAGACTAATAGTGTACACTCACAAGCAATGAAAAAGTCAGACCCAAGGGAAGATCAGCTGTTCCCCAGTGAATGTGGTCTCCACTCTTCTTTAGTTGCATTTATAAAATTCCAGTTCTCTGATTCTGTGAGAATTAATAATTCTACGTACAATGAAAGCAAAATTAAAAATCCTTCCTTTTTATGCACACAAAACAATTGTGCTTCTGTGCTGGAGCAGATGGAAGTTGGATGGTATCTGAGGGTTTGGAATTTCTATATCTCTATATTTAGAAATGCTTCTCTGTTTAGAAATGTTTTTGTATTTAGATATGTTCCTGTATTTAGATACACTTCTATATTTAGATTTTATATTGATGGATGGATAGATAGATAGACAGATAATTGATAGATAGATACACACATACATACATATATTCTATATTTAGATGGATAGATAATTGATAGATAGATACACACATACATACATATTTTCTATATTTAGATAGCTGGATAGATAGATAGATAGATAGATAGATAATTGATAGATAGATAGACACACACATACATATATTCTATATTTAGATAGATTTCCTTTTGTCTAGAAAGCAAATATAGTATTTGGTTTTCCTTAGAATATCCAGAATGGCCTAACGTCAGAGGAGACACAGTCTGGTTTTAGAGCCTTGCACAGAGCACAGTGAAAGACAGAAAAGGCTCAAGAGCCAACGTCGCCTTGGCTGCAGAGGTCTGTACAGCACTGACACAGCTCCACCAGCACAGCCTCACTGCTGCTGTCACTGCTGTCATTTCCTGCTCTAAGCAGTACAGAGGGCTCTGCTGCAGTGATTCCTTCTGGGTTTCTTGCTTTAAGCACTGATTGCCTAAAACCTCACACGCTGGTCCGAATTGAACCATAATTCAACGAGAGACATGCACACATATATGCAGGTTCCATGGAAATCACAGCGCTTCAGCAGGGGATGCCCTTTCCTACAGTAAAAAATGAATCAGTATTTTACTATATCAACCATCATCCTGTTAGACAACCTTTTATCAAAAGGCACAGGAGATAGCAAAATTTCTAGTTGCCTTGAAAAGTAGAATTTTTTACTAAGGTAAGAAGTGTCCTGAGTAAAATTGCCTCTTGTTTGTGCCTTCCAACCTCTCCAGACCTCTGTGTCACATCCTTACATTTGCAGTCTCCCTATGAACGACCACAGCAGTCCAATCCATATCCCGCTCAATGGGAATGCTTTTCATAACCCATGGGGATATAATAAACCAAAACCATTCTGTGTTGTATATTATATGGTAATTCATTCTTTCTTAAAATCCAGGTTGGAATGGAAAATCCAACTATTTCGTTGCACGTGATTGGTCTGAATGGACCCACTCATGACCTGGAAATGACTCCCCCAGATGATCCGAGAATGAGGTAGGTACTTTCTCACCCTTGGATGCTGGATCCCAGTTCTCTTGGGGTTTTAGATCAGACTCTGACTTTTTTCCATGTCATTTTACTGTACCTTTCTCTGCTGCTATCAAAAACTTTCATTTTGTGCAAATCTGCTTCATTTCTTTTCCAAATTATTTGTCTTTTTACCTGTATTTTATGAAACATGATATTAGAACATGTTTACACGGAATAAAATAATCCAAACCCATTTATGCAAAAGAAGATGTATGACCTGTGACCAAACTAAAGGGGCATAAATGCATCTGCCTTTCAAAAATACAGCTTCAGACCTTTATACAGCAGGTGGAAATTCAGGATCACATTATCCCCTTCACAGTATCCCCTTCACATTTCACATTCTGAAATGGTGGCTCCTGAACGATATAATTTCTCTTTTGATAGTGTTCTCTGTAAACAGAGAGGCTCAGAAACATTTTAATTACAGCAATAACTTCCGACTGCAGGACCCAAGTGTTGTTAATAAATTTGTTCTATATGGTTATGGGTGGCCATAATTTATTTGGTTGCAATCAATATTGCAAAATGATGCAGAATACATCATAATTAATTAGTGCCTATATATTCCATCAAAACCACGGCAATTGCCATCTCTAGGGATGATAGAAGTAGTGCTGCTAGAGCAATAGGGGTGCATTTTCATTATGCATATATTTTCTGAAATGAGAGGATTAGTGTGATAAAAGTTCATTAAAATAGGCAGGAGGGATGCACTGTACATTTAGTTACAGAAGGGAGTTTCAAGAAAGCAGGGGAAGCTGGTGATAAGGATCTTCCAGCAGCCACGTCCTATCTGAAGCATTTCAATGTGCTCAGTACAGATGATAGATGGACAGAGTGGAATTTTGTGTTCTTTTGATCTGGAGCAAAGTGATTTAGCACAATTAATAAAACTGACAATAAAGTGGAGATATGCCACCGTCTTTTTTCTCTCAAAATTGAAAGAAGCCAGAAATTTTCCTCAGAAATTGGATATTTTTCAGTAAATACCAAAACAAAACAAAGAAAGCAAAACTGATGATGGGAAATGTATTTGGGGTGAAATGTACAATGTCGATGACTTGTCCTTTTTAAATATCTTTCACTTTGAACATTTTTGTCAAGTTTTCTCCAATGTCATGCTTTTCTGTGAGAAAAAGAAAGTAAGTCAAGGGAAGAGGTTGAAATTGAAGGGGAAAAATATAGTATTATAACATTTAACGCCTGACAGGCATTATTTATTTTGGTGAGAACTACTGGACCTCAAGAGTTACATCAGCAGATGGTCAGAATTGGATCATGACCCAGATTATTGCTCATATTTGCATCTCACGTGGCAAACTGAGGAACAATGTTATCTCCCTTGAGTGAAGGGCCCATCACGGGCCCTTGCATAGAGCAGGAACAAATAAATAATGGGAAAACTCAAACAAGTCCAGTCTGGATTTGAGGCAGGAGCTGTCTGTGCCCCAGGGACCATGGGCTGGGCTGCTTGCTGTCCCTTGGCCCATAGCACATCACTGTCTCGTCTTTGTGGTGTTTGTGGTTTGTTACCATGGTCATACTGTAGGTATTCATGTTGTAGAGTCATACCTCATGTTTGGGATTCCTGCCATGGGAAGCAGCCATGGAAAGCTGGGGCATGAGCAAGGGTGCTGCACAAAAGCCAGTCTCAGATGATTGCAAAGCCAGGCACCAACGCCTTCACTGGGGTGGGGAAATCCATTGCAAAACATCAGGATTTCGCCCTTCCTGATGTGGCTTAGACAAGGTGCCCCTTCCCTTTTATTCTGATGTAGATATCTCAAATGAAGTGGTCAAGCAGCTGCTGGTATAGATTCCATCCTATGGAAGAAACAGATTCTCCCTTAAATCAGGTCCATAAAAAATCTGGGACAGGTCAGGCAGAGATGGCTTGGGAAGTGCACTGAGTTCCCATTTCTCTGCACTGGCTGCTTAGCCAGTGCAGCTGCAGGAGCAGCAGATGCTTAAAATTAACTGAGATGAATCACACCTTCGTGTCTCATTTTCCTCTGCAAAATGGGAACCATAGCATTCGGTTGTCCTATAGAAGAGGTGTGAGGGGAAGTAAATGAAATTAAAGACTCCACACCACTCAGAAACTGCAATAATGGCTGTACAAGTGTCTGCAGTTATCTGTTGGGCTGGGTTATCAATGGTCTTGATGGCTGGGAGAAGCTTCAGAGAGAAATTGAGACTCCATGCCCCTCTCTGGGGTGGTAGGGAAGATCCTGATTCACCTAAAATAATTAAAAGTTTCTGAGAAACAACTGTGGCTCCTATGTTGAAATAGTGAGAGGGATGTGCAAATTGAATATATGTCCTAGAAACTTTAAATTGGATTTATGGAAAAAATGCTCCAAGCCACAATAAGTACTAAAATCCCATTCTGTTTCTGGGGAGACTGAATCTGCTCAGTTCATTTTGGAGGGAAAGAAGAGGCAGTCATACAGTTTAATTTTGCTTTGTTGTGTTTTTCCTCTTAGGGCCTATGCTGTTGCTGATAAAGAGTAAAATTACAATTTTATTTCAGGCTCTAAATTTTCAGACTGCTGTTGTCTCACCTGGACATATCCTTCCCTCCAATGCAGTGTATGCAAGCCGCGAGGTCTTTTGTTCTTTTTCCCCCAGCCAATTTCAGGCACTAAATATTACTGAAAACTACAAAATCAATTTCCAACTTGTTATTTTTCTAGACAAACAGACCTTTGTGCTTTTGCCCTTTCTCTTCAATATGTACAGGAGCTCCTGCCAGAACACAAAGGGCTCTCCAGCAACACAGCAACAGCAACATTATTTCCAATGAGAGCAACAATTCCTTATACATATTTTATAGCAAACAAATGAAGTAATAAATTTTTTATAGACTGTATGCTGTAAAAAGTCATATTATAATGTAAGGATGTCTTGGCCCACACAGCCCAGCAGTATATTATAACATCACCAGCTCTGACAGTTCAGCCAGAGCGGTGCCCTACAAACGAAGTGGTGGAGCCCTGAATCGCTGCAGAGGTGGACATCTGGTAGTACCATGCCCTGGCTCTGGGAAGGCAACCATCAGGGAATTTATTCCTGTGTTTTCCAGCTTAGCCTGTGGCTGCATTTGATGCCTTCAAGTATTTCTAGTTTTTTCTCTTCATGCATCTGTAACTTGCTGCAGTTTTGTGCTTCTTACAAAGTGCTAAAATCCTCTGTTCCCAGCACCTTTAGCCAAAACAAGGCTCTCTCAATACAGATTCAAGGACATATTCATTGCCTTCTGCCCTGAAAATATGTAAACAACTGTGAGCTGGGGGGAGCAGGCCTGGGGTGGTTAACATCATCACCTGAGGGTGCGATTGGAGAATTAGGGGCCAATATGCTAATGGGACAGAACTTTTAACAGGTGAAGGCCTCGTGACCCTCTGTCCATTTTGGGTGTAGTCCCTGGGGGGACTTTAGCTTGCCCGAATGTACCTTGAAGGCCTCAAATAAATTTGTCTGCATTTTATACTCCTAATTTGTTTTGGCCTCTCTTTCAGGCATCACATTCCTCACCATTGCATGGGACTTTTCCTGAAGATATTGATTACAGGCCTGTGAGCCCACACTCATGATTTACTCCAAGTATCCTCACGTTGCTGAACATGTCCAGTGATCAGGGATGCTGCAGGCAGTGTGGGAGGGTGGTTTTGCTGGTGCAAACCACCTCTGCTATGTCTTCATGGCAACCAGCTGCATCTGCTTTACAGAAGCCCTGTGTCACTCTAAACTCTATCCTTCTTACTATTTGCCTTTTAGTGCTACACTCCTGAGTACTTTGGTGTGTAGCTGGCAAACTCAGAGGCCATCAGCTTTTCATAAGCATAAAGAACCTAACCATTGATAGTGATGGGTCTGAGTCATCTCAGGTTCGTGTGCTCAGAATGGAAACAGCTTGCAATTTCTTTTCCACCTGTGCATAAATTTGTAGCTCCAGGCAGCTCAATCCTTCTTGGAAGACAGAACAGCTTGAAAGATCCTTTATCTCCATATTCGTCTCTTCTTTGAAAATAACTTACCAGAAGTAGCAGATAAAATACCTGCACAGCCCTAAAAGTGTCGTTTCTAGGGGTTGAAATCCACGCATAAAGCAGCATAGAGCCATCAGGACACAACGTTCTTGAAAACCACAGCTCTCTCCTGGCCTGTTCGCCTGCAGCAAACCCCGCCTGCCCTGCCACGTGGCAATCCATCAGGATGGCAGCGTTGTGATGTGGTTTGTTTGTGTTTTGTCTGCAGGGACTACTACATCACCATGGTGAAGTGGGCCACCAGCACCAAGGTGGCCGTGAACTGGCTGAACAGGGCGCAGAACGTGTCCATCCTGACGCTCTGCGACGCCACCACGGGCGTCTGCACCAAGGTACGGCAGCTTTGGAAGCGGGAACTTGCCCCCCGTGTCCAAAACCCATTCAAGAGCAACTGTTTGAGCTGTTTTACATGATGAAAGGTCAGCTGGCACACATTAATTTAGGCAGGCAGAATATAAACAATATTCATAATTTTTGCTTCTTTGCTTTAACGCCCACAAATCCAAGAACACTCAGTGTGTGTCCGTGCATGTGAGTGATTAACCTGTCTTGAAATACACAAGCTCATACACCTCAACAGTTTGCAGCCTAAATACCTTTGAAACATTCTAGCTGCATTATATATATTTAATGACATTAAAACCAGCTCATGCTTATCTACACATGCCTTAATTGTAGTTAATGAATCCCTTCTATAAATGGTGTATTGATATAAACTCTGGATTAGCAGATTCCATCATTTAAATTGGAATGTGTTTCCACTGAATAAAACTGTTCTGATATACCCATCCCTTGAAAAAAAAAATTCAGTTCTGTGCATAGAGCATGGTGAAAAGTTCTTTCTTAATAACTTTCATTTCAGCCTTTATTTATTTCTTAAGAAGCTTTATTTCTTTGGGGGAATAATACATCTTGTGGATTTATGGGTTTTGTCTGTATGAGTAAAATGCTATCTTGATCTAGTGAATGTTTATTCAGCAGGGAGGAAAGTCAAGGAAAGCAGCCCCTGGTTTCCACTCCAGAAGCACATACTTAAACAGTTTCTTTGTATTTCTGAACAACCTTTCAATTTCAACCCAACACCTTCCTGCACTTACAGACAAAGTATAATACATGACAAGTATGGAGTTAATGATCTTTTTGTGTTTTAGAAACATGAAGATGAGAGCGATGCCTGGCTGCACAGACAGGTAAGAGTGACCTTCTCCTTGCAGTCAAGTTTTCGGTAGGATTTTTGTTTCACTGAGTTTTGCCTCAAAGAGAAAAACTGATTTCTGAGCCTGAGAGAGATACCAGGAAGATGGCATGATCTGTATAATAGAAAAGAGTTTCTCAGCAACAAACAAGTTCTTAGTGACGGTGCCATCTGCTCTGGTAGGTCCCATAGTCCTTAGCCTGCAATTTACTTGTATTTAAAAAAGATGAAAAGCTGATGTTGGTAGAAAATCACTCACTGGCCATATCTGTGTAGGACTTATCAACCTCGGAGGCAGCCCTTCATACCGTGCCCTGACACTGATGATAATTTGAACACTATGGTGGTTGTTTTCTGCTCATTTTATTATGAGGGTCTGCGTCCATTCAGCCACAAGACTGAACTGTGTTTCAAGCGTTGTGTGAATGCCAGACAGGGAGCAGCACGTCACATGATATCTTGCTCTATGTATTTTTCCAAATCCAGATTTAAAGCATTTCGAGTTTTTGTCACAGGTTGTTCAGAGGAGCCAAGATCCTGTAGAAATAACACAACAGCAGTTCACAGCAAGAGCAATGCTCTCCTCTTTTCCAGTGGCTGTTCTGCTGCAATGGGCTGTGTGTGATCCAGATGAAAATTGATTGTGCAGGGGAAATAGATTTTGTGCTCCATGCATTTCAAATAATCTTTTGCTGATATAGAGTAAAAATCATGCTGAAATATTCTTTACATTCATAAGGACTGTATTGGAAACAAAAGCTTTAAAGACAAGCCAAATCAAGGGAAAATTAAATTGTCCAGATATTGTATAAATTTTTAAAAAAATCAAAAGAACAGGATTTATTTATTTTATAATTTTGAGAACAATAGCAGTTGAGTAATCCTTTCATTGCTATTTACTGCAGTATAGTAGAAGTTGTGTTTTATAGTGTTAATACAGTATAGTGGAGCATGTGTTCTTACACTGATGTGGTTATTTAGTCATTTACCTACCATGTGGACAGGCATTAAAAGATGGTCCTTCATCCTCAATATCTAAGTAAATGATCTGTCAGTCTCCAATGGGCCTGCTCCAGGGAAATGCATTTTGTTTTACTACATCTCCAAAAAGCATATACTTAGTTTGAGAGCACACACTTAGTTTGATGTTAGAGAAAGTTGTTCATTATGGCCAAATGAGTCAGACATCTAAGTGCTAAACTAAAATAGCATTTTCTGTGGACTTTGGAGACATTTGATAGCACCCTTCAAAAGCTTTTGTAAGAGTCTGAAGAATTATATAGCTCTTTTGCCTGTATTTTTGACAACAAAATTACTTAAAATTCTAGTTTTGACTGAATATGATTACTGGGATAATTGTATTTTCTATATTTGCCTTTTATTCTGTGACACATTAATCTAGATTACTGGAAAGTTATTTTCGTGGCGTGTGTGCCTGAGGATTATGTGAAAATGTTAAACGCTAGTTTGGGTCCACTAATCTCTTTGAGGAGATGAATTGCACATCAGGCAGCTGCTGAAGGAGCTCAGGAGTTTGGCTCAGCTCCTGGTTGAGGAATTTTAATAGAGGTATATTCAAGTGAGCCAGGTGCCCACTGTGGTGGCAGTGGGGTCACAAAGTCACGGGGCCCAGGGCAGGGCTCAGCCCACCCCAAAACCTCCTTTTGAGAAGTGTCCCAGCTTTAAATCAGTCAGACCAAGGAATCCAGCTGCTTGGCACAGCCTTTAAAATACTCCAAAATTCTCCATGTGCATGGTTTGAAAAGTATACACAGGGTTTACTTTCTCTTGGGAATTTCAGCGCATCCTGGAATAGGGACAGACTTCACAGTCAGCTGGGAGCAGGAGACAAGGAGAAGATACTCACCAGGGACATGAGGGGGTCTCCAAGGGTGGCAGGGCTGACTTTTTTCAGCAGTCTGCAATCCTGGGAGCTCTGAGATAAAGCATACAAGCCACGAATTTGAATTTTGTTGTTGTAGTAGTTTGGTGACTCAATGACATTTAATAATCTGTCTATGGAAGGTCATAGCAAACAATCTCATGTTTCCTTCTGGGCTTAAGTTCATGAATATATTTTATACAAATCCAAAATATTTGGAGACCCTCTGTCCAACACAGGCAAAGAGAAATAATACAGCCCCTCCCTGTGTAGCTAAAAAATAGGATAAGCTACTTAAAATATAGTGAGAAATATACAGGATTTGCTAGAGAGTTTCTGTCACTCTTTGTCAGATGATGTGGCCCATGTTCATTAAAACTGTCCAGGGACTCTGGAAGTTTATAGTTCTTTTATTTATAGACTTGCTTGTGCACTTCTGAGCACAAGAGCCAGACTGAACTTCACTCATACTTTTGCTTAAATACACAAATTGTTTGAAGCACTAATTATAGCTGTAAGCAATTTTGTTTCAATTTTTGTGAGGAAGCCATTTTCCACTGGTCTGGGGGATGGTCATATACAGGCAATGAGTCAGCAAGGGAGGAATAAGCCAATTTCCGAGCACCTGCTGAAGATAAACTTTACTGGCATTTTAATTGGTTTATTTATTTCATTGTGAATGTGGCCTGAAAAAAAATTTAATTATAAACCAGGGTGCAATTGCAACTCTACCAAATCCTGGAGTCTTTGACATTGACGTTGGCAGGACCAGGAGATTACCATAAAATTGTTTAGAGACCTATAACCTCCAAAACTGCCTGCGTGGGCTGGCTGCCCTCCCCTGATAACAGTTTCTTTGGGTTGCATTTTTCTTTCCAGCCCTCCTATTTCCCCAGTGTTTCAGATGACCTCAGTCTGAAAGTAAAGACTCACTTTCCTAAAAGGCTGAGATGTAGAATACCTTGCACGACTTTTTTTACTGCTCCCTTGCTTTAATCCTGCATGATAACCCATTCTTATATGCACTTAATAGGAGGTATGGAATGAGATTTTTAAAACAAAAATAGGGTTCAGATGAACTTATAAACAGGACGCACTTTTTCACTCTGTAAGGCCATTTTGCCATGTAATTACCCCATAACTGACTCAATTTTGGCCTAAAGACAAAGGATGCAGCAGAAACAGGACCCAGAGTCCCATAACTCAAATACCCACATTCATCTGCCAGAGCTGAAAAAGCAGCTTCTGGCTACAAAGAGTCTTTTTGGTGCTTAAATGAAGAGTCCCTGTTTCATCCAGTGGAGGGGATCGGTGCCCAGAGACATGGGATCCTCTCCAGCTGCTGACCCTGAATTTTGCTGCAGCTGCCCTGGATTCCATGATGGCCACAGATGAGCATGGGGACAGGGATAGAGGATGAAGCTCAGCATTGCCTCAGGGGTTGAGTGTGTCAGGAGATGGAAAAAGATCTTCCCCATGTGCCCGAAGGAGGAGGTGACTTCATTGTCATATTAGAGTCAATGCACAGTTGGGTGTTTCCTTTGTTGGATTTAAACAAAGTGCTTACCAATATGCAAGGGGTTAAAAGGATTCATGTCACACCTGTCAGAGCTGTGGGCCTGTGACAGTAAAATTACTGGGACATTTCACTGAAAGAATAAGTGCCCAAAGAGCAAAATCATTAGTTCTGGGATCTGGGCGAAGGTGGATCAGACAGAGAGGGCCGGAGACTGCTGAGGAAGGGAAAATGCATCAGAGAATCAATTGGAATGGATCCAGTTATTCAGATTAATTTGTTTCCTCTTTGAAACCTAAGGATGAACCAGAAAATCATAATTCTTATGGAAGTATAACTCACAGTCAGTAACAAAACCAATATGCAAAGAATCTGCTTTGCTAGTGATTTCTGTGAGGAAATTGGTGGAGTCCAGCCAAGAGCATGTGCAGCACTGTAGAACAAGGGGCAGGGAGTGTGTGGAGCACAGACAAACCAGTTTGGAGCTGTAGTGTGTGGTGCTGAAATATGATGATTGTTTGGCCCATGTTAATGTGTGAGTGATTTTAGTGGAGCTGTGCTCCTGGGTGCACGAAGCTTTCATATATTCCAACTCACCATAAATTGGATAATTTCTGTTTCATACATTTGTCCCAGTGCACGTTTTTTGATCATGCAAATCCTCAGGGTCAGAGACACCTGGGCACTCCCCACCATCCTGTGTGTACCTTTGTCTTCTCTCGTTTTACCAGAGGAGTCTTCCTCAGGTGGCTGCAGATCCAGTGGTGGCATGTCCAGTCTTCCTTCACCATCATCTACAACAAAAAGATTTCAAACTTCGGAGACTATATCCACATCTGTTCCCTTTAAGATATGTGAATGAAAACATGAATTTATTCAATTCCTTTTTGTGCCTTCTGATACCAGCTGTGTCCATAAACTTCCTGGGGCAAAAACTTCCAAATATTGCATACCTGCAGCATAATAAATGTATTTTTCTTTTATTACATTGAACTGATCTATTATTTTCAAGGAGGGCTGTTCTGTTCTGGTATTGTGGGATTCAGTCAATAATAGTTGACAAAAGGCTTGGACAGTTCATATCACATGCAGAATATTTTAATTATGTGCCCAGTGTAGCTCCCTAAATCATAAAATCCTGTTCCAAGAGAATTTCAGTCTGTTCGCCCATTTACAGCCTGGGATAAATCATCATCTCTGGCACAAAGTTCTGACTGCATTCATGTGTTGCCTTTCCAGTAACAGGAACGTGCAAACTGTGTTGTAACATCAGCCCAGTGCTAAAACCTCCCATCTGTCGCCTGTGCCATGAACCTCCTTCCCCTGTAGCTCTGAATGAACCTCAAACTCGTCTGCACAACGCCTGCTCTCGCTGGCAGAGACATATTGCTGGAATATTTAATGCAGGAGGCACAGATACAGAAATGGAGGGTGAACTCATTGCTACCTACCTCAGGAAAGGAAAACCTGTCGAGCAGAAGGTTTGCCTGAGCTATCACAGCCATTATTCAATGAGGTTTCTCCTGTCATGAAAGACATTTGGAAATAATACAGAGTTTCATGTTTCACGTTCCAGAACAATGTCAGAAACAAATGAAACCATTATTTCATAGAGCTGCAACAAGCTGCAAATGGGCACATTTTAAAATACACTGAAAACCTAAGCAGGGGAAAATAAAAAGGAAAAAGAACAGTTTGAACACCTAATACAGCATTGATAAATCTGACAACTAGTGAAAAAGAATTAATCAGTAGAGAACTGGGAGCAAAGAAACATACAGTAAGAATAATGTGTTAGCTTATGGGAAATAAAAATGTTTTTTCCTTTGCTGTACCATAAGTCTCCCTGTACAGTCAGGTTCCTGCTGGTTCAGTGTGGTATCTTGGCACGTGCCAAGCAGAAAGCCAAGGTGTTTGATTAACACTGAGCGCAGAGGACCCAGAGGAGGCTGGCAACCATCTCCTTGTTGACGGCCCTGGAGGGAGAAAGGTCCACAAAGCCCGGGCAAGGAAGACAGGGCTCACATAGCCACAGAAAATCCTGATATCACAGGAGAGCTTCAGCAAAGGTTCAGCTTTTTATTTACTTCCATCTAGTTGAGATTTAGAGTAAATTTCACACAGCCAGTTCTCTTGGTACAGTGCTCCTGTGTCCCACCATATCCTTCTGCCTTCCCCTGCAATTAATCTGCTGCTCAACCATCTCATGCAGTGGAGACTTCTCATGTGCCTCATGGTTCCTGTACAAAAAGGAGACACCCTTCCAGGAGATGCTTTCCTGCCATATGTGGTGTTTGATTTTCCTTCTGCTGAGTCCCTTCTATCTCTGGTTGAAAGTTCCAGTCGCCCAATAAAAGTCAATCACCGCGTTCACCTGGGAGATCCGTGTCAAAGAGAGTTCTGCAAGAGATCCTCTCCTTCATAAATAATTCAGGGAGATAAGCATTTGTAAGACAGTGGAAACAGACAGCAGTTAGATGCTGTTGAGTTGTGTTTCCTCCAGGACAGGAACAGAGAGGTTCTTCCAACAGAATAAACAGGATTTGCCGCACTTGTGCAGTGAGGTTCAGGCTGGTTCTGAAGGCTGAATTCCAAGTGCCCCAAGCAGTCACCTGCACACGTGTACCTTCGGCTTTGCAAATGGGAATTGATTTTATAGCCAAGGAACTCACCTTGCTGCCTGTCTTCTCACAGCTGAAAGGTGTCTGCTTTCCCCAGAGCAAGAAGCAATAATCCTCAAAAATTTCTCCAGTTTTCAGCGAGCTTTTTGTTTGCCTTGGGTTGCTGTCAAAGAGCGCTTTCTGTTTTGAATTAATTTCACAGGGGGTTGGAGTGCTGAGCAATTCTAAATACAACCAATTAACAGTAACACAACTCTTAATTTTGCTGCTTTTACAGAATGAAGAGCCCATTTTTTCCAAGGATGGTCGGAAGTTTTTCTTCGTCCGGGCCATTCCCCAGGGAGGACGTGGACCTTTCTACCACATCGCCATGTCATCATCACAGGTGACTCACTGCTGCTGCTTTGGGTCTCACCTGAGGCAGACAGCAATAAAAAGTGGTGTCTGTGCTTCTGCCAGCGAGATGGGGAGGTGCAGATGTAGGAAAGTCTTGTGCATAAAAGAAATCCTCCAATGATGCTTTATTGGGCATAAGATAACGTGAATGTCCAAATGAAATACTTAGAAAAATAGTTCAATCGGCTATCTCTTTCCAGGCATTATCATTGTTTTGGTTTGGTTTTTTAGTGCCACCTTAGTGGTCGATAAGCAAATCCCCACCCTGCCATAAAGGATTAAATAGAACCATGTGGGCACCCTGGATTAGGGGAAGGGGTTTGAAGTTGCTCTGTGCTGAAGTCACCACATTATCTTCAGTGGAGTCATGGTTAAAATGATTCTGACTCTCTGTTATTTTTATGCCTGCAGACTCACAGAAATCGTAGGTGTAGTGGTGGAAATTGCAGATGCATTGTTTATTTTCATGGGCAATGGAGCCAGAAGAGCTCCCTTTTTCAGAAGTTTTAACTATAAAGAAGTCTACTTCTCTTTTCTTTCTGGCAGCCCAACAGTAGCAATGATGACTTACAGGCTATTACATCTGGTGACTGGGATGTGACAAAGATACTGGCATATGATGAAAAGAGGCAGAAAATGTAAGTAAACTTTGGCCTGACAAATTAGCCTTCCTTTGTTTAGCCCTGGGCTCTGGGTCAGTTACAAAGGTGTTGTTTATACACTGAAACCTGTGAGCACAAGGAGGTGGGAATAGGAAAGCAGGAGAAGCTGTCTCCATTTTGGCTTAACCTCTCACACCATTACATATATCTTGTGTTATTTTGATTAATCTGTCCAGTTCAAACCTCTCTTTCTGTGACTATTAAATAAATTTGTGCAGAGGAGTAATTTCTCCTGCTGCAACTTCTGACATTAACCTCTGTGGGAAAGAATCCTGTTTTCATCAACCACTTAAGTTTGTCAGTTTTAAAAATAATCCTTTATTGACCTGAAAAATACCAATGCAGGGGGAGAAAAAAAAGTACTTCGTTAGAACTAAAAGAAAAAAACCGAAGAAAGAAAATGAACCCACCCTGCTTCATGCTTAACCTTAATGCTTGCAAAATAACTTCTGTGAACATTCCCTTTTTCAAATACACTTCAATAAATTCTTAAGAAAATATTTGGAAAGCTTTCTGGAATCAAATAACAGATTCCTTCCCAGACAAAATTTCAGGTGGATAAAAGCTTCTCAACTCTCAGTTACTTATGGTCACTAAATAGTTGAGTGAAAAGTTTCTGGAATATAATAAATTTCGAATGATCATTAAGAGCACAGTGCTTCTTCAAGGTTTTGGATGCTCTCAATTACCAATATAATATAAAATATATATGTATATAAAAAAATAAAATAAAATAATATAAAATAACAAATTAACATAAAATATATGAAATATAAAATATAATATAAAATCATAGAAACAGAGAATCACAGAATGGCTTTGGCTGGAAGAGAACTTAAAGATATCCAGTTCCAACTCCCTGTCGTGGGCAGGGACACCTTCCCCTGGAGCAGGTGGCTCAGACCCCATCCAGCCTGGCCTGGGACACTTCCAGGGGTGGTCTAAGAAGCAAACTAGCATCAAAGTCTTACTGGCATTTAAGCTGGCCAGTCAAGCAGAAAATGCCACCCACAATTTGTGCAATCAAGATATGTGCCTAGCCAAGTGCAGCTTGCTGGAAGCAGATCAGCAGGGATGAATATCCTTGCTGACATTGTTCACCCCGTGGGTGCTACATTTGCTCCTGAGCTCTATCATTATGCACATAAAATGCATCTGGGGGATTAATTCAGACCCCACAGCTGGGACTGACATTGGCCACCTCCTGCACTGTCTCTCTTTTACCTCCAGAATATGCCACTGCACAACAGAGCTTGTATTGTTTATCCAGAAAGGAGCTCACCGCAGCCTCAGCACAAAACAAGGGCAATGAAGTGTTCTTCAGCCTCACAATCTGCCTTCCCTTTTCCTAAGAGGACATTTCAGTGGGTTTCCCACTGGAGACCCTGGTTAACTTTCTAACGGGGCAAAGAATAAAATGTGGCCACAGAAGTAAAAGCTTTCTCTAGAGAAAGAAGAAAGGTCTTTAAAAGAAATTCTGAGCCATGAATCTCGAGGTGAAAAGGTGGATGTCTTCCACTTGATCCTTTTTGATCCACTGACATGACCACTGTAGGACCCAAAGTTTTCCAGGGCCGTTTTAATTGCAGTGCAGCCTACAGTGTATTTTCTTGAGCCTCTGCAGTGATGTGTCCCTCTGCATCTTTTTCTAATTCTGTTTAAACTTCCCTTGCTTTTACAAGATCATGAAAATGCCAATGAGTGAAGATGTTGTTGTATGAGATCACTCTAAGCACTCTTCTAATGGTAAAATTGACTTTTGTTTTTCCCCTCCAGTTATTTCCACAGCACAGAAGATTTGCCAAGAAGGAGACATTTATACAGGTATGTGCTTTCCTAAGTTCATATACAAAATTTCCCATTTCTTCAATTTTACACGAATCATAAGCAATTGCAGTAGAAGCACTTTCTAAAGTTTTTCTCTTTAATGGCATTGCAAGATCTTTCAATGTGTCACCGGAAAAGACAGAACAATGTAACCATAGTGAACAAAATGCTTGACACTTGGAAGTGTTTTGCATTCAGCAATTTTCTCATATTAATGCAAATTTTAAATTAGTCTCAAGACTGACTGTCACAAAACTTTCCAACAAAATGGCTTAGTACTTGAAAGAATTCAGAAATACATAAACTAATGGTATAAATTGGTTTCATACTTTTCAATAGAGGTTTTGAGAAATTGGATAGTAGCTCACCTCCTCATGAAACTGAAGAGAATTAACAATATATTATGTTTAGGAGCCTTTTTTTGCAGTTCCAGAAGAGTTTAGCATTCTCCCTAAATGTATGATGAGTAAAAGGCTGGTTTTGTGGTAAACTATTTGTAGTCTTGCTATTGCAAAATATTGTGGAAGCAGATTACAAAGGGGAGGAAACACAAACTTTTAAACAAACACTTTGGAATCATTATTCCATTTCTCTTGTTTTCTTCTCAGTCACCCTGCAACCATCACAACATCTGCAGTGAATGGCAGAGTTGGTGATGGCATCGGTTGATAAGGGACACATTTTCCTTTTCACATGGCATCATACCTTTTTTTCCTCAGTGGGAAGGAAAATAGAGCAACTAAATTACTTGTGCCTGAATAATTTTTTTCCTTTTGAGACCTATACGGCTGTTCATTGCACTCCACAGTTTTTTTGAGAGTGTTTATTTTCTTGAAGAAATTTTTTAAAAAATTAACCCTTCATTTTTAATGAAATGAGAAGAAAACCTCACTTTGAAAACTTGAGTTCGGGCACCCCTGTTCAAGAGCTGCTGGAATGAGTCAAAGTGCTCCCCATCCCTCCTTGTCTTGGTGTCCATCTCACCCTGGTGCCTCACCAGCCTCATCTCCCCACACAGACAATGGAGAAAGAGCAGACGAAGATCTGTTTAGGACTTTTTTCCTCCCTTTTTTTTTTGGTGTTTGATTTAGTAGATTTAATTAAGATGGAAGTCAGAGATCTGATCTGAGCCTAAACAAGAACCCATGATCTACTTATTTCAGTCTCTGTGATCCTAAAAATGTTGCTCAGCCTCATGTCTTGAAATGGTAGCAAAAAACCACTCATCTGCTTTACAGTAATACTGGAAAGATTTCTTGGTTAATATTCTTGAAGGTTCAAAATGCTATAGTGGTGAAAATTGTTACCTATTAATATTTGCTAATAATCTGTAATTCAGCCTTCAACATTCAGTGGACTCTTAGCAGCACTTGGGAGCAAATGGACAGCCCACATTTCCTTCTTCTACATCAGATCCCGAAATACAATCTTTCCTTCCTACTTGGAGGTTATAAGAGCATTTATTTAGACTTGTAAAAAGGGCTTTGGCCTCTGAGGCAGCAGCAAGCAAATCAAACCAGTGATGCAACCAGTGAGAAACTTAAAGAAAGTAATTCCAGCTCTTTATTGTCTGTTATAATATAAATAAGTGTAGAAATATTGCTCCTTTGTTTCATGCCTTCATCCACCAAATTATGACTTCTTCTTGTGAAATTGCAACAATCATTTTCTTTTAAAAACTATACCTTCCTTCATAACCACCTGACCTTGCAAAATGACATCAGTATCCATTTATATATTCTCCATTCAAGCAGGAGGGGAAAAAAGAAATCCATTACTGCTATTTAAATTCAACCAAATGGAAATACTTTGCCTCTTACTAATGTTGGACACATTAGATTTATATTCTTGTTCTAAAGTAAGGTTCAAGTAATGTTGCTTTCAAATAACATTTGCTCAGTGACCTTCACAGAATTGTATTAACTTTTTCAGTGCAAACACAAATGGGAACTTCAACAGGAGGTGCCTGTCCTGTGATCTGATTGAAAACTGCACTTATTTCAGTGCATCCTTCAGCCACAATCTGGAATACTTCCTCCTGACATGTGAAGGTATGTCTTGGGTTCTGTTATTGCAGTTGTTGTGCCTCAGGGCAGGATTTGGAGCCAGCACTGATATCTTTAGACATCCTGTGCACCTGTGGGCGGCTTTGAAAGACTGGCCATGAATATCTGGGTCACACTGCTTTTAAAGCTTTACTCTTGATATTTTTCTTCTCTTTTGTATTTTCACTTGTAGCTAGAAAGTAGATATTTGCAACCTTTTTCTGTGCATACGTGCTCAGAAGGTAGAGGTAGATTCCTCTAGCCACCACAAGCATCCTTAAGTGAAAATAACAGCAAAACCTGGAGGACTTAAAACATCAATAAGTTTATGAGAGAGAACCCAGCAAGGGGGTTGACTATGGGTGACTGGGACTAAGTTCCAGACACATCAACTAGTACTGTGAGCAGAGGGATTTCAAGTAAGTTACCATGAGAAGACAATTTGCCAAGAAAAGGCAGTTTACAGCAATGTGCCTAAGGGACAGTGTGAGTACAGAATATCTGCTGCTCCCCTGCTCATTCATCATAGATTAACTTGGCATAATCTGCAGGTCCAACAGAGATTTCCTTGTTTGAAAATGCCTGAGATTATCCAAGAGGCCAAGGATAGAGGAAGTTTCAGGAGAAGAGTCATTGAAGTTTTCTCCAGCTCTAAGACTAAATGCAGAACTCCATAAACTTAATCTTACGTAATTTAATTCTATTTAATTATCCAGAATTGCACAGACAGTGCATGCACACCTGTTATCTGCTCCTAAGATAGAAGATGCTCAAATGGCTGCATGTCCTCTGAAACAGGGCTTGGAAAGCAGCAGGCAAACAAGAAATTCCTTCTTTTCAACAGCTCAGGAGAGGAGTAGGGTTTATTGGAATATTAGGAAGGAATTCTTTATTGTGAGGGCGGTGAGGCACTGGAACAGGTTTCCCAGAAAATTTATGGGTGCCCCATCCCTGGAAGTGTTCAAGGCCAGGTTGGATGGGGCTCTGAGAAACCTGGGATGGTGGTGGCCATGGCAGGGGGACATCAGGGTGTCCCTGGTGTGTGTGTCCCTGGTGCGGTGATGCAGGGACTGCCCCTTCTCTGACTGGCAAATATCTGCTGCTGTCAGTAACTGTTTGTGGTGAACACCAAGGGTAGAGAAGGAATATTTGAGATGGTAAAATGGGAAATAATCAAGATAAAGTGAAGTAGAATTGTTACCATAGTGTAAAGCAAAACACCTGGACTAGGACAATGATAAAAACATGTTTTTCCCTTGGAAGAGAATGATAGGCTGCATGTTGGAGGCATTTAGAGGTATTAAAAAAAATATCTGGCAACATAAACCAGAAAAATAGAATTAATGGGGCATCACATTAATTAACTTAATGGACTAATTACCTTAATGGACTTACCTGTAAATCTGAATTTATAGTTATGGCAGGCATATGCAGAGAAATGTCATTTGTCAATAAACACTCAGTTCTGTAGTAAATATTTTGTTTACCAAGTTCCTCTCTTTTCAAGAAAAACCTTGTTTATTTTCCCTCTTGCCTTCATTTCAAGAACAGCTGTTGGGATCTACCAGAGACTGTGTCCATTTTCTTTGCACCAAGATAATTGTTTTACCATAATTAGGACCATTTGTGAATAGCAAGATTAAGGTTTCTAAAGGGCCTTATCAACAGTTTTGAGGTGATATGTTTTTGATTACATTATATCTCATCCACAAAAACCTGCAGCGATACCTGAAGAGGTTAATGAGTTTTATTAGTGTGTACATTAATCCAGTACACAAGATAATGATTTTGCATAATAAACTATGGGCCTGATTCTCAGCTGCTATAAACAATAACTCAATTATAAGTTCATTAAGTTTAGATATGTTTCATCTGCTGAATGTATCTTTGTCTGAATTTTCATTATTCAGGACTAAATCCTCAAACTGCAATCTCCCTGTAACACAAATACAGCACAGCTTCATCTGTGTAGCTCATCTCAGAGTCTCCATTCAGATGCCTTTAAAAAAAATAATATGTGTACATGAGAAAATAGAGAAATCTTAGTCGAATTTCCATTTTCAGTGATCTTATAAAAATATCAGTCCATTGCTTTTGGTGGAGTTATTATTTACATGACTGAAAGTGAGAGGTCTTTCAACTTATTTGCTTTCAAGCAATTTACAGGAAGAGCATTTCCTTTTGGCACTTTTCCTTTTGGATCCATCTAACTCCAGATGTGCACTATGGGTACCCTTGCACCAGGGACAGCTCCCTTTGGTTCCTGTAGCAGCTGATGTGAGCCAGGCCAGTGGAAACATCTGCTCTGGAGGAAGGGCAGACTTCTGGATAAAAATACCATCCCATCAGGCTTTAGTCATATAAACACGTGTTGTGGTTCGATGGAGAATCACCTGGCTCCACTAAGAGGAGAATTCCTTTCCCACAGCTCCTCAGACTGCTCAGGCAGAGCTCGGCCATGCCTCACCTGTTCAGGGTGTTGGGTTGCTGCTTGCAAGCAGTCGTGCTCTAGTCTAGTTCTGATTAACAGGAAATCTTATTTATCCATATGCACATATAGCACATAAAAGGAAAAGCTCCTTGAGGAGGATATTTGAAGGGCTCTTGCTTATCCTGCAGTGGGTCAAGCAGACAGAGCAGCAGCAGCAGGGTTTGTCCAACAATGTCTGCTGCCCGAGGAGTGCCCATCTCTGCTTCCCAAAAAAACCTCACAGTCGGAGCTGATGTTCAAAACCAGACAGTGGCAGACAGTACTTGTGGCTGTTTGGTGCTTTCTTCTCTGCAATAAGTATAACATGCATAAATTTGTATATAAATATGTATAAAATGCATAAATCTCCATAATATGTATAAAATGCTTCAATATGTAGAAAAGCACCCAGAGCTCAGGTCTTGCTCTGTACTCAGTGGCTGCCTATGAAAATGCGTGTTCACAGTGATCACTGGTGTGTCTTTGAAGGTAGCTAAATTAAATTATTTTACTGTACTCAAGCTTGTAATAGCTAAAAAAATTGTATTTTCTCAGTTTTCCACAGGACAAATGCATGGGCAAATATTTATGGCTTGAAAGCAGTTTCTATACTGGCAGATAATAACCTCCACCATACCTCAATTTCACTTTGTCCCTTCCTTTGTGACCTTCTGTTGCAAATTTCACTGAGTTTAGAGCCACAGACATGACTTTGGCTCAGCCGAACTTCTCTACAATGGATGGCAAGGTTTGTAAGATTTGATTAATCAATCAGTGCTTATAAAATACTCAGTGATACCTAAATAAAAGGCAAGAGAAAGGGAAAATATCTATCTTAAAAAACCCCCAAAGACCAAGAAAGATCTGGCATTGATCGTTTGATCCCAAAGGTCAAGAGCTGGAAGCTTTTTTCTCACTCTTTTGGTACTTAAAAGGCAACATATAATTGCCTTAAAAGATTTTTTACTGTCCTGCAGACTACATTTAACAGCATTGCTACCTGGCACAGGCTGAAATGAGAGCAGTGTGCTGTAATAAAAGGTAACCTCTCTTGAAAGAGGACAGTGTAATGCTTACTGTCAGGAGGCAACATTTATTGCAATCAGTCAGTCCCAGAAGGCTAGTTACCTTATTTTTCATCTAATTTTATATGCTCATGATTGAATTACTGTATCAGGATCTAAGGAAACATGATGCTTTGCAGACGGCTGTTAGATTATCTCCTCTAGACACGGTTGAAAAAGCAATATCTGCTTGACCAAGGTCACTCCTACTGTCATTTTCACCATAAAATATGGGTTTACACTTCTACCTCCTCTCATAAAGCAGCACAGGCATCTCCACTGATTCCCCCTAGGATAAACAGAAATAAAATCTGGATGGAAGTGGTTTACTATTTTATACATAAATTAAATTGAGGATGGATTTTTCTCATCTGAACTGGGATGTAAATTTCAATCGCATAGAGAGAAGGATAAGAAATTGCAAATTTTGGCTATGGGAAGCAATGTATTCCTGTTTCTTTAGTGGGACTCAGGCACATGGGATGCAAGGCTGAATGACAAGAGCCAGTAAAACACTAAAGCCTATTTTTTGGTGATAGCTCCTCCTCTTAAGGATGAAGCTTTATCAATTACTACCCCTGAAAACTGTGCAGTGTTTTAATATTTCCATTTTACATGGGTACACTTTGTCTGCAGTGACTCCTTCCCTCTCTCCAGTGTAACCTGCCAGCACCATTAAAACTTGACTCCTAATGAGGTTGTTTGTGGGAAAAGCAAGGAAAACAACCCTTTTTGTTGCAGGATATTTGGTACTCCGACATTCAGGGGCTTTGGTTGCAGTGTCTTCACTCATAAAAAAAACTGGTGAAATCACAGAGAGTTTCAGTTGGACACCCAGAACTGGCAAAGGTTTCCTGGAACCTGGAGTTCAAGTCCCTGATGTTGCAGACAGTGGTGTTGTATCATCCTTTATATAAATTGGTCTTTCTCCACCAACTGACCTCAGCCAAAAATCTGATCCTGGCCAGCTCGATGCCCCTGGGCAGGTGTGGGGTTCCCCACAAAGGCTAAATGCCTTCTGGCTCTGAGGCAAGAGGAATAGAGAGGAAGACCTCTGGCACGTGGATACATTTCTGCAATTAATGACATTTAAAACACAGTGAAAATGATGGGGGCAGGGGGGTGTTGTTCATGGGATGCCTGCTAATTAAAGTCCTCCATAATCATGCATTATCAAGAAGGGATTAATCATTTTTAGGGATGTCACAAAGAAAATTGATAGTTTCGTGGAGGGGAGGGCTGAGGGAAGACTTGTCTCATGCTTGGCGTGGTTGCTGGTGATGGAGAAGTGCCTTTGCCACTGCACTCTCTGTAATTCTTCATTCAGTGACCAATTTGGGAAGAAATAACTTTCACTTTGAGGAGGGACAAAAGTGTAACTGAACAGGGAACTGTTTTCTTCTATAGTCCTTCCTCCTCTTCCAGAAACTGTAAGATTGCTTTGTTTCAAAATTCCATAAAACCACTATTGTTTAACCTGTCTCTTTGAAGATTATCTCTGCTGGAAACTGTGGCTGACTGGCAGAATTTAATGTCAGTCTTGTGCAGGTCAATGCAAATGACTTTAAAGCTGTCTCTCTCTTTGGAGAAAAGAAAACAGACCCGTGTAAGAAAAATGTTAAAATATTGCCACCTGATTTGGCTGTCCTCTCTGACACTGTGGTTCTCAGTAGCTTAGTTTAGATGCTGTAGATCAGTAATGACAGGTAACAGAAATTAAGTAATTTCTGCCTTTCCTAGCAGGCAGCTCTGCAACTGTAGAGCAAAGTTTTATGTTGTAACTGAGCTGTGCTTGATAAAATACCTAAAGAACCAATACAAAAGGCATTTATCTGGATATATCTGCTTTCCTCCACGTGTGTCCTCTGAGCCAGTGATGACGACAACTCTGGGACTGCACTCCTGGCCCTGAGGCACTGAAGGGTACCTATAGTCCTGGGAGATCTTTAAAAACAGCATTTATTGCTATCATGTCCTGCCAAAGTCATGTTTCAATCCCACTCATAGACAAGAGGTACAAAAGCACTGATTAGAAAAAACTTTGCAATTTAAGGGTCTCCTTTGAGAGTGATTCATAGCAATGCAGGAGCAGCACAACCAAATTAGCTATGATCTGAGTCAAGTTCCTCATGCCATTGGTCATTAATTCATTCTGTCTGCGGTTTTATGAGTTTAAAAGAAAAGTGCTGCAAAATTTTCCTCTACAGAGGCAGTATCTATAGCTATAAACTTCTCAGCTCCTTAAACTGTTTCTTGAGAATTTAATTATCTGCTTCTGGAACTTGGAAACAGCATCTGGAGATGAGAACACTTAGGAGCATCACTTGCTGCTTTTGCTGAGTAGGTTTATGCTGAGCCTTTAAAAGTCCTTTTGTTATTCCACATTTCTTTCATTTTCCAGAATTTTGTTGGAGTCAGTAAAGACTTTCACTACCAACTTTCATCAAATGATCTGGCTCTGCTTTGTGGCAGGTTGTCCTCACCTTGCTTTTAAACACATTTTAACACCATGGAGTCCAGAGCATGATTTAACAAGGTTCAGCCTTCCACTATGGAGAGGTCTAAACCCGCAGTTTGGAATCCTTTTAGGTATCCAGGTTGTTGTGCCCACTGATGTGGACACAACAGAAGCTCCTGCCCACACAGATGACAGAAGTCTGAAGTTTGGTACTTCTGGCGATTACCAGAGACAGAGAAATTTTTAGCGTGGGTGAGTCTAAGTCATGAAAGGCATTGAATGAAATAATTGGTTTATGACAGGGGCTGCTTTGGGAGAAGCATTTATGCTTGTTGGGACCAGAATCCAAACCCAGGCTTGTGTCCTTGGTCAGTGCCATCTCTCTAAACCCAGTCGGTGATTGCTCACTAGTGTTTCTACCGCGTTCTTTTAATAACATGGGAAGGGAATTTCACTAAAAATTTCACATTGGTATTTCACAAGCCAGCACTCCCTGTGCAAGGGAATTTTCAATGGAGGCTGGAGGTGGTCAGAAAAGTGGGAAAACTGGGTCATTAATTCTGCCATGTGCTGCATAGCCCCTGAACAGTGAGACAAGCTCAGCCAGCAGCTGGGAGGGTGGGAACAATCTCTGAAGCACCAGCACCACCAGCATAGCTCAGCTCAAGATTTAAACCCCAGAATTTTTATTTTTTTCTTGATGTGAGCAAACATTAAATTCTGAGCATTGCTTCTGGTGTTGTGGCTATACTTAATGTCGTTACTGCATAGAGATGTTGACTTTTTTTGAGGAGATGCATATTTTGGAAAATCTGCTAGTATTTTATTCTCTCATGGGATTACCAGCTGATTTGGACAGGCCTGAATGCACACCAAAGAAAAGCTAAATTAAATCACATGGATTTGTTGATGAATTTCACTAACAATATAATATTTTGTTGGTTTTTTCTGCCCATTTACTTATGAGTTCAATCTGTTTCATTTGCACTCTTTGTAAGTGGCCTTGGGGAACTTTTTTCCCTGAAAATCACTTAAAATATCACTCCTGTGAAAATTTTGTCTGTAACATTCATCATAAAGCAGGCATTCTACTGATGAAGTCTTACTCTGTGAATAAAAGTGTCTGAATCCTTTCTGCCTCAGGACACAAGATCATGACGCTTGTCATGAATCAAATCACATTTTTCTTCGGTTCCCCATCAAAACGAGGGGGCCATGTTACAGAGACGTTTTTGGCAGCAATTTTTACCTCTATGACTCTTTGAACAGAAAGAGCTTAATATTATTTAACATCTCAGGATAATCCTGTATTGATATTTATCAGAATATGGGAACAAGCAGTAGAAGTTTTATTGTTGGAAAAATAAATATTGCACTAAGTTTTTAATTTGAATTATGGAAAGATACAAAAAGCCTTTTGCAACCTTCCTCCAGATTTTCATGGTTTTCATGATTTTACAAAGTGGGGGGTGAGAATTAGTGGTTTGCCTATGGACACACCTTGAGTCAAGAATCATGAGCCCCATTTCCTTCCTCAGATTGCAAGACAGTACTGCAAGGAAAAGCAGCTCTGACTGCTGGAGCAGGGCAGAAATGTGTCTATTCTGCAGCCAGTCTCCATCCGTGGATGGTGGATAATTAACCCTCTTCAGGATTTTTGCAATAATGTACCCATCAGGGACACGTCTGCCCAGTTCCTGCAATAAGAGGTTGGTTCATGCCTGCAGGCAGGAGAATAATGAACCTCTTTCTGCATCTTCCTCAGTTCCTTCATTTAATCAGACCTTTTAACCTGTGCCATTTGGGACAGACCTGCCATCCCAGGAAAGCAACGGAAAATCTGGGGACGAGGATATTTTTACTAACTATGGACAAGCAGATGTAAATCAGTGATTCACCAAACACAAGTTTATAAAGCAGTGTTTTAAACCTAACTACATTGCCCATTTATTGCCTTAAATATCACATAGAAAAGTTGAGTGTCACACTCTCATCAATAACATTTCTGGAACCAGATTGCAATCAGCAGTTGTTATGCTCAGGTAAACATCAGTGCAAGCCCTAATGGAAGTATACAGCTTAGCTCTTCCCTGAACATATTGGACTATTTGTGAACTATAAAACAGTTCCATATTTAAGCAAATACATCTACAAAAAGCAGGTGGATTGCTTTCTTTTGTTCTTGCTCTGTTAGAAAATAATCATGGTTTTTGTAAGATGCTCTTGGATTCTCTAAATCCTGAGTTGGATGTGAACACCAATGACACCTATACTTACAAAAAGGTGGATTTTATAACAGTTGTTTCAATTTGTTGACCCACATCCAAACATGGAGAATTCCAAGGCACATTTGGTAACAGTGGACTGAGAAGCCCTAACCAGCTGCCAGTTAGGACTCATGGGTTTGATTTTTTTCTGCTGCCACAAGCTCCTTTAGAGAGCTCAAGCAGGTCCTGTAGTTCCAGCTTCCTAGAGCTGTTGTGAAAGTCCCTTACTGACTGCAATGCTCAGATGTGCAGCGACAACAAGGGGCACAGAGGCTCCTAGATGGATAAATTACCAGAGTGGTTTTGAAAGCTTCAGTGAATCTTCAGTCTATCCACTGCAGGAAAACCTTCCTAGCACAGAAACCCAGCAGTTAGTCTGCAGGAGAGCCCTCCTGTGACAAAACCAGCATGTACAGTGATTAAATGGTGCCGGAGTGAGGAGTTAACAAGGCATGGCCGCAGATGTTTGCCCGCAGCGTGCAGCTCCAAGCGATGCCTCGTCTCAACAGCAATCCAAAAACAAGCCTGTAATTACACCGTGGGCCTTAATAAGTGCAGGGCCAGTCCTCCCAGGTGCTGGCTGCTCCAAAGTCCCTCCAGCCACAGCTGGAGGCACCCAGGGCAGCAGAGGAGCTCTTGGCGTGTGGTGGGATGGGGCTCCAGGCAAGCCCAGCCTCCTGCACCCCCATAACATCACCCTCCAGAGACAGGCAGGGATGTCTTGAATGACGGGCTGGATTTTGAGTTACAGCAGCACTAAAGCAGTTACTAAAAATATAATAATCCATTTTGGCTCAAAGGAAGTCATTATGTGTTACATTTTCACAGCACTGTGAGTGTGTCAGGGTCTGGGACACCCAGGGCAGCTGCAAGGGGGGAATATCTACTTCTGGCTTTTTTTTTTTTTTTTCTTGGATGGTCCTCAGACATCTGTGTGTGTGCTGCTTGCTTCTTGTGGGTGGTAGGGAAGTACTGAGCTTCTGGGAAGGATTTGAACAGGGAAAAAAGTTTGCTTGCCAAATGTTACTGGGGCAATATTTCATTAGGAGTGCTTTCTGTCCATAATGCCCAAGTTAAAAGAATAGAAACTGTTTTTCTTGCTTTTGAGAGATGAAGAAGCTGAAGCTCCTGTTTAACCTCCCGAGGGAACCACTCCATAGTGACTTGGAGCACCTCTGGCAGATATACAGGGAAAGCTTGTGGTTGTGTGTACAAATATCTCACTCCAGGGCCTGAAAACAATATTAAATGCACATGGAGGAAATGCCTATATTTAATCCCTACTTAAATTTAGCGAGGTAGAAAGCATGGCAAGATTTCTGAAGGATATGGGCTTAGTGTCAACTAATAATGTCGTGAAACTGCCCATCATGGGAAAGGCAAAGCATCTTGCAGAGTCTCGCTTCCTACGGGAATTCAAGTAAATGCTTTCTAAGTGCTGCTGGTCCTGCGAAGAGGGCCAGAGCTTGGCAGTTCAGGTGACCTTCGGTGAATATCATGATAAATTATGTTGTTGAGGTCTAAAGAGGCTTAATTGGATGCTGAGATAACTATTAGCACTGAAAATTAGTTTTATTAACCAAGTCAAGAGCCTATGAATAGAAAAGTGCAATAGGTATACCTCAGTTTAAACAAATGTGAGACGCTGATTCCTGGATTTTGTTACTGGGCTATGCACCAGCTGGAGGCTACAGCTCCAGGTAGCCACGTCAGGAGCTCTGAAGGCCTCAGCCAAGGCTGAGAGCCAGCTTTAAATACTGTCTTTACTGTTGGCACAATAAGCAATAACTCCCAGGTGGTGGCTGGGAGGAGGAGGCTCAGGGGAAGGTTGTCTCTACCTGCTGTCCCAACAGATTGTGCCTCCCCGTGCCCCACCTCACCTTGCTGTGAGATGCAATAACCCCCTATAAAGCTCCTTATAGTGTTTTTCCTCAGTACATCTCACAGGAACAGAGCACTGCCTGTCCACAAGGACTGGAAGACAAAGTCAGTGCAGGTCCATGCTCTGTCCACCTCAGGAGCTTTTTCACCAATCTGTGCCACAAATAGGCTCACTCTGAGCCCACACTTGGACCCAAGAACTGAAGTGAATGAAAATTAAATAGAATTAAATGAATGAAAATTAAATAGAATTTATTTTTTTCTGCTGGGATCAGTTCTAGCAGCTGTTCTGCTGCTCTACTGGATGGTTATACAAACATTTCTGATCTCACATGGGAGTGAGACATGCTGGGATGGGAACAAGTGGCTGCGGGGAGAATGGGAATGGACAATACTTAATTCAATGGCTTAGGGAACCTGAGTGAGGATTTCATCATCATTGAAACATAGAATACCCTGAGTTGGGAGGGACCTACAAGGATCATCAAAGTCAACCCCTGTCCCTGCACAGGACCACCCCAAGAATCATTTGGAAGTGTTTTATGGACCACCTAATGACTGCAGCTTATTACTGCTGCGCACCAGAGTAGACTGGTATCTATATTCTATGTTATCCAAAAATAAAATATGGTTTTCATCAGTTCACTCAGATTCAATGTTATTTTAAATCCCACAAGTGCTTTAATATACTTCCATAAAAACTTTGCTACTTGCTGCTGGATGTGCAGCTCACGGGGATTCAGACGTTCTGAGCTGTCTGAGCTGTCCTTGGCTTGGTTCTGGGACTACAGGAAGGGGCAGGAAGCCAATATTTGACAGCGGTGTCTGTCTGGGCAGAGCAGGACAGGCAACCCCCAAGAAGCTCTATCCTCGTGTGACCACACAAGCCAGGTATCCTGACCAAAAAACCCAAAACGCGTCGAACAAAACCCAAGATGCATCAGAAACAGGGAGATAGAGTTTGAGCACAGCTGAATGTCCTGCAATGCGTTCAAGGCCTCCAGGAGCCAGGCGTGCCATGCCGCGGCCATGCGCCTGCAGGTTCCCACCCAGTGGGATGCTAAACGGGCACAGCATTGTGCCGGGGCCTGGGAGGCATTCCCGGGGCTTGCTCACATCTCAGGTCCCTGGGTGAGTGTTATCTGTGGTGACCAGGATGGTTTCCCACACAAGGGTGATTACCACAGCCCGGGGTTCTTGTGTGCCCAGTGGCGGGAGGCTGTAATTAGCGCTTCCAGGCAAACTGTGACCTTTTGCAACTTTTCCTGAGGCTTATGAAGCCTAAATTAGTTTCTGCTGTTTGAAAGCATGCAGAGACTTAATCTCTGGGTCCTATTTGTATTATAATTACTATATAATTCACATTTGCATTCACTTGACTCCTTTTTTACTTAACAGCCGAGGTTGGCTCTCGCTTCTCAAGTCCTTTGTGCGCAGTTCATGGGTCACAAATCCCGTGGGGGAAGGCAGGATGGGGGATGATCATTCTCACTCCCTCACATTGCTGTACTACTGCAAAACAGCAGGCTGGTATGAAAACCCCCTTTTGCACAAATAGAAGGTACCACCAGAGCTTTTTCTGCAGGAAAACAGAGGATGGTATTGTTGGTTTGGAATCTGGGTGAGAACTTCTTTTCTATCTCCTGTTGATAACACAGTTATTACTATGGTTTGGGACTAATTAAAATGATGGCTTTAGTTATTACTATGGTCTGAGATTAATTAAAGTGGTGACTGTTGTGGATATTCCAGTACATTTTTACTTCAAGTAGACCACTCATTTATGTGTTAAAGTATTTCGCCGTATTCTTATACATCTTTAATGTGCTGTAAACACCCCATAAATACTCAGTGACATAAAAGTAGGTGAAAAAACACCCTGAACTAGTATGCATGAATATTTAAAACTCAAACTAATATAAAATGTCTGTAATTTTCAATGCCTGAAAAATACTGTGTAATTAAAGCGAAACTCCTCTCCCCTTTGAAACGGCCTCATTCTGCAAAATATGTTCCTTACTTCTCCATGTTTTGATCCTGTTTTCATTTTGATTCTTGCTTGTAAATATGAGCTGCCTGGCATTGCCCAGAGGAAGGTGATCTATCATCTGCTTCCAGCCAGGGTTCTTGTCATTTAGTCATTCCGTACATACAAAATTTTATCTGAGCTCCGCTCGCAGGAGATAAATGACCATGACAGCAGGCTTCCTCTGATACTTCAAATAATGAAGCTTCACAAATCAGGCAGAAGCCTCCTGCACGTCAGGACCAGGGTGCATGTGCGTTATTTCCAGCTATATGAGCAACCTTGGATGAATTCATTATTCTGCAGTGGGTAGTACAGATGTTACCATCCCTCAAGATTTAAAGCTTCCTCTGAGGAAAACTGCTTCTTTCACCTTGTCTGCCAGCTGGACCAGCTGTAAGGTTTATTGCTGCCTTTTGTTTGCTGTTTGCACGGTACTTGTTAAGCCCTTTATTAATGCAGTCAGTACGTTAAAGGTATATTAAAACCTGAGAACTCATGAGAGGAAAACAGCTTAATAACCAGACAATGTGAAGCAATCTTATTTATAGATTGTTGGTGGTGTTTCTTAAGTTAATATCCAGCACCAGTTATTACTTAATTATCTAGGAAATCATTATTTTGTTGCAAGAGAATTTTGCTCATGGAAGAGAATAAATTAAGATTATCTAAATCACTTTATTCTAGGTTTTTAATGGAATAAACAGAAAATGTGCAATCGGGCTTTATTCAGTCTGTTAATGAGTTGTAAATGGCACTGAGAAGAGAGTATTTTCTTTCATGTTGCACTTATAAGGAATTATCTTTTTTTCCTTGAATATCATAGAATCATGGAATGGTTTGGGTTGGAAGGGACCTTAAAGATCATCTCGTTCCAAACCCCCAGGGACACCTCCCAGTCTCCCAGGGTGCTCAGAGCCCCATCCAGCCTGGCCTTGGACACTTCCAAGGATGGGACAGCCACAATTTCTCTGGGAAACCTCTTCCAGCACCTCACTACCATATTGTGACGTTTTAAATATAAAATCACAAAATCTGAATTCTCCTAGAATTCAGATTGAAAGAAGCCTTAGGAGGTCTCTAGTGGAACCTCCTGCTCCCAGCAGAGTCAGAGAGGATATCAGACCTGGCTGCTCAGGGTTCGGTCTGGTCTTGCCTTCAAAGCCTCCAAGGATGGAGAATGCACAACCTCCTCGGACATGCTGAGCTGTGCAGTGACTTCCCAAAGTAGTCAGAAAATACAGAAAATGCCAGACCCATTCCCCCACATATGGTATTTCTTTTAGGATTAGCATGTACCTAATCCAATCAGAAACTTATACTTTAAAAATAGGGACGAATGTTAACTTTTGCTTTCATCTCTTTCCAAAGTTTGCAGAAAGCCTAGATTAAAATTGAATTGAAAGGGGTTAAACTGAGGTATTCAATCAGAAATAGCAGGAAATAGAACAGAACCTGGAAAAAGAGTTGAGTATGGGGATTTTTCTGTTTCGATTCCATAGATTGAACTAGAGCACTAAAACAAAATACCTTTTGGGAAGTCAGTTAGCCCCATGTGAAATGGAGTGGTTCCCTCCTACCTCTGGTACATGCAGCTCCAGGGGTGCATTATCAAACTCATGAACTCTGCAAGCAAATTCTCCTAAAAAAAGCAAATTCTCCTTTTAAAGCTGATCTTATCACTACAATGGGACCTGAACTTTGTACGCTTTCCACGTTCCTCCTTGGATCCATCCACACACATTATTGCATTATGGCTTTTAAAAACCTTAGCCAAAGCCTCATGAAAGGGAGGAAATGCTCGGCCCTTTCAATGTGACACCTCATTGGATGATATTAATTAAGAAGGAGAAGAGGGAGATTAGTGAAAGAATTGTGAGCGAAGGTTAAGTACCAGCAAAACGAAAGCAGGAAGTAGATTATGATGAAGAGGAATAAAAGGCTAATTGGAGATCAGCAGCAGGGTTCATTAGGAGCTGGTCTGGGGAATGACCTTACTCAGATTGTTCCCTGGCAGCCTGGGAACCCAAAACTGGATGAAGCTGGTGGAATTTGTTAAGACACAAAGCTGATAAGCATGATCAGAAGGCAGAGAGAAATACTAGAGAGGCCGGATGTCTTGCAGAGCTGGAGTGGTAGAAATTAATAGTACAAAGAGCAAAATAAAGTACGTGGTCACTCAGGGCAAGAATTTGTCTTGTATGCTTGAAGCTCAAAAGTTACAAATGCCTCAGAAGAGCGGATGGGTGCCTGGGGATGCAACACTGACCACTGGATGTCTGCAAACTGCCTGCCTGCTGTGGTCATGGAAAAGGTGAATGCTCTTTTAGCATGGATCAGGCAAGGAATTTTCCATAGAATGAGCAGCTTCGCTATAAGAATCACTTAAGACATCCTTAACAGCAGGGGTAGAGTTCTGGTCATTTCTGTTCAGAAAGGAGGAACTGAATGCAAAACACTCTTGCATTAAAGAATAAGGTGGAAAGAAACTTTGTCTTACAAAAGGGAGTTAAAATAACCCAGTTTATCTGGCTGGGTGAGAGCCTTGGGGGACACATGACTGCTCTGACTATAATGGAAATACTCATCCTTAGTAGAAAGCAGATTGTTGGAACAACCCCAAAAAGGTGTAAATTGGAGTGACAGCCAGCACAGCTTCAATTTGGAAGGCAGCTCCTACCAGAAGAGCAAGGCACCAGTAGGAATTCAGCAAAACCAATTCTGTTTTAGAGGGCGTTTGTCAATACTTTTGTAATACACAATTTCCGGAAGCAGCAAAGGCCCCGTGTCCTTCGGTGGCCACAGGATGGACAGTGGGATGAGCTGGTCAGTGCCAGCCCAGCTTCCCACACTGCTATCTGCAGGCACCTCTCAAAATCCCACGGAACGGACTGAGGACCTGGCCACGCTTATTCATTCAAGCAACCTTTTGAAGAGCTCATCAGGCCTGTTTTGTGTAGTGGAATTAAGACCAAATCTCTTGTTCATTTGCCCTCTAGTCACTGCTAACTGATGCTGCCTCAGAGCAACCAGATTTATTTCTGCTCCACATAAAGTAAGCATGAAATTTATTACCAGTATCACACAGGGCAGACACAAGCAGCACCATCGGAGTGCTCACCCGAGAACAAGCCAGGATTGATTATTTTACAAGACCAGTTACATTTGAGGAAGTAAAGATTTGATTAAAAAATTAAATGCCTTGGGGAGGGTGAATAGCAGCATAAATCTATTTGATGTTTATGTCAACAAGGTTGCCAAAGCAAACAGCGTGAACATCTGCCCATAGCGTCGGCTGGAAAATACTGCAAATGGGGAAATACTTTAATTGTGGGCAGTGGTTCACAGAACTCGCCATGTCTTTATTTATTAGGCTGATAATATCACCCCAACATATGAACTTTATGTGGCACGTATAAATAATTCATGGATTAGCAAATAAAGAGATCTGGAATCTGTACACAGAGATGGCTGTTGCCAATTATCTCACTTGTGCAGAGCCAGACCCTTTCAGCTCCCATCGCTTGCAGCTGCTCTTTTAAATCATTCATCAGCGCTTAAGAGATATGCTGGTGGTGCTGGCAGAGACTATTTGAATTTTCATTGTTTACACACTGTGAATTTAGCTTCTGGTCTGAAATTATCTGCAACGTTGAAGCCTTTGAGAATATAGATGAGAAGAATAAGACAATTCCTCTTTCTATCCTTTTTGAACACTTCTGTAATTTTGATTAACTTTTCTTCAGTTTTATTTCATATTCTTTTTATAATCACCACTTTCATTTTAAAGTTATAATAACTGATATAATTTCCTATGTTGTTTAGATCATGAAAACATCAGGAATAATCTGGAATACAAAAAGTATTACAAAACAAATGTCTGGTAAATATTTTTTTCAAGGTTGTAAAATGGTTTTCCATTTTTATTCTAGAAATCTATACCTTCATTACCTAAATATCTAGTGTTGCTTCTTTCTGACCATTTTAAAGCAGAACCCTCTTGGAAATAATAATAAAGGCTGCTTAAAAATTGATGACAAACCAAGGCCAATGCTTTTTCTTGTCAAATTACTGAGGCACTGAGTTTCTGTGCCCATTCAGATCACGATGGGTAGCACTTCCTTGGTGATAAATTTGCCTGCTGTTGTCATTACAGCGATATGGCTCAATTTACTTCTTGCATGGATAATTACAGTAATGGTCTGCTAGTCAAAGGCCTTATGATAAAGCCAGACTTTCAGCTATATTAATTGAAAATCTACTTCATGTAACCAGAGTTTTGTGCAGCACTATTAACCATGCACCAATCAGGGATGTATAGAGTGTGTCTATACACAGTTCTGTCACTCGTTTTGCTCCTTTCTCTTAAGCTGTAAATAAAGAAACAACACTCAAACTTCTGTCAGGATTCTGGAGTTGGGTTGTGCATTCTGGAGGCAGGAGAGGGGAGTGGAGTCTGCAGTGGCGTTCAAGCACACCCTATCCCGCACCCAACACAGGGATGCAGAGAGGGATAACAGGGGCCCGTATGGTTCCACCCCTAAAATTTTGGTGGAGACGGCAGGGAGCAGCAGTGCCACGTCCCACACCTTGGGGAGTGTCACAGCCCTGCTTGTTCCTACCCCTCTGGGGCGAGAAATCCAACAGCATCATCCTCACCATGTCACGCAGAGAGTGGCCTGCCCTTGATTTTTGGAACAGCCATGAGGTTATGGGGTTTGAGCTGGGTCTCTCTCACCTTTGGAAATCAGGGCAAAGCAGCCAAGTATCTGCTTCACATTCTCAAAGTGGAACACTTTGTGTTTTACCCTTCAAGGAGCACAAGAGCCTCCAGCCTGCTCCCAATGCTTCCATGCTCCCAAGACCTCTGCTCCCAATGCCCCCGTGCTCCCAGGACCTCTGTGAACAAGTGGCAGAGCATTCCCAAGGCTCCTGAGAGGGGCAGGTGGACACAGGGGCATCATCAGTGCTGATTAAAGAGCAGCAGCAGCAGAATGTGCCGGGGCTCAGGAGTCCCCATCAAAGCCCGTTTGGAAGGGCTCTGGAGGAAGAGGACACGGAGCGGAGGATGTCCTCGCTCTGCTTCTGTCAGCTCCCGGCAGCTCGTTGAACAAATTAGGTTTCCCTCTCAGATCCGCACATGACAGTGGATGGCATTTAGCAGATGGCATGTGTAATGGGACTGTCACACCGCCACAGGTTTAAAAATAAAGCTGGGGAGGCAGTTAATGAATATACACTTCTCATTTCAAGGAATTCTTTCTGTCCCTGTCAGGCATTAGGCACTCAACTTGTGAGTGTTGAAAGACTTCTGATGTGTGTGTATTAAAAGACACAGTCTAGCATGTAACTGAGTTGTTTTACTTTTAAAACTGGCATTAAAATAAGCAATTTATGTCATTCCTAAAAAAAGGGACTTTCTACTTGATGACTTTCATCCTGTTCATAAGTGAAATGTGTTCTCTAACTGGAGAGTTGTCATTGAGAATATTTAATACTAAGAGTAATCCTTCTCACAGAGATGATTTTACTCTCTAGATTTCCGTCTTTACGATTTTTCCTTGTTTGTTAAAAAATAAAAACTAAGCAACTCAAAAATCTACTTTTTCAAGGATACTTATTAATTTTTAATTTTTTTATTTGATATTGCCTCAAACTGAATATCTTCATATAGGATCTCACTTCAAAACATTGATTTGGCAACATGGCCCAGTAACAGCAGCAGTAGTGAGTAGTGAGAGACTAAGCAAACCCAACATATAATGCATGTAATTTTCTAAATTACACACTAGAATTTTTTCTTTATTTATCAGTTTCTCACAGCATTTTCCATGCCAATGGGAAAAAAAGGAAAAATAAATTAGAAAATAAAAAGATTATATGCATTGTGTTTCTCTCTTGATCCCTTTCTTTTTGTTGGCATTTTGGTGTTAATTAAAGGACTGCTCTAGCTCCAATTGAAGTCATTTGGGATGATTCCTTTTATTTTCAGTGATGATTTTATCATGTCCATGTTTATTAGGTCTGTTGCTTTTCCAGCAGTCTGGCTTCTGGGACTGCAGGGGAAAAGCAGGGCAGCTTTATAAATAAATATGTTCAGCATATCAATGTATATCAGCAGGAGAAAGGTAAATTCAGCTGAATCCTGGTGAGTAAACTTTTTTTTCCTTTGTGCATTATAATTCACCTTGCTGCATTCTAAAAAATGGTGCTAACAAAAGAACTGGATTGTAAGGGCAGAAGATTCTCAATTACAAGGAAAAAAAGTCAGGCTGCCATATTAGTCAGCTTAATTATAAATAAAATCTTTTTCTGCCTTTTCTCTGTATAGGTAAGGTCTAGATGAAACACTCTTGTCTGCCCACAATGGGATGTGGATTCTTGGCAGTACAGGGAAAACCACTGACAAAATTATAGTGCCTTAAAGATTTTCTTGATCTCAAGAACTTATTTCAACTACCAAACCAGTAGAAATGACTCACAGGATTCTGCTTTTGCTGCCATTTGTGTGCACACTCTCAGTTACAGCACTTCAGGGGAATTTTCTCAGCCAGCCCTATACAAATTGCTGGTGCAAAAGGGGTGATCCCACGGGATTTTCTTGTAGGTTGAAGGATTTAAGAAAGCATCTTAAAGGCACTGAGATCTCAGTGAATATCAGTCCCTTAAAGCTGTCTTACTTTTGAAGCTTAAAGAATATTGGTGTTTTTCATATTCAGTGTTCAGTTCTGGGCCCCTCCCAATAAGAAGGACAGAACTGAGGAAGGGTCTGGAGCACAAGTCCTATGAGGAGCAGCTGAGGGAACTGGAGGTGTTTAGCCTGGAGAAAAGGAGGCTCAGAGGAGACCTTATCACCCTCCACAACCACCTGGAAGGAGGGTGCAGCCAGGTGGGGGTCGGTCTCTCTTCCCAAGGAACAAGCGATCGGGCAAGTGGAAATGGCCTCAAGTTTCACCAGGGGAGGTTTAGATCGGATATTAGGAAAAATTTCATCTCCAAAAGGTTTGCCAAGTGTTGGAACAGGCTGTCTGGAGAAAGTGATGGAGCCACCACCGCTGGAGGTATTTAAAAGATGTGTAAATGGGGCACTGAGGGTCATGGTTCAGTGGTGAGCTTGTCAGGGCTGGGTTAACATTGGATTCAATCATCTTAGAGGTGTTTTCCAGCCTAAATGTTTCCATGGGTCTGTGATTCTATGATCTCCCTGCATACACGGTGTGGGAGCCTCCTGGCTCTGCGGTTGGGATTTTTTCTGGGCACACAGATTTCCCCACCTGCTCACACTTGCTGCTGTTGTACCCTGTTGCATTAAGGGAAAGGGAAGGAAAGTAAGATAATCACTGTTTCTGAGGTAAGGAATTCACCATTTCAGCACTGTAGGGGTCCTTCCACCTTCCTGAGCAGTCCTGTCAGGCTCAAGGGAAAATCTACAAAGAGGTACCGGAGTAACATGTGAGTGGCTGCCCTGGGTCAGGGGCACCTTATGACACCTGGAAAACAGGGAGAAGGAAGCTGATAGCCACAATATAAACTCGATCTCATGTGCCATCCCATTTTTCTATCAATCAGCCACTTGATGCCTTTCTGAGCAAGGAGATGACCCCAGATTGCTGTGCTGAGGACTGAAGCACTTTACAGCATCCTGTGGCAGTGAATTGTGTGGTTCACTCACGTGCACTGCATCGCAATGATAATCCTCTTTGTATAACACTGACTGCTTTCAATATCCAAACATTGCATTTTGAGACAGAATATGTGGCCTTTTTCAGTGTGAGAGCCAAGCTGGTGTTTAATTCATTAAGAAAAAAATAATTTGCAAAACAGCAACATTTATCCATAGCGTACAAAATGTAAATGGCTTTGTGCTGTGATGTTTGGGTGTCATTAGAATAATTTTAAAGGCAAGTGATTTAATTGTGTTTGTGCTAATTATAATGTTTACAAATTAGGGAAAGATGCATTTAGTGGTCTGTTGGGAAAGGGCTTTGAAACCTCACATGTCTTTGAGTCTACAGTACTGTCATTTAGTCATAAACTCTTTCTAATACCAGGGTGATTTGCTTTTTAGATTACTCTTGCATGAAAAGCGAATCTCAAGAGCCTTCAGCTCCACGGAATTCAAAACCAGGTTCACGTGTGTCTGTGTGTGCTTTGATAGAAATTTAACCAGGTTCTTTTCTTCTCCTTTTCAAGGTCCCCGTGTCCCGATGGTGACTGTTCACAACACAACAGATGCACAGAGTAAGATTGGGCTTGATCTTTGCAATTGTTCAGAGAAAAGTAGTGAGGCAGGACAGAGATGTAGCTGCTCTTCGCTAAAATTACACTACAGGGGAGCCCAGACTCTGCCTAAATGCAAGTTTTCTGCAAGGCAAAGGGACTTGCAGAGCTGCTGTGCTGCCATCACAATGGCTGCTGTTTGGGGTAAAAACGCATGGGTTGGGGCATGATATTTGTTACCCTCTTTCTCAAAAAAATGCACAGTTCAAACCCCCCTCTGTCTTTTTGTTAGTCTTCCACTGATTTTGTTTTGCATCCCATATTTAAGAAATAAGACAATAAGATAAATGTAAGAAATGTTTAGTTTAATCTGTGGTTTTAATAAAATCACTCTGATATGCATTATCATAGATAATGCAGAGGAGTGAGCCCCACAATTGGTGTCTCTGCCTGCTTCCCTGATCTGTCCATGGAGATTGTAGCATTTATTGTTTGGTAAGGCTTTTTCATGCTAATGATTTGCGTTTACACCCGTGCAAAGCTGGAATTACTCCAAAAATAGGTTTCTTCCGTCAAAATATTTGTCACTCTCTATAGCCATTACCAGACTGGCAATGTAGAGTCCAGAAAGCCATGGAGTTTCTGGAGTTTCTCTCTGGCAGAGTGTGGCACTGAGTCTCATATGAAACCAAGATTTTTCCCATCATTTTGATGGGAAAAAATCACCTTTCATTTTAAAAAAGAGTTTAGCCCAGCCTTAACTGCAGTTAGGGACTTCAGGCACTGATGTGACCCAAATATTAAGCAACACCTTTATTCTGTTTCTATCTGCTTGGCGCATGGTCAATACCAGTTTATCAAATACCAGTTTCACTTACCTGGATTAACAGCAACTCACTGCTCTTGTCTCAAAAGAAAAAAAAAAAGAAAAAAAAAAGAAAAAAAAAAGAGAGAGCAAACCAAGAAATCCAACTCTCAAACTAAAGGTTTTCTGTGAAATGCTGAGCTGCTTCATTTCACACTGAAGGTAGTAAGTGTCACAGGAAAGACTCTCTGCACAAGGGAGCGTCAGCTCCTTCTTCCCAGCAGAGCTTGAGCTTGGCAGTGCCCTCCCCAAATTTAACCCCAGAGCAGCCCAGCTGGTGCCCACAAGGCCCTTTCAGCCAGGAGAGTTTCTTAACTCTGGCCTCCAGCCCCCAAGTCACTTTCTTTCTCCCCCACTTTAAATACAACACCTCGATTTTACCGTGGACGTGGAGATGTCTGACTGGCCACACCAGCATGGCACAGTGCTCTCGTGAGTGGTGTTACAGCCTCCTGTATAGTTTTATAAAACACTTTCTAGTGAATAAAATGACAATATAAAACAGAAACAACAAATTAGTTGCTTGAAAAAGTAAAACAAAACACGCCAGGACCAGTTTTGCTTTGGAAGATTCATATGGGTGGCATCTATTACAGAGAGAACTCAATCTACTCATGTGCAGAACACATCCTCTACTGAGATTCATGATCTTCTGCATATGATTACTATTTCCCTGGGTTTCTTTCTTTCCCTCCGCCCCTCATTCTTTTCCTTTTGAATAAAGGGCAACTGACAGTTGCATGTTACTGAGTTTACTTATTTAATATGAGCCCATTACTCTATAAAAGGGAGTTTGCCTCTGTATTCTGCAATAATCTGATAATAGTGAGTTGCACTGAATATTAGAGCGTGCTTACATTTAATTAAGCAATGACCATTTGTACTCCACAGACTCAAGCTCCCTGTGGTCCTAAAGCAAAAAGGAAAGTCCTTTAGGAGATATGCCAATCTTTTTTATTTCCTTCACAGCCTTCCTGGCTTTCTGTGAATGCAATTATACGAACAAATAAAACGGCTTGACTAAATTCCCCTACGTGGCAAGCCCCTTTCTGCTGATAAAGCTACTTGTGTGTGCCATAATTAAATGAGAATCTTAATATTTAACTAAACGTAATAGGCTGTTGCATTGGCACTTTTGTGGGGGTTGTGGGTTTGATAAAGAGCCAAGCTTTGCAGAAGCAGGGTGAAGAGTCACTGAGCCAATGTACTGCTGCTGAAAGATCCCTGAAATGTGTGAACTGGGAAGGGCAAGTTTTTGTGTGCCTGTCCAGCGGTGATGGGCAGTGAGAGCAGGAGAATCAGGTGGCAGAAGTGTTGTTTGAGGAGCTGGGGTTACAGATCTATTTATCAGTGTGTCTCGAAAGGGAAGTTACAGTCAGGGAAGCACAGAATGTGGTGTGAAATCTCACCCCTCCCTGGGTTCACGTGGCAGAGCTACTGCCCTGGATGCCCCTGGTTCACACCCAGACCAATGCCAGGAGAATGAGCCCTGCAGCAGATTCCCCAGACCAGGATGCACTCGCCCCAGCCCTTGAATCCCTCCTCCATGGGGCTCAGGAGCTTTGCCATCGCATGGAAGCATTTCCCACCGTATGAGACATACAGAATCACAGAATCACAGCCTGAAGTGTCTCCTAGAGATGGCCCTTTCCCTACCACCTGGGAAGGACTTACTCGTGCTGATGCTGGAGGTGGCCGATTTTTATAGAAGAGGCTCAGCAGGCACAGCACATGGCCAGGATGAGGGCATAAAGGTTAAAACCCAGGAAGGAGGAAAGAATCCTCTGTTTCAGACCCAGGGAGTCCTTGGGTTAGACACACAAGCAAAATGAAAAGCTTTTGAAACATTCCAAGCATCAAGACTTCTCCAAAACCTGACACTGCAGGTTTGTATGAGCTTTGTCCACTTTTCTCTCCCCATGTCGTTCCTTCCCATGGATTTTCTCTTGCATAGCAACACAACCTCGGCCTGAAGCCTCCCCAAAGTCTCCTCCCCTTCTGATTTATTATGTATAGCATGGACACAGACTTAAGGACCTCTTCATCTGAGATCTAGCTTTGCATGGCAGGTGGGTGTCTGATAGTGTCCCAACACAGCAGGTCACATCCCCACCCCCTGCAAATCAGCTGAATGTCACTGATTTCAGGAATATAGCTTTTTGCCAATGCAGGGCTTGGAAGGGGTTTCAAAGACTTAATTAAATTAGACACCTATGAGACCTAGAAGAAAATCTGTTCGTAAGGCAGCTTGTGTTACATATATCAAGATGGCTATAAAATGTTAAAATGCATTTTCACAAACTGTACTGAAAGTTGTTGTGATCTTGTCCTTCTTCTTTCAGAAATTTTTGAGCTGGAGGTAAATGAAAATGTGCAGCTGGCTGTAAATGACAGGCAAATGCCTAAGGTAGAATACATGGAAATCAAGATAGATGATTACAGTAAGTAGCACCTTTCTTCTCACTTGTTTTTCCTCTTTCATGCTATAGCTGTGAAATGATACAGTCATCTTGGCTAGACTGGCAGGGGGAAAAATGACTTTGACTCTCAATAAACTCACACAGTTTGCAAAGCACTTTCCTAGAATATGCTACATAAGGAGGTTATTACAGAGGCAGAATTTGATGGGAATACAGCTGAAGAAAGGCAAAATGATAGGGTTGGGGTTTTTTTCCTCTTAAAACCTTCTTCGTGGAGAAAAAGCTACTCTGGGAAATGACACAGTGGGGTGCCCCCGTTGTTGGAGGCATTTGCCCTGGGCATGTGTGTGTGCGATCTGAAATAAGTTTGGAGTGGGATAATGTGTGTGCTTGCTGGCTGCAGCTGTGGCTGCCTTTGAGGGCACAGTCTGAGTGCAGTGAATGAAGATGACTCTCGAATGACTTCCCCTTGGAGTCAGTCAGGGTTCTTCGAGGAAACCATATGATTTGGGAGGGCTGGAAAAAAAACCCCACAGCTTTATGAGAAAAGACAAAGGAGATTTCACCTGGAGTAAAGAAAGCAGACGCTTGGAGCAGTTTGCACCTGCAGCTGGTGTGTTATTTCTACCCCTTGTAGAATCATTTCCCACATATAAATATATATATATATACACACACATATATGTGTGTGTATATATATATCTACGCACATATGTGTGTGTGTATATATATATATATCTGTGCCAGAGAGAGAGAGAAAAGCCTGGTGGCACACAGCCAAAGTGTAATCCTGTCCCCATAGTTGCACCTGAAACAACCTAAAAAGCATCTCCTCTGGCTGTAAGCAGGTAATTTACCTTTATGAGGGAAATCCACATACTCAGAGATGCACAATGGCTCCCCAAAATCCCATGTATGCTGGCAACTCTAAAAAAAACCCCAAAGACCATTTGAGAGGTTCAAATGTGGCCCATAATGTTTCCCATGCCAGGAAGGAGCGAATCTCTCAGGCCAGAGGCAGTGACATGAAAGCAGAGAGCTGTGCTGGGGGCAGGTTACCGATTTTAGCGATTTCCAGATGTTATAAAATGTGAAGCAAAGGCTGAGAGATGATTTCCATTAGAAAAGGATAACAATGGCCCTAAAATGTTCTGTTTGTCACACGGGCATAAGGAACATAAACCAGTGCATAAAATAACAGGAACAGACATGCACTTCCAGGTTTTATGGAGAGGAAAGAACGGGTAAAGAGCCCGTCTTTCCTCCTATGAGCCAGCTCATGTGAGACTGGCAGTTTATTAGGGATAACCCAGCTCGATACTAAATTTCTTAACTGCAGGTATCATTGCAATTCTGCTCATTTAACCAGAAATATACTTGTGTGTAATAAATGCATCCTGGCCTCAGCCATGTGGCTGTTCTGCTGTGCCCTCGCTGTGTTTCCAAAGCTTTGGGCTGAGCAGCCTTGGGAGCACTGCACGTAATTCTTAGTAATATTTAAAGTCAAGTGATGGCCTTTTTGGCTGTCCCTGGGCCATTGATCCAATTTGCAGCTATTAACATTCAGATGGAATAACTAATTAGGCAGAGTGTCAGGCAACGATTGCAAAGCAAACCACTTAAACCGTGCTGCTAATCTGCGTATTAATCTACTGAAAATGCTCCTAATACCTATTTAATTGCTGGGCCTTTGCTAATCTAGATTGTAGTTAGCATTTTAAAAATAAACGTCTTTGATGCAGAGTGTATTTGTATGGAGGCGGTTTTGGCTATGGACACAAAGCCATAGAAATTGTATTTAGCTAAAAGAAGCTTTGGTGATCACATCCATTTTTAAATTGGTTCTGTACCAGTATAACAATGTGGGTTTCAGCGCCTTAACCTCCTGTTTACAGAAAATTTAGCCCTATGGAAGTTAGGATTAAAATACTTGTTTCTCCCTCTGTCTTCACACAATTATAGCAAAATAATTCCACTTGTCTCCCCCAGCCACCATACTTAATTGGGTTTTAAATTACCATTTTCATTGACAATTTTCCTCCTTCTCTGCTGCCCTGAAATATTGATTTCTGTCTGCGTCACTTATCCAGCTGCCAAAAAAGGAAAATTATAGCTATTGACAGATGTTAATTGAATGCTGTAAAAGTGATGCATGACTGAGCAGCTCACACTGTACTCCCCATTTACATTTCTTGTCACCTCAGCTATCACAATATGGGTCTTTTCTTTGACAACATCTGTGTTTCTAAGGTGTTATTTGCTGCTGCCTCTGATGAAATGCCATTTTGTTCCCACTCATCTGTGGCCAAAACACCAGAAAAATCTATTGGAATCATGTCAGCATTCCCACATCGAAGACATGTTGTAATTTGTTCTTTTTTTGCCTAGGATTGCCAATGCAGATCTTAAAGCCAGCAGCCTTTTCGGACACCGCACACTACCCCTTGCTTTTGGTTGTGTAAGTTCCCTCTTGTCCTTTATTTCTTTTCTCATTGTTAGGGTAGCCTGGAAACCTTGGCCATGATCAGAAACTTTTAATACATGCTTTGTACAAGGAATGACAGAGTCCAGCACGTTGGTTCCTACCCCATCTCACATCAAATCTGGGAGAGTGTGGATGTGCATCCCTTCTTTCCCATGTTTGAGCCGAGGTTTTTAGCTCCAGGAGGGCACCCTGTTGAAATCATGCAGAGTAAATTGTGGATTTTGTGAAGCTGTTCCATGTGCACTTCAGTCATTCGTGGGGCAGAAACAGGAGGAACAGGAATAAAAGATGTTTTTGTCTTTCTGTCCCAGTGCTTAGGGCACCCACCTTGCATTTAACAGGTAATTTTGGAGTGGAATTCAATCAGCCTTACTAGAGCTTAAATTTTAGGTGCCCTCATGCAGAAATCATTCCCTTGTAAGTGCTGGTGTTCCCTGAAGTGACAGTAAAGAGAGAGCTGGAAACCTTTGAAGATCTCCGTGAAGTTAGCATTTATATTAGATAGGTAGGTTTCCCTCCTGGCGGGCAGAGCAGATGGGTATTTCTTTATGCAACATTTAGTAACAATAATACACATTCTTGAGGGGTTTTTTTGAATTTGGAAAGAAGCTGCGGGAGGGAATTCACTGACCTTGGAAGAACCTGTTTGGCCCTGGCTGCATCCCAGTGCATCACTTGCTGCCTGCCAGGGAGCACCCCATGACAGAGAAGCCTCAATGCCTGGGGAATGCCTGTACACCACCCTGCAGAACCCTCCATGAAGGACAAAACCACTGCAGTAAGAGTGTGGTTACATCACGAAATTACTGCAGAGAAAATGTGCTTCATTATCCGAGCGCTCGAGGAAGATTGGTTCTCATCAAGCGCACGGCACTTGATTAGGCTGCCGCTGGATCTGCCTGGGCCAGGGTCTTGCTTGGATAAATGCAAATGACTGGAGTCATGTGCATGTTAAAATCCTGCAGGGAAGAGCCTGATATCCCTGAGAACCCCAAAAACGACAAAAAGTGGATAAAAATGCCAGTGGCTCTACAGTAATCCCAGTCCTAAATTACTGCTTAACGTCATCATCATCATTATCCCTTGTTTTTTCCAAGCTGCCTGACTGAAACAGGGTTTGTGTTTCTCAACACAGTTCCCCCGTACAGGATCAGACCCTAAGCAGAAGGGTGAAGGGCGGGTCTTGCCCACCTCTTCCACTTTCCCACCAATTTTGGGTCAAACTGGACATTTTAAAGCTGTTTTTAATCTCTTTAGAAGAGTCCTTTCTGTCTGTATTTGTGTGAAGCAGTGATGACAGAACCACTTCAGCAGAAAATAAAAAAGAGCTTTGGGGAATGTAGAAAATAGATACACATTAGAGCAGTTACAAAAAAGGGAAAAGTCAGCTGATACCTGAGTTACCTGAGTGTCACTGCCCTGGTTACTCACAGGAGGAATCCTGCCTATTTCTGATGTGCTTGCTGGCGTGGTTCAAAGCTCAGCTCAGAGGCTGCTGTGCACAGAGGGAGGCAGAAACCAACCTACAGCTCCCACCCGGCCCCAAAACCCATCCCACACCATCAGCCTCCTGCGAGCCATCCTTGCTCTTCCCTTCTAGAAACCTGTCCTGCCCTACCCTGCACCATGGGGCTGCGGTCCCCACCCCACGGCAGCCCCACGGCCCTGGGGAGGGCGTTGGGTCCCGCTGCCTCTGCTTGAAACCCCGTTCTGTTTCAGAGATGGCACCCCCGGCAGCCAGATCGTCACAGAGAGGTTCGAGGTGACGTGGGACAGCGTCATGGTCAGCTCCCACAACGCCATCGTGCTCAAGTTCGACGGCCGTGGCAGCGGCTTCCAGGGCGCCAAGCTGCTGCACGAGGTCAAGAGGAGGCTGGGCCTTCTAGAGGAGAAGGATCAGTTGGAAGCTGTGCGGTAAACGGCACTGTTATTGAAGAAATTCATTCATTGCGATAATTAACCCCAGACTCGTTAGTCCTGGGTGCTTTAATGGTGTGTAGGGTAGAGCATGGAGATAGGAGGGAGGGACAGTGTATCTTAAAATGGCAATTGCTTGAGAGGGAGCTCATGTCAGAGTGTACAGAGGGAGAAAAACAAGACTTAAACAGAGCTAAATTAGAACACATTTATCAGTATCACGTGCTCAAAGCCTATTTATTTTTAGCTGTGTGCAGTCATACAGCTACAAACAAGTAAGCTTGAATATCTGTTCCTACATTAATCTTTTCTTGCCTGGTAGTTGGAAAAAAATCCCTCTTTAAATCCTTAAACTTTTTGAACAGAATAGCCAGGGCAAAACCCTAAATGTCAAGTCCTGTCATATTGTTAGATTTATTCTGCGCATAATCATGTTAAAACCACTATCAGAGTATTGCAATAGCTTTGCAATAGCTTATTATGACTTCCAGAGGTAGTGCAGGTTATTTGTTGCCATTGTTTGGCCAAACCCAACACATGAAGTTGCAAGATTAAATCAGACAGATTCATGTAAAAGCAGCTTGGATCGGCATGATTTAGACTGCCTGTGTCAAGGGAGAAGGGCTTTAAACTGGAAAAGGGCAGGTTAAGATTAGATATTAGGAAGAAATCCTCAGTTGTGAGGGTGTGACACCCTGGCACAGATAGCCCAAGGAAGCTGTATTCACTTCCATCCCTGGAAGTGTCGAAGGCCAGGTTGGACGGGGCCCTGAGCAACTTGGGATAGTGGAAGGTGTCCCTGCCCATGGCAGAGAGGTCGGAATTGGATGATCTTTAAGGTCCCTTTCAACCCAAACCATTCTATGAATTTTTCTGGGGCCAGTTTAATTTAAAGCTGATTAAAATCACACTGGTTTTCCTATCAAAGGGAAAAATATTTTTAACCCATTGTTTCTTCTCTCTCATGTTCTAGGACAATGCTGCAGGAGCATTTCATTGACAAAACGAGAGTTGGTGTGTTTGGGAAGGTAATGTTTTGCCACAGTTCCTCTGTGCTGTTCCAGTTGGCTGATAAGGCTAAACAGCTGAGCTGAATCCTGATTTATTGAATATGTCAGTTATGACTTTATTATTATTATTTATTTTTGAGATAGACTGTGTCTTGCTCAGTGATGTTAAAGGTGAAAACTTTCATTTCACCAATGTATTCATTGATGACTTTTTTTAAATTAACTTCCAAGTCCAAAAAGTGACTATTGCTCAGAAAAACATTGTCAGATAATTAGGTTTGTTTTTTATTTCCCATTGCAAACTTTCATTTCACTTTCACCTCGTCTCTTAATGTCTATGGGGACGTGGGTACATCTAACCCATGTGTACAACAACGCTGTGGATTTCTGAGGCTGATTTGCACTGCCATGTGTGCCTGGCTGGGAAACAGCGACTCTAAAGTACACACAGTTTGAGATGAGAGTGGGACTGCGAGGAGAAGTTGTTTATTGTGGGAGACACAGGCTTGGAGTGGGCGAAGAGAGCAGCACATAGAGCAGCAGCTCTGTGGGGAATCAGTAACAGGCTGACAGCAGACGCTGAAACTGTGATGCTCATTTTAAATAGAGAAAGACTGGGGTAGATATTTTGGAGAAGTAAGGTAGCTGCTTAGAGCTATAGCCAGAAAATGGGGTGAAAAAGGCCATCTCTTGGGCGCACAATCCTCCTGCCTTCAGGAGGGTGCCAGCTGCATCTGCCAGTGTGGCAGGGAGATGTCTCTTGTTCTGTGTTTTTCTGGGCACGGTGTTACAGGGTCTGTGACGGCTGAGCATTTGATGGAAGGTCTCGGCTGCCCTGTTTCTGACCCCAAAAGCAGCAGTGCCTCCCAGCAGGACCACTGACACACCTGTGCCCTCTCTGTTCCAGGATTATGGTGGCTACCTGAGCACGTACATGCTTCCAGCTGGTGAAGAGGAGCAGGTGTTTGCCTGTGGAGCTGCTCTTTCCCCAGTGACAGATTTCAAGCTATATGGTAAATCCCATCCCTGAGCCCCCAGACCTCCTGCTGACCACAAATGTTTCTTCCCTATCCTTTCCCAGCTGCCACCCTTCTTTCCCAAGATCCTGCCTGGTTTATATTGTGTCTTCTTAGGACTAGCCATAAACCCTTTTCCCCCACTCAAGCAATTTTGCTGGCACCAGTGGGACCAGCCATGGTGGTCTTTAAATGGAGAATTGTCTTTAAACCCCTCCAGCCTCTGCCCCCAACCTGCCCCACTGCCTTGAACACATTTTCTTCCTGCCTGAGCCACCCATCCATGCAGGCTGTGCTCCACTCTGCCTAACCCATCCTGCCTGTGACCTCAGCAGCACCCTGCACACCGTGGTGCTTTCTCTCAGGGACAGCAGTTCCCTTTGCACTCAGTGCCAGTGGGAATCAGGGGACTGCCAGGGAAGTCGGGGGTGTTCAGCCAGACCTCAGGAGCTGTACAGTCATCCCTGGGACCCTTGCTGCTGATGGAGAAGGCCCCATGTGGAAGGAGAAAGGGAGACAACATTATAGTGCTCTTCTATCTCAATTGCTTTAACAAAGAAAGAGAAAAGACTTTTCTGTGGCTTATTTGGAGACCAGACGTACATGGTGACAATGACAGACTGTGGTATCACACATATCCTTGGTGCATTTTCAAAAACTTTTAGAAATGCATCCTCTATAATTAAGCCAATGTTAAACCACCTTATTTTCGATGTTTTTTAGCATTTGCAATATTTGACTCAGAAGCACTAGTGTATTCATGACTGAAAGTGATATTTTCTTTTTTTCTCTTCAAGCTTCAGCCTTCTCTGAAAGATACTTGGGCTTGCACGGGATTGATAACAGAGCATACGAGGTAACTGCATGGACACTGCATTTCCCTGATAAAATGTGAACTGGGCCTTAACTCTCCCTCCATATGCTCTCCTTTGGGGAGGAAACAAGGATACACAAGAGGGACTCACCAGTAAAGCTCTGAAGGTGTCCTTCAGCCTGTTTACTGCTTTTCTTGTCTTAATAATAATCATGGATAAAGTTTTTATTGATTAGCCCTCGTGTCTGCCTCTCTAAATTGGGTAAATACAGTTATGCCGTGTTTAGAGATTGAAAAAGATGAGTGACTCAGATGTGCCCAAGAGGACACGGTGTCACGACCTCCTTGGAAGTTCCTGCCAATGGTCCTGCCACTTTAATTCTCTCTGAGATAAACAAACTCAAGTGAAGATCAGCTTGACTTTCTCAAATTTTGTGATATTTCAGATAGGCAGAGCTCTGTGCCAGAACTGAGCAGGACGTGGGAAAGGAGACACAGCACCAGTGAACAAAGACACTGTTTAATATGTGTGATGGGGATCAGTTGGATCCTGTGCTGTAATTACTTGGAGACAAAACCTTACAAAGAATAGTCACACACAAAAAAAATTTGTCTTAGAGAAAACCTTGTTCAGCTTCTGAGCCTTGTCTTCAGGCAGAAGATGTGAAGGCAGGAAAGGTCTGACACTGTTCTCACAGAGAAAGAAGGTGTCACCCTGTGTCCTCACAAGGGAAGGTTTTTCCTGGTTACCTAAACTCTGAGTTCATTGTCTCTCAAATTTTGCACTCATAATCTCTACATTAGTGTAAACTCCTTTTGTTCTTTTAGAAACTGTTTGTATTTCTTTTCCCCTGTGCATCTGAAAGACAGCTGGGGGCCGAGGCATTCTCAGCAGTGGACACTTGAATTTCCTATCAGATCCTCCCCTAAGCTGTCAAAACTCCATTGAGGATGTCTTTCAAACCACACCAAAGTCACTCCAGATCCATGAAGGGTTCTTAGCCACAGGCACCTGGGCACTCTTTTCATCAGTGTCTTTTATTCGCTGGAAATTCACTTTGATGTCTCTATGATCTGCAGTTCAGGTTTTTAGTGAACATTATCAGAGCAGATGAGGGTCTCTGACATCTTCCTGCTGCCGATGCTGAGCCTGCAAGCCCAGGGTGGGGGTCAGTTTTACCACTAGATTTGTCGATTTATAGCCAGGAGAATATGCTGTGCTGGTGTCTGCTTGCTATCCTTGTGATAAAGTATTAAATGGAATTAAGTGCTTCTATTTCCTCCATATAAATTGCTAATTTCTAGCAAGTTTTTTAATCTTATTGCAACCTTTACCTTCACAGATCAGCAAATTATCACACAGAGTCTCATTACTAAAGGAACAGACATTTTTGATCATTCATGCTACTGCTGATGGTAAGTTAACCCATCATTTGAGCTCATTATATGTTTGTGATAGCTTTGATTTCTGTTAATTAAATTTGCCTCTTTAATGATTGCAATCTGTTTTTACAGAAAAAATCCATTTTCAGCATACTACAGACCTTATCACACACCTAATTAGGGCAAAGGCTAATTACAGCTTGCAGGTACAGTATATGTTTCTCTTTTTTTTCCTATTTGAACATTTAATTTCCAGTTTGAACTCGAACTGCTGTTATTTAGCAAGATTTGAAAAACAAGTTGCAAACTCAGCCTGGCAGTAGAAGTAGCACCAGCATATAACACATTCCTATTAGTCCCAGGTTTATGTGGTATCACTATTTTGGCCTGGACAGTTGTAGAACAAATATTAAATTACAGTAAATTAGGTTGTGAGAGACATATCTCTGAGGAATTTATGCTTGTTGACTTTCTTTGGGACACCTCCATCCTGCCTGCAAGCATCCAACCCTAGGGACTAATTTTTCCCCTTAAATATCCCTGACTAGACAACCCTTTATGATCTTCTTGTATTTCTTCAAGTTACCTGCTCCATGTAAATAAAAGGTTGAGTTTAAACTATTTCATTTCTAACTTCCTGTTTTGTTTTTTTTTCATTTAATTACTTCTCCAGAAAGATGTATTAATTTCTTATGTAATGACATTTTTGCTTTAAATCTCTAATTTTAGTCAGTATAACCTAATGATATTTCTTTCCAAAACTGCGAGTTTTTTGGTTTTCATAAGGAAATTGTGGGCGGGTTCTTCTTAGACTGCACCTGTTCACAATGGAATTAAATGGGAAATCCTCCCCCAAAACAGGTTCCTTGTAAAGGAAGGTGCAAGTCTGCTCTTCGAGCACTGTGATGCCCAAATTGCCCTCACATGCATCCATGGTTAGCCCCATGATTCTGGGGAGTTGCAGAGGGTTTGCAGGTCAAGCTGCAGATGTAGGTGGTCAGTCCTGAGACTTTCAGCTCTAAAAGGTGTGTGTCTGTCTGCTTTTTTGCAGATTTACCCCGATCAAAGCCATTACTTCAGCAATCCAGCGATGGAGCAGCACTTGTACAATTCCATTGTAAACTTCTTTGTGGAGTGTTTCCAAGTTCAGGACAAACTGCCGCTAGCCCCACTGAAAGAGGAGGAGGATGAAGATTAACCCTTCTTGTCCGTGCTAAGCACAAGGCAGATCTCTCTGACAATATGCAACTGGATCATTTTCCTGAAGAAAGAGATGTTGTTAGCATGTATTTTAAAAAAAACCAACAAACTGAAAGCAGCACCTCTGCTTTACTTGACAGCAACTCCTTCCTAAATGGAAGAACATTAAGCATGGTGAACTCAGCAGAAACTGCTGTCTGAAATAAATCCATCACAACCAACATCTTCTTTTTCTTTTGTTGTTTTTTTTTCTTTTTTTGTTCTCTTTTTTTTTCTTGTTTGCCACAAAATGACTACTAGAGTGAAAGGGGTAAGACATTGAACTTGAAGGAATACCCCAAGAAACCACTTTAAGGACTGGAAGATTTAACGTCTCTTTGCATTCAAGCAGTCAAGCAGTAGCAGTGAAATCCATCATCCACCTTGAGGTTTCTATAGTTAGCATCACACTGTGTCAGAAAAAAAAATCTAATACATGGGGAAGATTACAGCACAATTATTTTAAAGGATACAGATTCATACACTCTTGCCTGCTCTTTCCCTTCTCCAGGAGGTTTGTCATTGCTACAGGATACACAAATTCAATTGTGCAAAATATCACTATGGATACACCGATCTTTACTTTCCTGTAATTATTTTGTTAATTCTGTATGGCGTTTACTTCTGTTGTTCATTGGGTCTCATGCCTACCTTATTAGCTTCTCAGCTTGTTCTGGATGGGGAAAAAACATAAATTAACCAACTCACTTTAGACCTCAGGGGTCTAATGAGGCAATGGGACTTGAGCTACCCAGATATTAAAAAATCTATTAGAATAAAGCAAAGAAAAACTCACTCCTGAGTTCCAAAAATAGCTCTTGCCAGCAAGACGAAGTATTTTCTTCACAGCCCTGAAAAATATGCACATAAAAAAGCTAAATTAGTTTATATTGTGATATTTTTAATTGCGATGTAGAAAAATATGCGACAGTCATGGTTATTCTTCCTCTTTCTTTAATGTTGGAACAAATGGTTGGCAACCTGTTGGGGGGATATCTAGGTGAGGCTGTGGTACAGGAATTTGTACCAGAGTCCTCACAGCTCATCTTGCAAAGCTATTTAAACAGAGTCAATGTGCAGAGATTTATTGCACATGGTGTCTGTGGTTTAGTTTTATTCTAGGTCGATGATTAGCATGTTCCAAACACATTTAATTATCTCTTCTGTTCATACTAGTTTTGACAAGCATAAAAGAAGAAAAAAAAGGAGGTTTTTTTTCTTGCTTCAAAAGGTCTAACTGTTCATTCTAGCAGTGGAAACAACTTTTAAAACTTCTTGTGAAAACATTCATCTCTCAGAAAGAAACCCAACCTCCATCCACTTCCACATACTGTGTCATAAGGATTTTGACAGTGTCGCTCCTTGTAAAATATTCTGACCAAATGTACAGCCAGTATTAACACTGTATATTTCATTTTGTTGTATATAAAGGAATGTAAGTCAGCTCTTCGTCAGATCCCCAATCCAATATTAGTCTTGTGTTCGGCATGCATGCGGTAACACTTCTTTGCTGATCAGGACTCCTTAGAAGTACTAGCTTGGAAATATAACAATTAATGTAATTTCTTTTCTTGTTTTAACAGCTTGAATGTCAATGCCGGTTTCTACTTTTTACATAGTACCGTGGGTAAACTCACATCCTGACAGCAATGATGATGTTTCCATTGTGTTCTTTAGTGTGTCTTTTTTCTTAACTTTATTTTAAGCTTTGAATGTTGGTTGTACTTTGACCATCATGGAAAATATATTGATAAACCACAGGAATTACCTAGTTTGGTTCGGATTATCTCCTTTAATTTACAGCGCATCGACATTGTGTGAACAAGAACTACAGTGTAAATCTGCTTTACCTGGCAAAATGCCAAATAGACGATGAGAATGCTACGTGTCCAGATTTTGCTACGCTGAACAGGCTCGAAAGCCTGAAACAAACTTGAACTGAGAAATGTAAAAATCTGCTCTGTCCACAATCTTTTGTAGAAAGAACTTTAGGATGTGGCATGGTAGTGTTTGTTCATTCATGGAATAAAACATTATTTTACCATCCTGGTTGCTACTGCTGTTATTTTGTGTTAAGTTGTTAAATAAGCATCAAGTTGCTGAAAGTGCCATTCCTGGCTGAATTTTGCCCAAACTGGCACCTGCTGACTTGCTGCACCTCGTCAGTGCCAGGCTGTTGTCCCATCAACTGTCACCCACTTGACCAAACCAGATTTAGAGGAAGAGAAACTTAATATTTCAAAGCCAAACCAAGAAATTACTGAGGACACTCACTCTGATCTTTATTTCCAGCAGATCAGGAAGCAAGAAGCTGGAGCGCTGGGATGGGGAAGGGCAGATTGCATCCGTACAAAACAGCTTTGCTGTTATTTTGCTTAATTACCTAAATGCAATGAGTATTTTTTTTTTATTGTCCAAACAAATCAAGCTTATACTCTCAGCTAACTGGCATATCTGGATGCCATAATGTTCAACTGAGGCATCCCAAAGAGGAAGAGAAGTAATGAGCAGTGCCCTACTAATTCAGAAGGAAACCGCAGAGGGAAAAATGAGGCATTGCTGGTAGCTAATTAACAAAGCCAGGCAGCCAGCCATGTTTGTAATTGTCTGTGGGTTCAGGCACAGAGCTTATAAACCCATTCAAGCTCTGTTTACGAGCTCAAGCCAAACAAATTCTGCATCTCTGAAGGGTGGGAAGGAAAAAAATTGAGTGAACGAGGAAGGGTATGTGGGATATTCCCATAGGAAGACCAGTGGAGTCCGCTGTTTGCAACAGGGAAAAATGATGTTTAATGGGGAGATCAAAGGTACGAGGCTAGTGCTGGTACCTGGGAGGTGCTCTTGCATTTTCTGTCATGCTCATGCTGCCCCCAAAGCTCACTGAGGCTGGCAGTGACCAGGCTCTGGATGTTTTCACCTTGTGTGTTGGGTCACAGGGCACATCTGCCCTGCAGTCCTTCCCGGGGCTGGCACACAGCTGCCAGATGTGCCCGGCTCAGGGCTGGGCTGAGGACAACTTTCTTCCTTGCCCTGGGTAAATGCTGGCTCCCTGTGCTGCTTATTCTTCTCCAGACTTCCTAACTGCTTCCCATTTGCAAAAGAAGAGTAAATGGCAAAAATGGAAAAGATAACGCAAAAAGCCCAAGATCTCAGTTGCCAATTCCTTAATTATGGTGCCTTACTGAGCCCAATGTTTGCTTATTTTTATTCTGCTCTCTAAAGTTAAGCTCCCAGCTGGAGGCTCGCAGTAGAGCTTAGGGCACTGCTAAAATCCGTCTCCTCTTCCCACTACATCTTTCCATCCTCTCCCCATTCAGCAGGGTTAGAGTCTGAAAGCAAACCCAGCACCCCCTCGGAAACTAGGAAGGGACAAATATAAAAACAGCATGGTGAGCCCTCCCAATAAGCCATAACCAAAATAAATTCTTTATTCTAATAGCTAATTCATGACGAATTTTTATTTTCTGCTTTCATGAAAAGTCTCAGATTAAATGATGTAATGTTCTGTCTCCTCACTGCAAGAACAGCTTTAATCAAAATGTCCATTACCATTGTTGAGAGCGAAGAAGAGTAAAAAGCAAACACAGATGGGATGAGGACCCAGGAAAGCACAAAAGTAAACTGTGCTGCCATATTCCTGTGGAATAACAAAGTTCCCTTCAGGCTGGGTCTTTTTCTTCCTTCACTTTAAGTTTAGCTTTTGGGTCATTTTAAAGCAAGAAACAACTCCTTGAGCTGATGTGAATGCTCTGATCCTTTCTGGAAACGGAATCCTTACAGTGCCTTTGCAACAGCCATTGTCAATGTCCCAAAGTGCAGTTTGTGCTGAGCAGCTCCAGTAAGTGGAACTGGCACATAATTTACAGAGAGTGATTGGAACCTGCCCTGCAGCAGCTCCTGAGCACCTGCTTCCACCTCCTTGTCTGGGAGCACCTCGAATCGAGGCTTGGTTCCTCACCAAACAAACCAAACCCACAGCAAAGCGTGAACAAGGCAAATCATCTGCTCCACATTCTGCTCTGAAACACCACAGGGAAAGAGCTCAGAGAGGGAGGAGCCCACATTTTGGCTGGGACAGTTCCTGGTTGACTTTCGTTCCCTGTAAATTCCCATTTGAATGTGCAAGAAGCAGGGAATTCAGGATGTCATTTTACTTGTACTCAGTTCCTTCATCATCAGAGCAATGCCACCATCACACGAGCCACGGCACACATGAGGAAATGTGGCCATCACAGGAGCCGGGCATGGGATGCCAGGAGTTTGTCACCTATTAAAAAGTATTGCAGAGGAAGGGAAAAATGAGCCCAGAGGTGGAACAGCCCATCCTGAGACACAGTCCCTCCCCTGACACGGTGGGGGTCATGCCCATGAAAAACACAGAGAGACCCTCCAGACATTTTCAGTATTTTCAGACTGTGCACTAGCAGATTCCAAAAAGCAGATGAGAAAAGCAAGACTAACCCAGTAAGTTTAAATTCCCTCACTATCAAGCCTCCGTGGGAAGTCCATAGGAGCCTAGAAATCAGTGTGAGCCGAAAACAGCTGAGATCTGCTCCTGGCTCTTCCCCCAAGGCAGAGACTTGGAGCTGCTCATCACAGCCATCGCCCTCGGAGCTGCCACGAGCAAGGAGCACCTGCAGCCATGGCGATGCTGAGAGTGCTGGGGGGAAAGAGAAAGGGGCACATTCTCACCCAAAGGCTGCCAGCCATGCCTGCAATTTCATCCTGCAGCTTGTGTCCGTGGGAGTTAATGGTCACTAAGGAAATCAGCGGTGGAATGTGAGCAGAAAACACCGTCAGTGAGTGTGCTGAAAGACAGAGAGGGGCTGGTGCCGTGACAGGAGCAGAAATCACTGCTGCAGGACTATCAGTACCACAGCTGGCGATAAGGCGTTTGTCACATGATGATGATGGTGTTGTAGGGGATAGGAGCAAACTGTCCCAGCTCTGAGTGGAAACCAAAGCCAGAGCTACGGAATCATTTTTAATCCTTATCATCTCTGCACAGTGGGCTGCAGCTCTTCTTGAAAAGACATTTATTGAAAGTAGAAGCCCTGGAGACATTAAATCCAAACCTCATGTCTCTGTGATCTGGTAGACTTTTGTTTTTGCCGTGATGATTCTGATAATTATATCATTTACAAGGAAATTGGGATAGGAGAAACTTTTTTCACTTGTCTCTGGAGGCAGGCTGTAAACAATTTATCTTGCAGCACAGCAACAGCAGCCAGAAACTCAGCCCAAACTTCCTTTAAAAAATCTGCAACTCTGCCTCAACCCATAACAACTGGAAAAGCACACCCTTTTCCTCCATCACAATTTTAAAGAGAAAATATTCTTCATTCCCTCACTCAGCATCTTCAGGAAAGAAAGTAAAGAAGAGGAATTGACCCCCACTTCACTGGATGCTAAGATTTTCCCTGCGTGCAGTGGTCTTGGGTTACCTGTTCTGGGAACTCCTGTACCAAGATGCTTTTAGGAAAAACGTTAGAGTGCCACAGTTTTTTCCAGACAGATGTCAGCCAGTTTCATGGAGGGATTTAGTAAAATGCAGAAGTCTACATGGAACATCTCTGCAGCTGAGACAGCCAGGCTACACTTTATAAGTTTTTGTGCAGACTAACAGGCACTTTATGGCACAATTTCATAGAATCATGGTTTGTGTTGTAAGGGACCTTAAAGATCATCATGTTCCAAACCCCATTCCAGCCCAAATTTATCCCGCCAGCTCCCTGTGCCCACTTTGTGAGGGCACACTATGTGGGCTGCATGGGCCAGGCAGACCTGGGTGAGCAGACCAGCCACAAATATCTCTTTTCACCCCAGAAAACAAGGACAGCAAACAGAGGAAGCATTGGATTTGTAAAGGAATGATTCCTAACCCTTCAGTTTTCTCCCACGTTGCAGAGTGCAGCTCTGAGCAGAGCACAGGCACTCGCTGTTATATATTTATTACACTTTCCAGCGCCGGGAAGCTTCCGAGTGGTAGGATGCCATCTGCTGCTCCAAAGGGTTATTTGCTCCCTCCTTATCCTTTCCCAGCGGGCAGCTCCCACCGATGGGGGAAAACTGGGAATATATTTGGAACATTTGCGAAGTGAAAATGTTTTCATCCATTTAAAAAAAAAATAAAAAATCTCAGATAATAGAAAGTGAAGAGTTTAATCTCACAAGAGCTGGCTGAGTTATGAAGAAAGGTTTGTGCAATGAGCAAAGCATCCTGGAGAAGACATACAATATTTACCCACAGACCAGCTTGCGGAGAAGATTGTATTTTGTATAATTTCCACTTTAATGCCAAGAATTGCTCCTAATTCTGCCAGCACCCATCCCCATTACCACAGAAACAATCACCTCCACATCTGTGAGCCCATGAGGTGCCCTGTGACCCTGAGATATGGTCCCAGCACGTCTTTCTAAAGCCTGTGGAGTGAAGAACAAATTAAAACACCCTATCAGCTCCCAGGGACTGGAACTTAAACCTGCAAGCAAGCTCTATTAAGTCCAGTAATAGACACCAGTCATACTCAGCCACACAATGGAAGTAAAAGGGGATGAATAGCACTCCATCAGCTCCGGCACTCCAGAAGTAATAAGCATCATGCTGGGCTCACTGCACTGACTAATCCATAATTTATTTGGCTTCATAAATATCAAAACATACCACAGCTGTTAGTACTTCAGTGCAAACCCTGCAAATATTGCTTCAATTATTCAAGAGCTCATCGCAGGAGCCAGTCGACTGCTTCGAAGGTGCAATTATAGAAGGCATCTATTTCTTGGGAGGTTCAGCAGAGCAGTTGCCACCCAGGTCCCTGAGGCAGTTGGTACAGGGAGACCTGGGAGCACCAACAATAAGAGGAGAAAATTGCCTTTCCCTCAAAAATAGCCTAAAGCCTTCAGCCCCCCACAGGAAGGGATGCAGGCCCTTGGTGGCAGCACTCAGAGGGGTTGTGTGTGGTCCCTGAGAGACTTCAGAGACCTCTCTGCTCCAGCATCTCACTCTAGGGGCTGCCCAAATGGTCATTAAATCAACAATCCCAAAGCTGGCACTCCTAAATTTATCCTCCAGGCAGGACAGAGCCAGACCTGCCTGAAAGATCAAGTCCATCAATCCAAACTATGTCTCCACCAAGGAACCTCCACCCGAAGCCACCCTAGGCTTTTCCTCCTGCAGACACCTCCCTCTCCCAATGGCATTTGCGTGCCAGAGACAAGGCCAGGGGCTGTGTCCAGCTGCCGGGGGGTTGGAGGTCAGGGTTACAGTGACCAGATGGGACAGTGGCCAAGGCACAGACCACAGGTCCCACACATCACCCCTGTCCGTGCTCACACTCAAATCCACATTTTCAAAGCCGGATTTCCAGGCTGGACCATGTGGAAGTTGCTAGTTGTCTTTTATCGACCAATACATTTTTCCACTGAAGAGAAAAAATGGAAAATCATTTTAATCCTTATTTGTCTCCTGTGCCTTCCTCCTGAAAAGAAATGGGGAAAGGGAAGTCCCAGAGGCCAGCGACCATCACAGAGCAGCACACAGCCTGGATGCATGCATGGGTTTGGGATCCCCACATCATCCATGAAACAACACAAAGAATATTATCTGGAATAGATATTAGATAGCCTGGCTAATGCTGGCAATGTCTTTAGTTAATCAAGCAGGACAAAGTCAAAATGCAAGTGTGATCAGACCTACAGCAAATCCCATTTGAGGATTTGAAGCCTAACTTTGTAAAATACACTCACATTTAATTTCCTTTGCAGATACTAGAGACCTGCTGACCCCTTTTGGTACACCCCTTTGCTCCAGAACTGGGAAGCTGTTTTCCTGCATATCCAAAGTTTTTTAAAGAGGTTATTTTTTTGATCTTCAATGGGACTGGAGCAAACTTCTGATGCCTCAACACTGCCAGAGCTGTCAAAAAGCCACCCAGAACTGCAAAATCCAACTTTCTTTTTTTTAACAGACAGCTTCCTGGTCCCATGACCTTTTCAAAACAACAACAACTACAATAAAAACCCCTATGCATTCAATATTCCTATTAAAAGGGTTTGCTGGAGCACAGCAGGGCCTTTTCCTGCAGTGAGGGGAAGGACAGCGCAGCAGGGAAGGGCACCCGCTGGCAAGCAGGGCTCCTGCAAGTGAACAGCATGAAATTTTCATGCAAATTTCCCACCAGGGCCTCTGGAATAAAGCCCCAGATTTCCCTGCCCTTAATGAATAAATCACTCAGCTCATTAGTGGAGTCTCTGGCAAGAGGGCAGCAAGCATCACCTTTGTTGCTGAGTTGACCAAAGGACTGACATGACCAGGGATAAATATTGCTCTTAAACTGGTGCTGATGAAGCTGTGAAAACCATGTTAGCTCATAATCTCACACACAGAGAAGCGGTGTGCGGATAATTGAGATATAAGTGCTGCTCAGGCACCAACTTCAGAGATGTTTCTTCCTCCCTTAGTAGGCAAACAGGCCATTTCCAAAGCAGAGAAGCTCTTTAATATGTGTCTGGAGGGGGCTTTTGCACAGCAGCAAAAACAAAGGGGTCTGAGAAGGTCCTCTATATATAAATAAATAAATAAATAAATATAAGCTTCTGGGGCAGCTGCAGGAGAGGTGTTTTGGTCAGTGTCCTGTGCACAGATGTGTCTTGGGGGGCTGTGCAAGGTCAGCAGCTCAAGCATCTCCCATAATACTCATCCCATGGATGTCGCACAGCTCAGTCCTGCAGGAGCCTTTCTGAGTTGGGGCAGTTCAGGAAGCTCCACAAGCAGGGCCAGTGATGCTGCACAGAGCAAGAGAGCATTGATGGGGCATTGCTGCGTCCCCTCTGATGCCCATTAGTGGTACCCGACAGGGGCAGCTCTGCAGTTGTGTCTGGCTCTCCCTCCAGCTCTGCCTTCTTCCTCCTTCCTCGTTAATCAAATTAAAAGTAAATTTTCTGGTGCTCGCTCACATTTTGGAGCATCTGAGGGTCCTATTTTCCTAACCAGGCACTTTGGATGCAACAGTGAGAGTTCCAGCTCCACACTGAGCCTTGGCTCCACATGTGTGGAGTGAGCTCAGTCCTTACCTGGTTTGGGTCAACAGAGGGAGGAGCAGCATCAGTGGTGCCCGAGATCTGCTCGAGATCTCTGGTGTTCCTAGATATGACTGTGCTTCTCCTGAAGAATGGGAAGACATTTGAGGTGTCCAAGAGACAATCCAGCGTATTCCCCGGCAACAAAAAGTGCCAGTGTTGAAGCAAAAGTTTTCTTGTGCACCCTTGCCCTCCCCACACACCCCAGGGAATAGGCAGGTCAGTGCCCCAGCATTTCGTTTGCACAGGACACTAGCCTGCTTTAATTCATGGGCATTGCCAGGGAAATCCTTGCTGGAATTCCAAATCCTCTAGATGCAGGTCTCTGTCACCCAGAGGACAGCTTTAAATTTTCTCGTATTTTGTACACTGAGCACTCCCAGGCTGAAAGGTTTCATGGCAGAGTCTTGTTGCATTTGTGCTGCAGGTTATTTAACTTACAAGCAATAACCTTCTCGGAAAACATGGAAAAACCCCACTTGGCTGTGTCTCCACCCTTGCTCACACTTCCAGAGGGACGTACGTGGGCACCTGTCACATTGTCCCTGCTGCACACTTCAAACGCCACCAATCTGAGCCAGAGGTCCTCAGCACCTCCTTTACTGCACAAGCTTGGTAAATCCAATGCATATCCATGGAGTCTAGCTGCTATCAATGAAAATATCCGTGTGGAAAGCCTGCTACAGGAAATGCCGACTGGCAGCTCCCAGGCTTTCAGTCAGTATATGAACATATGGAGGATATCTGCTCTTTAAACTTTTCAACTTTCTCACTCCGCAGAGTGGTATAAACAGACACTTCTGTGTGCACACCTCTGACAGCTTTGACTTCAACAAGGTATGGAGGGAAAGAGGCTGATCCTGACTGATGGGCTGTTCTTGTTTAGCAGTTCAGCTCCTGTGGGTGTCTGGGGACATGTCCCTGTGCTGGGACAAACCTTCTCCAGCATTCCCAGTCCCACCATGCTTCTGCAGTTTGTGCTGCTAACACCCTGCTTTCCAACACTTCCCAACAATATTTTCTTCAAGAAAGGAACATTTGGAGTTAGGAAAAATCCCCAAAATAACACGGATTCAGGCACCGTTACTGCTTTTGCAAAAGAACTGCGCTAACTTACCTCACCATGCTGTGGTGCAGGAGCTCATGGCTCAGCCCCTGGAAAAAGTTGAGTCATATGAGTACAGTCTCTCAAATGGCTAACAGAGCCCTCAGGAGCTGCTGAAGAGGAACGCTGGATATTTAGATGGACAGTGAATTTATTAAAAAGACAGGGGAAGGACAGATGTTAGTTCTGTCTGCTTTCATGGTGTTCCACCTCTGGAGTTACTTCCTCCAGGACTTTGAGCCCTGAGAAGTTTGTGCCTCCATCCCTACAAAAAGTAGGACCCCAAAACATTGCACAGGGAGATTTGGCTCTGCCAAAGAAAAAAAGGAATGCTGAAGTTATCTCCTGCATGTTGCATTTTCCCTTCTCTGCACCTCCGCCAACCCCCAGAGGTGGCACACAGAGGTGTGGCCCATGAGGCCTTGAGGACATCTCCATGGGGACAAAAGCCAAATCCTGCTCAGTTTGCAGTGGGAGATGGTGCTCTGGCTTCGGGCCATCCTTCCCTCCAAGAAAAACAACTTCACCTTGGTTTCACCTTGAATGAGATGTTCATCCAGAAGCTAAAGAACATCTTACAACTGTGAATCACAATTGTGTGAGACAGATAATTAGGCAATCAGAACAATTAGGTGTTAAAAAGACAGCAAGTATAGAAATGAGGGTGAAGAACAAGGGAAGACTGGAAAATTCTTTCTAGAAGTTTTTAAAATTACAATGATGCAGGAGAAAGATGCTGGAGAGAAGAAAAAGGAAGAAGGCAGAGGGCAAAGTAAGTTGCCTTGGGCAAGGCATACAAAAATTAATAGTTGCCCCTGTGAATTCCTGGGATTTCTGAGGTGGTTGATTTTGCTTACCAAAATCAATAGTCAAAAATCTACAGAGGACACCAATTATGCATTGTTTGGGCTTTGGAGTTATTAAGACTTTTTGCAACCTTTACATTTTGATGCTGTGGTAAGGCAGAGGCACCACTTGGAGAACAGTCCTGCTTCCAGGCATCTCCCTGGAGAGCCACATTCCCTATCAGACACAAACAGCCTCTTCTTCTTCTGGGGATTACAATTTGCTTTGCCTGCCTGAGACTTTTGAGTCTCTCATGTCTCATACAAGGCTGACCAAAATGTGGTGAATTGGGTGAAGCTGATTGCAGAGTCATTTCAGGTCTTTCCTTTTTCCAGTTTGGTCATTTGTTCAGGACCTTCAAGGTGAACAAAGAGCACACCCCAATTCAACATATATCCTTTTACTGTGGTTGCTGTATATAAATGCCAGCTATGTCCACGTCTGGAGCAAAGCTCAGAGCCCTGGCTGTCCCTAGCTCTGGACACTGTTTGTGTGGCTGTGGAGTGTGCTGGGTGTGCTGGTGGAGACTTCAGAGAGGCCCCCCCTGGAAACAAGAAAAAATCCCTCCTTCCTTGCAGAGAAGTCAATGTCTTGGGTGCACCAACCAAGAGAAAGGGAATTTGCAATGCTGAAAAACTTGTGGAGCTTAACACAGCAAACTCCACCCAGCTTTTCCCCTGCCCTACTTCTCATCACAAAGACCAGATCCAGCACCAGGATAGAGAAGGGACCGTGGGTCTCCAGACTGGGACTGGGACTTGGCGAGGTGCTCAAAGATTGCCCCATTTCCCTGCTTGGGAAAAGGGTTTGCCTGACTTGCTATCTGAAAAAGTCCAAAAATATGGAGCAAAAAATTGGGGGTTTTTTGAGGGTTTTTTTGGTTTGTTTTTGGGGGTTTTTTGTTTGTTTTTTTCTTGTTTTTTTGTTGGGTTTTTTTGCCTGGGTTTCAGGTGACTGGGTGCAGCTTATAGCTCTGCTCCTGGACTTCTGGCTTTTTGTCACTACTTTCGGTCTTGTCCAGGCACTGCTGCCCATGGATGTGGAAAGCAGTGCTGATTCTCCTCATCAAAACCCACCATGGAAATCCACCTTGGCACAGGCAGACTTTCCTCTCCTCTTGTAGCAACAGCACAGGAAAGCTCAAATTGCTGATGGTGACACTCAATAACTTTTTTAGCGTTTATCCCTGTCTCACATGGGGTTCTCCAGCCTCCCATCACCCAGCACAGAATTTGGGCACCTCCCCGGTCTCCTCACCCAGCACCACATCTCCACTGTGCTGCTGAGGCTGCCATCCCCCCCTGCCCCTGCCTCCCACCCTCAGCTCACCTCTGCCTCTCCCCTTGGTGTGTTGGACCAGCCCTTCCCCAGCTCTTTGTACTGCTCTCAATGGAAGGCACAAAAAAGCAACTTTTAAGAGCAAAAGGGCTTTTCTGGATTTCACTGATTCTGTTTCACGCTGATGTTTGGGAAGGGGCTGGATACAGCATATTCCTGCTGAAGGGACTGAGGTGCAAGGTGCCATGGCATTTTTCTGTTCTGCCACCACATCAGCCTCTGTGCTCAGCTGAAAAAATCCTTACTTAACCCAGCAGGCAGCTGGAAAATCATTATCAAGATCAAAATCGTTATAAAGATTTTCTTCCCACTTTCTCCACATGCCAGCAGGGCAAAGGGGACACACAGGGTGACTCTTGCTCCTCTCTCCCCCCGTGATTGCTCCACAGTCCTTCCTGGCACTGACACTGTTTTGTATTTTACCCACCCTCCCTTGCATTTGTTCTGAATTTCACCTTCACTCTCTTGCACTTATCCCAGCCAAAAATCCCTTTCAGCTCCGATTTCCAAAAATTCCTCAATGCCTTTTTGTGAGCACTTGCCAGAATTCCAGATGCCATAGCATCTTCCTGGACACATCTGTTCATCCCTTTCTCTGCCTCGCATGATCCTCTCCAAATCTCACCACGCAGGATTAGAAACACACCCCTATTCAACATATGCCATTTTACTGTTGTTGATGTATATAAATGCCAGCTATGTCCAAGTTTTTTAGGGTTTTTTTGTCACAATCAGGCTTCACAATGAAGTTACACTTTCTCACAAGCCCACTGACATTCTTCTTTAAATCGGCTGAGGCAACCTGTGCTTTAAAACACTTTGAAAAGCAACTTTATCTACTTAAATGAAGCATGTAATGGCATTAAAAAGGAAAAAAAAAAGTGGATTAAATATCAAACTTATTGAAGCAAATGGGAGTTTTGTTCCTGACGTCAGCCAAGCTGGGGTTTCACCCAGAATCTGAGAGAGCACAGATGAGCAGATAATAGAAATGAGCCAGCTGTGAAAGCTGGATCTGCAATCTCAGCCTGAACTCCCCTGCCCCACACAAAGGTTACAGCATGGCTCTGCCTCTAATTGCTGTAGGAATTGCATTTTCTGCTGTTCCATCACTGAAAGAAGGACACTTCTGATACAAATGGCAGGGGGAAAAAAAAAAGAAAAGCAAAGCATCGAAACCCATAGGTATTATCCTGCCTTATGCACTTATGAAATGAGAAGGTTATTACCGCAGAGAGGAATTAGGCTACAATGCTGATGCTCTGTCTCGCTGAGGGTTTACAGAGTGGTAATTAAGAGAAGCACTTTCTGTGTAAGAGAGCTCTTCTGCTGCAGAGGAAGAAGAAACATTTCTGCTGGTTTTAATCAGGCATTGATGGATGGCGTTAATCAGCTACGATAACGTGTTGGTGTCTCCCTCGTGCTGTGGCTCTGCAGAGCTCCTGGAGCTGCTGGATAACCCCAGCACGCTCCCTGCCTGGCTGGACCACAGCCCCATCGCTGGGGAAGCACCCAGAGTATGGATCTATCAGGACAGGGAAAACGCCAGCCCCGCTGTTTACTTAGTTAAAAATTTCCAGCATTGTTTTGGAACCCCTGCAGCTTCACAGACCCCAAACCCTGAAATCCCTAGGCATACCAAAATGAAAAACCCCTTTCCCCACGTGAGGCTGCTCCTGCCCATGGGCGTAAATCACTGCAATGAGCTTCAGAGCAAGTGACACAAGATGAACACATCTCTGCGGCAGAGGTGGACTCAAAGAACTTTATGGGGAGTGCTTCCTTCCCAGATGCTCTTCACTCACCTCCATGAGCAGCCTGGTTTTGGGAGACTGCAGCGAGGCCATCAGGACCCTGGGGTGCTTTGGAAGCCTCTGTGCATCCACACCACACAGCCCTGGGAGCTCTGAGTCCTGGGGGGCTGAGACTCTCCCTGCCATGTGCAGAGAAGGAGCAGGGCAAGGATAAAGCCCCTACACTTTATTCCATGCCAGAAACACCATCTGCACTGAGTTGAGCCAACCTGGGAAGTTTGGGGTGAGCAGGTTACTCACCACTGAGCAGCAGGACCATGTTCCGAGCAGTCTCCAGTGCTACAGTGATGGGCACCAGGGCTCGACCCAAAACCTGCTCAAGGTCACTGAATCCTTCAGAGCTTTCCATCTGCTTGGCAGCTTTCGAGACTGGGTGAAAAAAGAAGGGCAGAAGGCACCTAACTGTGGCTGATGGGAATGATCTCCACTGTGCTGGAGTGCAAATGGTGAGAGAGGGTAGAGAACAGTAAAAATGTAGGGTCCTGAAGCCCAGATACCCAATGTGCTCCTCTGATTATCCACAGCACTGTCTTTGCCGGGTTTGAGGGGTTTTGATCCAAGGGAAGATTTGAGGATGTGCAGACTGTGAGAGAAAACTGAGCCTCCCTCCTCAGAAAATGCTTCTTTTGCTATTCTGGGAAAAGTTGGGAACAATTTTTCTTGTCCTCTTGCTTGTCCAAAATCAGCAGGGGATTCTCTCCAGCATCTGTCTCCTTGGAACATCATGGGCAGCTTTCATTTTATTTTCAAGCACATCTTGAAAGCGCAGGGAGAGAGAACAGCCCCTGGCTGTGCCTCAGCAGAGGGTCAAGCTCTGTGCCAGGGACAGAGCATCAGGCTTGGTGCCAGTGGGTGCAAACACTCGTGCCCTGTGGTCCTGCTCCGTCCTGCAGCTGCCAGAGCTCAGAGCCACAGCTGTGGGGGAGCAAAAGAGGATGAAATGGTATTTCTTTGAGTGAAAAAGAGCCTTCTAAGCACACAGCTGTTATTTTGAAGAGCGGGGCAGGAAAGGCCATGGGGCCCCTGCTTTGGTGTGCTGCTCATTGGCAAAGGCACCACCTGGAGGAAGAGAAAGGGCCATTGGGAAGCACAGGCGGGGCAGCCCTGGCTCCAGGTGAGCATCAGGAGCGACTCTGTATCGTTCCTCTAGGCCAGACAAGGTCTTGATGATGAGCTAAGGGAGTGCTTAAATGCCTAGGCAGTTTGCAGAGCAGTCCATGTGCCTGTTCCTGCAGATACAGGGTCCAGCTGGAAGTCCACGGAGGAAGCACGGCAATTTCAGGAGCAGGACTTGGAAGCAAGACCCTGGTACTGAGCCCGCCATGGGATTCGTGTCCCTCTGGAGCAAGGGGAAGGTGATGGGCAGAGACATCACCTGAATCTCTCTGAGCAGAATGAGGCCACTCCAACATGTCGTTGCAACCATGGCCTCATCAGCATCATGACTGTTGCTGGGACTGGAAAAATGCAGATAAACAGCAGAGTTGGTGTGTCAAAGTGGGTGGATTTGTTAAACTTGGTTAAACAGAGCTCAAGCAGAGAGACACAAGGGTAAGGGAAAATGCCGCTGCTAGCATGGGCTGGGTTTTGGTTGGTCCTGATCTGCCTCTTAGGGGATGGCTTCTAGTTACCATGAAGGAAAAGGGGAAAAAAATCACAAACCCCAATGTGATTTTGGCTTTTAACCATCTCTTAGGGAAACCGTGGGTCACACCTTCATCAGACTGACTTTTACAGACCCACAAGGACTTGCAGATGGCTTCTCCCACTGGGTCTCAGGCACCACAGGCAGCAGCTCCTGCCTTTTTCCCCAGCCTGGGACAGGAGATCACCCAAAGCCCTGGCATAGAGAAGATTGATGCTCAAAGCATCCACAGGGACTTTATGTCCAGCCTCTGTTGTGTGCTGGGGGATGACAAAGGAGCCAGCACTGTCCCCAGCACACAGCAAAATGCAGCTGCTTGGAGAGGAACAGAACTGTCAGTACCAAGAGACAGCATTGCACATGTCCTTCCCAGGGAGAGGGATGTCCTTCCAGGGGATAGGGATGTCCTTCCCAGGGGTAGGGTTGAGAGGAAGAGGGATTCACATATCCCAGATTTTTGATCCTCTGCTGTAAAGTGCTCCAATGCAAAAGCTATAGAAAGTACAACCTTGGAGCATGGGAATAGCTGAGAGCAGCCTTTGCTGTAAAGTGTGAATGAACAAACAAACAAAGAAAAACTTTAAAAAAGCAACAGCAAACAAGTCCAAGCTTACTGGCCTATACATGTGAATTCAAAGGCAGAGTTTCCTTTTTTAAAACCGAGGTTGACTCTCTCTCAGAGTTGTTGTTTGGATTATAGTCTTGCCCTGAAAGAGGATGATTCTGCCTCTGTGTGCCAGCAAAAAAATGTTGCTATTCACATCTCACTGGAGGTGCTAGACAAAAGTAAGCACTGCCTGTAAATAAGCTGCCTTAATAATTATTTGCCAGCACAGACAGCACAATAGAAAAGCCCCAGAAAGAAGTTATTGCAAGTACAATTTCAACCAAACAGTGCATGAACAGCTTCTGAAAAAGCCTTCAGAAAGCAGACCCTGAGTTTTGGAGAGAGGTAAAACATCACCTATCAACTTGTCTCTGCTCTCTGAATAAGAGGTCTCTTATTCCACTTCAGGTGAGGCAGCACACAGTCCACAAATGAGCACCCATCAGCAGTCCCTGGTTGCCAAACAGGAAAATACAAAAGGTTTCAAAGTAGCAGGGATGAGTAAGCAGTGGCATGGTCACAGGGAGCAGGGAAGAGGAGGGAAGAAGAAATAGAGAGGGAGGGGGGAAGGATGGATGTATGCTTGGATGGATGAATGTTTGGATGGATGGATGGATGGAGGGATGGAGGGATGGATGGATGGATAAATGGATGGATGGATGGATAAATGGATGGATGGATGGATGGGTTAATGAATGGATGGATGGGATGGATGGATGGATGGATGGATGGATGGATGGATGGATGGATGGAATGGATAGATGGATGGATGGATGGGTGGATGGATGGATGTGGTCTGTGGACATGATCAGTGAGAAATATCACCATACAGAGAGAGCAGCCCCATGAGAGCTGCAGGCATCCTCTGCTCAGGGACGTTTAAGGCAGCAGCAATGGGAATGAGAGGAGGATGAGGAAGGCAGGACGCCTTTAGGCCCTGTCAGGAGCATAGACTTTATCTGAGAAATGAAAAGTATGAGGCACATGGAGAGGACAATTTTTATCAAAACAAGGTTCAAAAGGGAAGAATATGAAGCAATCCATGTCCCAAGTTTGTCAGTGTTTTAGAGGGATAATGCCCTTAGTAATATGCTTTAAGCCCTTATTAAGTTCTCTTCTCTTCTCTTCTCTTCTCTTCTCTTCTCTTCTCTTCTCTTCTCTTCTCTTCTCTTCTCTTCTCTTCTCTTCTCTCTCTTTTTCTATTCTTATTCTTCTTTTATCCTACCCTATCTTATCCTATCCTGTGCTTTAGGACAATTCAAAGCTCACTTTAAGCTATTATTAGCAAGTAGGAGAGAGATGGAAGTGACAGGAAGGAGAGAGAAGAAATTGTAAATAGGAAAAAAAACACATTCAAGCAGAATTTATAATTCCCATATAAAAAAAAGAAGTGGTAATGATGCACATCAAACCAAGGAAATTGGCTAATTAAATTTCTTACTTAGCATACATTAACTGAGCTGCAACTGGCACTTCACTGCACTGTCAAAACCCAAACCTCTGTTCCTCAGAAGTGAGAAATGCCACAGGAGCAGAGCAGCTTTATTTTACACTACACCCACCCTGAAGAGCAGCCAGAGTTGGAGGATGGCCAAGACAAAGGGTCACCCACACGTGAGGCTGTGGTCACTCAGTCCTGTGTGATCCCAGTGCAGGATACCAGCAGTCACTCAGCTCTGAGTGACCCTGTGCAGGATCCCAGCCCTGGCACAGAGCTGCAGCACATGTAGCCCTCAGGTAAAAGGCCACGATGTGCCCATGGCAGGGCAGGGAGGTCACACTGATGACTTTGGTTCAGGTGTGCTCTGACTGTGACCCAGGAGAGTGCTCTGATCTGACAACCCTGCTCGTGAGAACCAGGGCACAGGGTCAGATCAGATTTCTCCTGGCTCACAGGTCTGTTTTGTGGCTGGAGGTTTGTTATTTAGCATTTTTGCTGAGGACAGGAGACTGTACTAGGGCACAGTGACTGTGTGCTAATGACACAGCTCCAGCACAGCTGATCAATACACTCCTCCCTACCCACACACTCCCACACCCTTAAAGTCTGATGGGCTCCAGGAAAAGTTCCGATACTTCAGGTTTGAAGCAGTTACAAGTGGGTTTTTTGATGGTTTTTTTTTCTAGAAACACAGTGGCATCACCAGCAGAACCCACCAAAGATACCCTAACAGTGTGAGCCAGGAACAGGAAAGCAGCATAACATGTTGGGTAGCCCAAAGACTAGCTGGGAAAACTCTCCTGTTGCCCTTCCAGGTTTGCATCCTGCCAGTGCAGCTCTGATCTCCCACACCACTACGGTGAGCCTAAAAGCAAAAGTGCTGAGTGGAGACACATCTGTGTTTTCACCTTTCTGGGGCATTTCATGGCCTCTGTCACTCAGCTGCCATGGACACAGCTAAATAACACCAAGCACAGCCTGACACCATCAGCTGGGCAGAAGAGCCCTCCTAAGGCCTCCGGAGAGCAACCTCCTGAATGGCAATTACTGCTTTTAGAAGGGGATTTGTGGGTAATGGTAGGAAAATGCCCACACAGGAGCTGGCAGATGCTGCAATGGAAAATTCTCCCCCTTGGTTTGCTTCAGTTCAGTTTCAGGAAGCCTTTGGGAGCAGGATGTTGTCCTGATGCTGGAGTTCAGGCTTAGATAAATGCTGAATCACAGCAAATGTTTCACTTAAAAGTAAACTCCATTCTAAATGTAACAGATGGGATTATTTTTCCTAAATTTTAGTCAGATAATATTCACATTCCTTTATCAAACCATGTAATTCTTAATACTTAAATCTTTAAATTATGTAAATTTAATGCAATTTTTTTTCATTTTTTTCCATCCTTTGCAGCTAAATGACCAGAAAACTTGGCTGCAAAACTCTCCATTGTGCATTTTCCCCCCGCCCCTGCATTAAGATTAAAGGCAAAACACTCAGCAAAGTTCAGCTGGGTCTGCAACCCAGTGGCAGGGAGGGATCATCACATCAGGGTTCAGAGGGTGCATCTCCGGAAGAGACGGCAGAAGAGATCCCACCATGAACCACAGGAAGGGTCATCCTGGTATCCCAGACATGTTCTTCCATCTGTCTGTCTGCACTGCCTGAAAAAGTCTTTCTTGCCAAAATAATCTCTAGTGTGTTACACAATTTTTGCTGAATAATCACCCCGAATTCCCTGTGTTTTCTTGGTGGGTAAAACAATTCCCATCCGTAACACCTGTAAAGGGTCTTTGGGACAAGAACAGCATCAGACTGAAAGGTCCTTGAGTCAGAGCTTTGTGATCATCAGCTGAAGCCTTTCAGAGCCAGAGAACCATTTGCCATTTCCCAGAGATCAATGTTCCTCCAATCCCAGACTTCAAGGTCAGTTAAAATTTCCAAAATGTGCTTGACAGAAGTTGTGCAGCGCTCGTGAGCCACCACCTCTCCAGAGCCCGGCTCGAACGAGGAGCGTGTGGTAACCTTCAGCCTGTCTGGATGTCTGAATCCCTGCTTGGATCCTATTATCATCACTCACTGGGGACACCAGGTATGTCTGAAGGAAGCCAAGCCTTCCAGCTTGTCAGCTCTGAAATATTGCCTGAGGCTGCCCCGGCTCTGGTTATTCCTTATTCCGTGTGTGGGCTGAGGGTACCTGCAGCTCTCACCCTCTTTGCTGCGCAGATGGATTTATCCTTGGACTGCTGCCATTTGCAAAGAGGGGAGAGCTGTCTGCAGCACCAGACAGGAGCAGCCTTTGCTCTTATGAAACACAGCATTACCTGGAATTTCAGTGCCCCGAAAGGACAGAGGGTCCATTGCCCAGTGAAACCCAGCAGAGGGCCAGCCCAGGCTGGACATGCCTCTCCAATTCCCCTCCAACTTGCTTTCTTGTCACCTTTTGACATCCATGTGTCACTCTCTGCCTATTTCCTCCCACAGAGCATCTCTAAGGAAAGAAGGGTTACTGTCAGACAGAAGCACCACCACCCAAAGCGTCCCCCTAGGACGGCACTCACCCTCCTGGCAGAGGGGCTGCTGCTCTGGGATCCTCTGCCACAGCCCAATTCCTTGCAGGAACGCCCAGCACTGCAGCTCCTGGAACGTATGTCTGCTCCACAGGATGCCTGGGAGCACGGACGTGTCAGGACTTTGGAGCACCACTCCAAACACAGCCTGCAGCATGTCAGGGAGACTTGGGGACAGCATTCTTGGAGGGTGGCCAGCACAGAGCCGCTGGCATTGGACGCCCAGAAAGGAAAATAAGGGAGCTAGACCCCAGCAGGGACACACCTGGCACCCCTGGCCAGCAGCGTGGGGCCGTGCAGGACAGATACAAGTGGCTCTGCTCTCAGGTGAGCATTTGGTGGCAGCGAGGCCAGGGAAGGAGGGTGTGCCTGACCCAGGGAAGCATCGTCCCAAGCCCCAGCCCTGGGAGCGTCTCTGCTCTCCCACTTCCAGGTACATGCCCCGGCTGTGGCCAGGAGATTTGGGTGCTGCCACCCTCCCCACGCTGGTGTGGACTCAAGGAGAAGCAGCGTTTGGACGCCTGAGGTCCACATTTCTCTGCCCGGACCCTGCTTGCCCCATGGCCCTGGCTTCCCCAGGATGCCTCGGCAGGAGGGGCTGCAAGAAGGTGAAATCCATTCGTGCTGCAGCTTGGGGGAACCCACTCAAGCTGAAGAGAGCTCCCGGGCGCTGGTGGGAGGCTCTGGTGAGCATCCAGGTGCCAAAAGTCAAGGCAGACCCAGGGAGAGGCTGCATTGCTGTGGGGATGGTCACAGGAGCGGTGCATCTGCGGGGTGGAGAGAGGGGGACTCCAGCCTGGGGTCTCTGGGAGAGCCACCAGGCTCAGGGACACGGTGTGAGGATGTCACAGGGCTGTGACAGGACCACCAGGGCTAGTGGGTGCTCCTCCCTCGGCAGGGGCTGCCAGGACAGCACAGGAAGAAAGCTGTATTGCCACGCCGTGAAGCGAAGCTCTTCTCATGTATCTCAGCCGGGAAACTTTCCTTTTCTAAAGATGTCTTAGGAAAAGACAACCCTTTGTGTTCAGCGGTTGTTTCCCCTGTGAAAGCACAATCCAAGCCTTTCGGCGCGTTTCGGCTCAGCCATCGCTCCATCTAGCGGGAATTCGCGTCCGGAGCTGTGACACACGCGGGGTGCGACACGGGGGATGCTCCGGAACAGCGCTGCTGCTGCGAGCGAAGGGAGCAGCCCCGCTCCGACCTCATCCTCTGCCGCGGTACTCGCAGAGGGTCTGGGCAGGAGGGAGGATGCTCACCAGGCCTGGCAGAAGTAAAGCAAGGATTCCGATCTGGGGACTCATGTGGCCCTGAACGGCACAAACCCCTCAGTTCCAGGAGTGTGTGCTCCTGCTCCATCCCGATGGAGTTCAGGTGGGGATTTGAGTGGAGAATTCTCCACCTTCCACACTGCTCCATTCCACTCCTTCCCTCTCCTCCCATTCTGAGGATGCACCTCCCTACCTTACTTTATCCTTTATTTTTGCATTTCCTTCAGTTCTTGTTTAAAAACAGATTAGATCAGAAAGTAAGTTACTAAGCCCAGAATCATGGGCTGCTCTATAATTCCCACCATCACATTGACAGTCAGTTAAAGATCAGTTCAGTCACAGAACCAGAAAAAATTGCCTTCTATTCCCCTAAAGATAAAAGAGAAGACTGGAAGGTATCATGTGAGAAAGAGATGGACACCAGAGCAGGGTGTTACATTTTTAGCTAAACAAGGCTTATGCAATGCTCTGTGCTGGTGCTAATTTTTTCTGTCTGTCCTCTCTCTCCAGGCCCTGACAATCCCTATCCACTGCTCATTGTTAGCAGAGATAACAGGCCCAAAAACACCAAGCTCTGAATGAAAACAGGTGCCTGCATTGAATGATGACCTTAAATATCCTCACGAAAAGTCAGTGTCGTTCCTGCATATCTGTGAAGCTGCACAGGAGAGACTCCCTGGAAAGCAAGTGGTGTATGTTCTGCTGTTCTAGAATCCATTTCTTTCTCATGGAGTGTGGAGAGAGATGAGATGAGATTAGCTTTTACCTGGCTTGGCACCATCACTGCAGTTTTAAATAGGATGGGCTGTTGCAGTTCATCGCAGAGAAACACCTCACGCTGCCCAAATTCCCTCGGGGTGAGCAAACTGAGGATGAGGAGCCCGAGGGTGGGTGGGCAGAGGTGTCACTCCTGCTCACCAGTGGCAGCACCACACTTCATTTCTTCCCTGGAAATAAACCCCTGGAAACTCTAGCAGCATTGGGGTAAGGATGTAATTTTCCTCATATTAAACAGGAAAAATTAAACATTCTCACTTGTATCAGCAATAGTGTGGCCAGCAGGACCAGGGCAGTGATTGTCCTCCCTGTACTTGGCACTGGTACACCTCAAATCCTGTGTTCAGGTTTGGGCCCTCACTGCAAAAAAGACATTGAGGCAATGGAGCTGAAGGGTCTGGAGCACGAGTCTGGCAGGGAGAGGCTGAGGGAGCTCGGGGTTCAGCCTGGGGAAAAGGAGCTCGGGGGAGCCTTCTCGCTTCCCACAACCACCTGAAAGGAGGCTGTAGCCAGGTGGGGACAGGACTCTACTCCCAAGCAGCAAGCCAAAGGACAAGACAAAATGGCCTCAAGCTGTGCCAGGGGAAATTTAGACTGGATATTAGGAAAAATTCCTTCACCAAAAGGTTTGTCAAGCATTGGAACAGACTGCCCAGGGAAGTGGTGGAGTCACCATACCCGGAGGAACTTAAAAGATGCGTGGATATGGCACTGAGGGGCGCGGTTGTGTTGGGCTGGGGTCAGAGCAGGAGCCGGAGGTGCGGAGGTTTTTCCCGAGCGCAGCGATCCCAACGCGCGCGGGGCTGGGCTGCGTCCGCAGGGGCGCGGGGCGGGCGGCAGAGGGCGCCAGAGGCCGCGCTGAGAGCCCGTGCTGCGGGGACAGCGACACGGACAGGGACAGGGACACGGACACGGACAGGGACAGGGACACGGACAGGGACAGGGACACGGGCTGGGACAGGGAGAGGGACAGGGACAGGGACAGCGACACGGACAGGGACAGGGACACGGACAGGGACACGGACAGGGACAGGGATACGGACAGCGGTACGGACACGAAGAGGGACAGGGACACGGACAGGGAGAGGGACAGGGACACAGACCGGGACAGGGATATGGACATGGTCAGGGACAGGGATAGGGACACGGACACAGAGAGGGACTGGGACAGGGACAGGGTCGCGGACACGGCACGGCCACGCACACCGCGGGAATCTGCCGTGTCCCCCCGGCACGAGGTATCCCCTGACACGCCGCGCTCCAGCCGCCACCAAACTGCGGGCAGGCACCTTGTCACCGCCTGGCTTGTCCCTTGTCCCCGCAGCCGCTGTTCAGGGAGTGGCTGCTGGGGATGCCGCCCCGGAGGGCACCGAGGCTGCGGCGGCGGAGGGCGAGCGCCGGGAGCCAAGGGACGGTGGCTGCTGCAGCTTTGCACCTTGGCACATCTCGGTTCAAAGCTCCCAGCAGTGACAGAAATTCTGCATTTTCACCTCTTCCCTCCCCGTAACACACTGTTAGGCTTTACAGGCTTATTGCACGGGAATTCCAGGAGGGAAGCTCTGTGCTGCTGCGTCTCTCCGTGCCTTCACAGAGAAGTTGGCCTTAGTTCTTCAGGCACCCACAGAGACCCTGCCCTTTCCAGCTCAGATGTGTGGGTGCTGCAGGTCACCCTTGCTGAGGGGTCTCAGGATCTGGTCCAGGGATCAGCTCGGGGCTGTGATTTGCTGCCCTTACTGCGCAGCATTGTCTTTTTGAGACCTGAGATCCAAACTAATTTCCTATTTCTGTGGCTTTTTCAATTTCCTCTTGTAAAATAAAAAATGGAAAACACATCTCAGTCAAGGGAGGGGGGACAAAAGCAGAGGCTTCCACAGGTGTAATTGAAACTCCAAAAGCAGGGAGTCATCTCCAATGGCATTCTCATGGAGGTGACCGCATACCTCAGTGACCACTGCAATGAAAAACACATGACATAATAACTCCTTTTACTGTTACCTTTCTTCCAAGAAGCAGGTTTGAATTATGTGTTGGAGTCACTGTTTAACCCAGCTCTGTTTGCCTGATCAGTGCTGATTTTGGAGTGGATCCTTTCCTCCTGTGGGGAATCAGGGAATCACCTCCAGCAGCCTCTGGCGCTTCCTGGCTCATCAGAGTGATCCCACCTGTACAACATCCGGTGTTACAGTCTATACTCTGAGTACTACTGCAGTTAATAAAAAACCATTTCTGGATTTCTCTGAAAACTGAGGAGTCCTCTCTACTAACAAGAGGACTAATAAGGGACAAGATGCTTGCAGACAATATTTTTCATTTTCTTTTTTAGGTTGAATGTGTACAATGAGCTTTTTAATTCATCTTCATAAGAAGAAGTCAGATGAGCCTGGATTCAGATAGCCAGAAGTTTTGGGGAACACAAACTGTCTCTGAAACCCAAATAAAAGCAAACAATTGTAGTGACCCAGATGCTGCTGTCCCTTGGAGCTACAGAGATCACTCAGAGACTCCAGATGTGAAGGGATACTCTGCAAAGATGCTCTTCATCCTAGACAGGATGAATCCACAACCTCCTGAAGTCACAAGTGCCAGCTATTCCCACCAGCCCTGGAATGATTTCTTCATAGTGATGCTCATTCTTGTGGAAGTTGAGCTTGTTTGAGTAAGCCTAATTCATGGCATTAGCTGTAAATTGCAACTCACTTTATATTCATTTTCTTCTCTCCCATTTTCATTTCATGGATATGTTCTGTTAGGAGATGTTTTTCTTGTGGCTCTCAGCATCCTCAGAGCTACAAAACTGCGTCTTGAAGCAGAACTCCTTAAAGTTATGAAAACATAGTTTTAGGAAACCATGATGTGACCTGCAGCATCTTCATAAAAGTCTAAGAGCAATCTGTGAAGCACATCAGAAGTACATTTGTATGGGTAAAATTACATACGAATATGTTTTAATGTTTTATTCATAGCGGCATCGCACTGATAAATTATAGGGTACAAACTGTGTGACAAGACATAATTAGGAGCACTATTTATTTTAATTAAGGTGTATTATTAGATATAGTACCCCAGCTCCCCAGAGGTGCAGCAATAGCTCTCTGAAGGGATGCATGCAAAACATCCTCTCGTCATACAAGAAATCTGCTTCACATGCTGTAATTCCTGTGCAAATCATACTCGCAGAGGAAAACAACTACCCCTTGTGAGAGCTTAGGAAATCCTGCCTTGCTGGTGAACATGAGAAATGGAGTTTCAAGGGGAAAGTATTGCTGCAACTCAGAGACTGAATAAGCGGCAGAAGAGACTCTCAGCTTCTGGTATAATCCGTGTTGATGGTGAAAATGTTTTGCTGCTTTAGATGTCATGGGGACATCTCTTGCTGGTTAAAGTTGTTTTATGTCTGGGCTGGCATCAGGCATCCCTTCAAATGCATTTTCCCTGGTGAGTTTTCCAGTGGTTTTTTCCCAGGCCTGGAGGACACGGTTGTACCTGCACATCTTTCACTGCTGTCAGGCAAAACTTCTGCACAACACAGGCTGAGCTCAGAGCTGTCACCTGGGGAGGGCAGACACTAAATGGTGCTTTTGTTTCCTGTTGTTGGACAGGTGAAGAAGCAGGTAAAGGAAAAAATTCACACTCCAGAGTCTATCCAGACACAACACATCTGGCTTTCTGCCTGCCCTGGGGGCTGCTCCCTGCATCCTTGTCCCCAGCATCCCTGGGGTTGGCAGCTGCAGCCCTGCCCTCACCCTGGCCCCAGCTGCCTCCCAGTGCTCAGGCTGCTCCTGGGACAAGGAACCACCTGGCACAAGGCATTTCCTCAGCAGTACCACTTTCATATGAAATGATACAAAGCCGGCTTAGGTAAAATGTCATTTACTGGGAGAGAAAATAGGTAAAAATGGAGCATTTGCACCAAATGCTGAACTGGGACAATCTTTCACCCCCTCAAATCAGATTGCTAAATCCTTGTCTAGAAATCCTAAAGGCACAAAATGGATGTTAGAAGCAGGGAATGAGAGGAGCCCAGCATTGGGCAAACAGGCTGATTCAGGACCCTGAGAGGCAGCACCCTCCTGCTCTTGCTACAGAAGTTCTGTGTCTCACACCATCCTGGTTTCTGCCCATGACTTTCTACCCATGACTTTGAGATGCCACATTGGGATGATGAGATTTCTCCCAGAGTGCCCAAGGACTTGGATTTTTTTAACAATATATCAAACAGCCTGTCATTTTAAGCCACTTTGGGAAAGTTGCAGGAGTTAATCACCATTTCCATGAGTGGAAAAAAGATGACAAGAACTATCTCTAGAGAAAGTTTCCATCCCTGAAGGCCAGAAACACTGATTCCTTGTCTCTTTGCAAGAAACATCAGAAGGAAGGAGATCTCTGAATTTTAATGAAGGTTTCTGCATGTGATTAAGCCATGTGAGAAGATGGCAGTGCTCCTGCTGCCTGTATGGACCACTGAAGATTGGTGTTGGCAGGGGAAGGAGAGGGCAGACAAAGGTCACAGCAGCATCCAGGATGTCCTTTACCATACCTGCTTTGGTCTCAGCGCACACAGAAGCAGCATTTCCATGCAAACATGGCTACTGAGGGGCCAGCCTGGTGTGAAGGCTCCCCACACCAGATGCACGATCTCGTATTATCTTTGTTCCCTCACCTTTAAAACTGATCTGATTAATTAGACTCAAAAACCACAGGTATCTGCCAGGTAGGTGCTGGTTCCTGGGAGGGAGGCTGGATGCAGGTCAAGGCAAGGTGATCTATGGAGTAATTTTTGAGTGAAATCAACAGCAAAATGGTGGATGAGCTGCGCTCCAGGGGCACAGCCACAACCCAGCATGGGCAGGGTCTGATTGTGTGAGAGGCTGCAAAGAGTCAGCAACAAACAGCATCAGGGCACAGGGAGATGGGAGCAGGGATTCATCCCTTGGACCATCTGAAGGTAGGAATTAAGCCTAAAGAGAAGTGTTCTGGTAAACAAGAATAATTTTCTGTGTTATGCTGACACCATGTCTGTTCCAACTTTCAGCTCATTCCACTTTTATTAACGCTAGACCAGGGGTAAATATGTGCAAGTGGCTTTTGTAAAGTGCCACCAAGAATATTAAGATCAGAGCTGTACAAAAGCATCTGTCCCTGCTTTTACCCCAAGGGTTTCTCTAGGGCAAGGGGAATCCCACACCTCTGGGTGGGAGCACATGGCCTTCCCTGGCTCCACCTCCTCCTCTAACAAAGGGACTAAAATCCATCATATTGGAAAAGGGCAGTCAAATGAAGGCAGTCCATATTAATGTGCTGCTTATTCAACGGAAAGGCTCTTCACAGCCACCTACACAGATGCACACATCCGCAATTATCTTTTTAAATTCTAAATCAAAGCAAATTAGCAGCCGAGCGCTGAGCAATAAACATGATTTGATTAGGTATTCCATACCCAGGGCACAACAGGATTTTTATTTTTTTTTAACTACTCAATTACCATCATGATCCTGCATTCTGTGTGTTATAAAGAGCTCACTGCCCTGTGTGACAGCTCAGTGCACGGAGTCAGCTTTCAAAGCTCTCCTTTTGCCCCGGGAACACTGAGCAGACACTGAGATCACAAGAGCTGGCAGCTCTGCAGCTCACTGTGCCTTGGGTGGCACTGCCATCGTCACCTACAGCTCCAGCTCCTGGAGTCACCAAGGACAAGGTCCTGCTCCCGAGCCAGGGAAAGCCCCAGAACCAGCACAGACTGTGGACAGGGGGCAATGAAAAGTTGGACATGACCTGGCAATGTGCCAGCCCAGAAATTCAACATATCCTGGGCTGCATTGCAAGCAGCACGGGCAGCAGGTTGAGGGATGGGATTGTCCCTCTCTGCTCTGTCCTTGGGACACCCCATCGGCAGTGCTGCCTCCAGCTCTGGGGTTCCCAGCAGGAGGAAGACCTGGACCTGTTAGGGCTCTGCTGTGAAGAGGTAAAGAAACTTCTCATTTTGAGGGCAGTGAGGCGCTGGAACAAGCTGCCCAGAGAAGCTGGATGCCCCATCCCTGGGAACGTAAAAGACCAGGTTGGATGGGGTTTGGAGCAACCTGGTCCCTTCTAACTTGTCCCATTCTGATTCCAAAATTCTGTGATTTGCAAAACCCTTAGTTTTCAATTTCTTATTTAAAAACATGTTTCTATACCTGTGGCTGATGAGAAAAGCTCAAAAATATGCTTAAAGCTTAAGTCCTCCAAAATTAGATGGAAAATACATATTTTAAATGTCCTAAATCTCAAATCTGGACCCCAAGCTCTCCGGGGTGGCTTGGGGCGCTGGTGAAAGTGCTGGTGCTCACATTGCTCAAGTGAGCCATATAATTCCAGAGGCCCTTGCACAGACAACCCCTCCTCTATGATGCTTCCAGATCAACAGAGAGGACTAAGGGTCCAGAGGAACTTTGCTGTGACTCTTTCCATCACTAAGGTCATGGGTTTGTGCTCAAGAGCTATGGCAGTTAAACATGAGAGACAAGGATGTCTGTTTGGGAGACTCAGCATACAAATGTCTCAACAGCTAAATATGCAGCATTAGAGAAATGTTTAATGCTCATTAGCCTTAAATAAATATATTCTTACAGGAGGGACACTTGTGTGGAGCAATCATCACAAAGTTGCTGTGATGGTGGATACATAAACTGTAAATCTGTTACAAATCTGTCTGTAAGGGGCTTGCTTCTCACCAGCCTCCAATTCACTCCAAAACTGATGCAGGAGGTGAACATCAGGAACACAGTGTCCTGCCAGGCTGCACACCCAGGAAAACCAACAAACAGAACAAATCAGCATTAGAAGGCTCATACAGCCATCCTAGAGCAATTCCATGACAAAATCCACTTCCTCCAAGCACTTTTTCTCCATGATGTCCGAAAGAAAAGCCCTCTTGATGTCAGGGCTGCCTTGGTCACACTTGTGGGTGAGGGGCACCAAGCCAGACACAACGAGCACAGCTGGAAGGAGAGGGGGGGTGTAGGCAACAGATGTGCTGCAATTCCCATCCTCATTCCAGAAGGGAGCATCCTTGCCCTTGCCAGGACCACAGAGCACAAATGATCCTGTTTTCCCTGTCAGAAGCCACACAGCCCTGAGACTGCAGCCCAATTTGCTGGGAAAGCAGCACTCTGTGACACTCTTGCCTCTGCCTACCATCACCTGTTTTTAAAAGGGTCCATCAGCACCTCTTTGTGCAGGAGAAGCTGCAAGTAATGATTATGGTGGAAACCTCTGCCACCCGTGTGTTAACTGGTACTTTATCCCTCACAGCAGCTGCAGCTATGGGGGACAGCGGTGTCATTTTCAGGCACCAGGGATGTGTTTGGAAAAGGAACAGGTGGCAAACAGCGAGGACTTGCAGAACAGCACAGAGCAACAGGCCACACTGATAAGGTTGTATTTCCTTCTTCCTTTCTTCAATATTTCCTTCTGTGCAGACACAATAACTGGCACTGTCACACAGACTCACTGTCACGTTAAAGCAGTTGCACGTTCTGTGCATTTTACAGGCTGAAGTGGGGCAGATGTTGGTCTTCTCTAAGTTACCAGGATGAGTTTTTATCCTTGCTGAAACCGGGATTTGCTGCAAACTGGCAGAGCATGGAATTGCAAGAGAAGTCAGCAACGAAACCAGAGGCATGGGTTTGTGCATTTGCAGCCACAAAACACACATTTTGGAAGAAAATTGCCATGATGGGTAAAAATTAATCAGGAGTAGTGAACAGAATCAATGCAGGAGGCTGGGAGCAGGTGGCTCTGGCTCTGTCCGGAACCTGGGTAACCCCAGCTCTGGTGCTTTAGGTGTGGCTGAGTTTGATAACACCAGAGATCAGTACAGCTACTCCCATGCTTCACGTTAAACATGTGTTTTCACTCCCCAGGGAAAATCCATTACCTGGACTTTCTCCACTGGATTCAGCAGCTAAAGGGCATAACCCAAAGACAGCAACTCAGTTTTTGCTGATGTATTAAATTCTCTCCATATGGCACAAAGGGGTATTATTGCTTTCCTAAAAATCCAGGGAGCTGTACTCACCACAACAAACCAAACCAAACTTTCTGCAGAAAGAACTAAAGCAAAGCAGCACTGGCTCCAACAGCTCCTTCAACCTCCTTTGTCATTTCCAAATTTGAAGAGCAGAGAAGCTCAGGAATCATGATTTTTCCGCTATGAAATATGATTCAGTACCAGCTGGTGTTTGCTATGGCCATTTCTCAAAAGAGAAGAAATTGATTTAAATCTTTATAGATAGAAAAAGAGATGTTTCTGCCTTTATATTTCCCATGCTGAGCTTAAAAATTTTATGGGATGGTGCTATCAAACCTGTAAATTTCCTGACAGTCCTTTGAAGGATATACCTCTCCTTATACTTCTGCCCCTCTTTTTTCTTATCCCTTAGAGGATGCTTATGCTTAGGACAGAAATTTCACCTGTGCTCAGTAAGGGCTCCATGGCTGTTTGCAGCTTGTGTGTGGAGGGAGGGTGATAAATTCCTGGAGGTCTGTGTAACTGAAGGTTAAACAATTAATAACATCAGTTAGATCACCTGAATAAATGACAGAACTACCCTGAAGTGCGGCATGATGTGCTCGTGATGTTGTTAAGAGGAGGTACAAGGAGGTGGTAAGTTAGCACTTATGCCCAGTGTGGTGCTTGAGGAAAAAATAACCTTCGAAGTTTCTCTCCTTGTTTATTCAGAGTTTGGATAAACTGCAAGACTTCTGCAGTGTTTCAGCAGTTATGAAGTGTTGCTGTTTCAGAACTGGAAATGAAAATTCCCATTTCAGTTTCCCCACACTGAGCACATTATTATAGTGGTTTTGTTTCAGCTTTGTTTTCTCAATTAGTTTCATATCAGTTACTTTATTATTTGATACTTTAATAATTCATTTTGCCCTCCTAGTCAAAAAGCCCCAAACTAGTTTCATTCAAATTGAATTTCTTGCAATATACTTCAATTTAAATTGAATAATTTACTAATTTGTCAGCTCCCAGAGGCTCCTAGGCTTACAAAATCTCATACACACCCCGTTTTTTGGGCAGGGTACATTTTATTTCATTGCTCGGAGGCACTGACTTGAAGTTTCCACTCTTGCTTGCCTTTATCATTGCATCTCTTTCAAAGCAAGCAAGACCACAGAGGAGTTTCCAATCCCAAAACCTTTCCTCCAGGTGCACATATAACTCTGAGCTTGGCCACTCGATCACCTCTTCTAGGAAGATATTCCAGGAAGATTTTCTCTCTCCTTGTAAGCATTTTACAAACATTCTTTTCTTCTACCTACCAAGATCAAGGGAGATACTTCTTTAATAATTAGACTTTATTATATTATCTGTTCCATTGAAGCAGAAATGCAATTCACAATAAAAAAATTCCTGGGTAAGAGAGGAAATGAAGCTGTATCAGTCACCATGGACAGAGAGGAAAAGGCTCTGTAAAATCAACAGGTTGAGATACTCACTGCAAAGAAACTCTGGAGGATCTGCCTGTGAGCAAACTGCTCAATTTCTGCTCCAGAGCCACGCCATGACCCCATGCTCACGTGAGGAACAGACAAGTTGAAGAGCACAGATAGAAATGAGAGCTGCTGCTCATGCTGCAGACAGCAGCCTGGACCGGTTAGAGACTGTTCAGAGGCCAATGACACAAAATATATTGCTTTTAATGCCCTAAGTAGCCCTTTTAAAATTCTGGATAGCTTTCACACCATGCTGGATGCTCTGTCACAACACTGGTGGCATTGGGAAGGCCACATAAAGCAGTCTACAGCCCAACAGCAGCTAGAAAGTCTGGAAAGTTAAATCCATGGCTACTGCAGCCTTCTCTAGGCAGAGGGAAAAGGAGCGAGAGGCAAAAGCAGCATGAAATGAGAGAGTATGAAGCACTGGACTGACCAACACACTCACAGCATGAGAAGCAAGGTGCTGGTTTTGGCAGGAAAGTGGAGTGTCACGCAGTCCAGGTAGAGTTACATGGGTTTATTGAGTTTGAAACTCTGCTGGAGATGATTCAAATATTCGTTGGACCACAGCTCCTCTGAGTTCTGCCCTTAGGTGACGCGAGCTGGAAGTGTCCAGCCCCTTAATGAGGCTGGAAGAGGAAGGACATGCCTGGGTTTGATTCCTCTCTTTTTCTTCCAGTTCATTTCAGTCCCATCTGCAGAATCTCTCCACCAAACTGCATTTGTCTGCAGTATCTGTGCAGCTGCAGCACCATGCAGGTTGGAATGCTGGTGAGCCACCACCAAAGGGCTCTGAGGATGCACTTTCCCCAGGTGAGCAGCAGAACGTCACTGCAGACAGAACGGAGCTGGTTTGTGTCACATCTGTCAGGCCTTGGCACTCCCAGCCCAGACAGAGCTCGGGAACTTTTTAACCCCTCCTGACTCATCTGCAATTCAGATTTCTCCGAGCTGGCCTGGTGGCTCCAGTCTGCCTCTCTCCATGCTGGGCTGGAAGCCACAACGGTCACATGAAAAATCACACTCTTCTCTCCCTTTCTCCTTCGAAAACATTTCATTGCTTGAACAGAACACAGACAATTCTGAGCTGCTTTAAAGTACACACCTTTTTTCAGTGTGTTCCTCTGGGAAAGGCTGACTTTGCCTGCTCTTATCACCGAGTTCCTCTTCCTTCCCTCTGCTCCAGCCTGCCCTCTGGAATGCTGGTGGCCTCCAATTCATTTGGGCCCCAGGGGTTAACCCAAATGTAGCTCAAATACCTATTTTCTTCTGACAAAGACATTTCTCTATCTTCTGTTGCAAAGTCCCTTTTTACTTCGAGAAAGGACTGTATGACATAGTTATTGTCAATAAAAAGCTCTGAGTTTATCAAGTTTAAATATCAAGTCCCAAAAGCCCTGAAAATGGTGAGGATGGATAGTTGCTTATTAAGATATCTGCAGTATCTGTAAGGAGAAAATTCCTGTCACTAGAAAGGACTGTTCACAACACTCCAAATTAAATGGACTTAAGTGAGGATCAGTCATGTAAAGGCACAAAAAGCAGGGAGGGAAACCTGGTTCATCTTTTTGATGTAGCAGCCTCATGTAAAAGTCCTTTAGTTGCCATACTAATAAAATTTGGCCTCTTCCGCTTAAAATACTTTTTTTTTTCTTTTTTTTCTTTTCCTTTTCTTTTTGATATTGCTTGCTACAAGGAAACACCCTAGACAGCCCCACTCAAAGGAAAGTCTGATCTGGGGAGCTCCCTATTACTGATGCTTCCTGCCTGGCAGACACAGCCTGGTCTGACAAAACACTGCTCGAGGATCAGAGAAATTTACCCTCTTGGTAAAGGTGGGAGTATTTTCCCAAGCATCCCTCACTCTTCACACTTGTCTGCATACACACTATGCAGGTTACAATTCCCTCGGCAGAGCTCATCTGAGGGCTCAGCCCTCCAGGGAAAGCTCCTGTATCCCACTGAGGAAGCTTCTCAAGCATGCCTGTCCCTTGGGAGGAGTCTGGGCTTCCTGGGAAGAAGGTAAAAGCCAGACTGTGCTTTGGGGCGTGTGGGGATGAAATGAGCATCATCAGCCACTTGTGGAACAATGGATTTTCTGACTAAATACAAAGATGGTTTATTTTCTTGAGGGTAGCAAAAAAGAGAAACAAAATGCTCACAGAGCTTGTGGCATCTCCGTAATTCAAGATACTGAACACTTAAACTCCAGAGGTCTACTCCAGATGCAAATCTCTTCCACAATTCTACTTAATGACTCTCAGCAAAGAAAGCTGCACAGTAACAAGTGGAGACCATGTCTCCCTGACTTCCAACCTATCCCTAACTGGTGGAATGTCTTAGCTATTAGACATGTTCTATATTTACCTTTGAATAAATATCAGGACAGACTTCCTACAAAGAACACAACTTTTTTATGGACCTCTTGTTTCCGCAAGTAACTAAATGACAACATGAAAAGGTACTTTTTTTCCCCTGCTGAACACAGAGGACAGGATGAAACGGACACTTTAAGTATCATGACCTTCCACTAAGCACAAAGCATGCTGGTGAGAGCAATGCTGTATCAGAATACTCCATCAAACCCTTTCTCTATCTCTAATCACACGCACTGCAACATCTGTGCAAGCCAGTTGGCTCTGGACAGCTCCTGTGGTTCTTGAAAGACTATTTCTTGGCAGGTTGTGTTTTTCACTCTAATTGAAAGGTTAATCAAATCAGTCATACTTGTATGTCGGCTAAATAAACACACTGTCTTCACTTATGACGAAACAGATGCATTACCACTCATGTTCCCCATGGGGTTCATTTGTTCCATGATCACATTTGGTTTTCTTCAAGCTTCTCTATGCGCTGTCTGACAGCATTTTGGATAGTTTTCGTAAGGAAATTTACCTTGCAGATGCTACTGTATTCACATCTTAACACTTTTTGGCAAAGTTAGTACATATCCTCAACATTGCTTCATTGTGGAAAATGTGGAGGAAACCAATCCTAAAAAAGGTTGGAAACTCCTAGGGAGCATAAATGCATGATGGAGTGAAGCAGTCTGAAACTGCCAACACATCCAAACCTGGTTTCCCTCTGCCTCTCCCTTGGTGCAGAGTCTCACCTTGCACCAACCTGTTGTAGCAGGTCTCTTCAGCTTCCAGGACCCAGTCCTGCAAGGTCATGTGCCACTAGTTTGACTTTGAGCACAGCTGAGCTGACTCCTGACACACGAGTGGCTCTCTGGAAGCAGCACTGACACTTGGTAGGACAACACATTGTTGGGAAGGCAGTGGAAGAGTGGCTGAATGCATGACAGGAACAAACTATGCATTCAAGTGATGTTTTGTGTACCACAACACTGCCAAGCATTCAAAAGCTGCAACAGCTGGTAATTGTTTTAAAAGGCACCCAAAAATCTTCCTGCAATTTGGTAACTAGTTAAAGTGAAGAAAATCTCAAGCCATACAAAGATTAACACAGATTTAGATCATTTCAACATTACATTCCTAAGTGGGGAAAAAAGATACATTTGTTTCTCCATTAAAAAACAGTATTCATGCAATGTATTATGACATTCTTTAGGGTGGGAATAACTTCATTTATTTTCTGTGTTATAAAAGATTTAGATAACTAAACTACTTGGCTGAACTGTTCAGAGATGCCTCCACAGGGCTCTTAAGTCAGGTTTAAGAGATGTTCTCTCCCTCCACTGACAGGGAGACCAGACTTACCAGGTCCACGTCTGAACAATTTAAGTCATTTGCAAAACTCATCAAACAATAGTTAACTCCCTCCTTTTTAAAAGTATTTTTAAAAGTTAAAGCATAAAATCATGTTATCAATTTTCAACTTTAGGTCTCCACATTACAGACTTTTCCTTCATCTGTCTTGTAATGAAATGGAAACTGCACTTTGGAGAGCTGAACCTCACACTAAGAAAAAACACAGAATTCTGATGTAACAAGTAAAAGGCATTTGTCAAAAAGTACCATTTCTTCCCATCCCATACCACACCTTTTTAACCTTTGATTCACTTCAAACCACCACTTTAGTAAGTGCATCATTCTCATTCATTCCATGTTGTCACCTTACAAAAGTCACACTGGTAGAAATTTTACTATTCCTGTGATCCTTAGTCCCTTACTGATCCCAAAAGAAAAGGCAAACACAGGAGGTCAGGATAGAGCTGAGGAAGCAGAGCCAGCAGTAACAGGCACAACGCACACACTGACCTCTGTGGGACCTCACTCATCTGACATTTACTGCCATTGTGCTCTTACAGCAGGAATTTGTCATTCACTTAAGCACTTTGCTCAACTGCGGCACTGGGAGAAAGGCAACAGAATCAGTAAATCCAAGCACCAGCTGGATTTACATTTTAAGCCACAGCACAAAAGAGAGATTTGAAATAAGGAATTTCCCTGATGGGGAAGTGCAGATACTCACTTGCCTGTACAGCATCAGAGTTGAATGTCTTGCTGATCAGAAGAAAATAATGCTTTTAGGATCACTTTTTTATCTACTGAAATCTAAACTGATAAAAATGGTCAAATCAGATTATTAGAACTGTGTGTGTTTTAGGAAATACAACTGAATATAGATTCGGGAGACTGTTTTTTTTAATATTTATTTAGTAAAACTCACTATACAAACAAAAAGTTATCACAACAGTGTAATATGCAGGGTTACTGTTTTTCCTTCCTTCAAGCTGCTTTTCTGCTTTCATAAAAACCACATATATACATTTACAACGATTTCCCTTTAAACCACTGGGATTCATATATTAAAACATACCTGGTAAAATAAGTTTAAAATAATTTCACATTGCTTGGAAAAAGATTTGAGTAATTTACTCTTACCAGAGTGCCACTGTTGCACAGTATTTAAAAAAATGAACGACCACTAAAATATAGAGTAAAACATTTAAAAGTACATTTATTTCAAATGTGGGCAAAATATCAATATAAAAGAAAATAGAGTATAAGAAATAAAAATAAAGTACAAAACATTTTCATCTTCAACATCCATAATTTAATAGATAGCAAGCCCTTTTATTTTTACATCCAAATTACACTTTTGGCTGAAGTACCATAATTTATTTTAAAACACTTAAAAATGGGCTCATCATGATACCTAAAATGGGCTCTTTTAAAATGGTAGTATAATACAAAACATAGTAAATTATGTTTCAGCATAATAAAATTACACATCCTAAAAAAGATGCAGTTTATTTTTGCTTTCCTGCTTTAAACTGCTCATCATCCCTAGGAAAACAGCTGGAAAACAGCATCCACAGGAAGTTCTAGTTGCTTTGTACAATGGCTGAACAGCTAGATATAATGCTCCAAGGATTTCGGAGCAGTAAGGCATTTTACTATCCATCAAGTAAATTTATATGTAAGCTTGTTAAGAAAGAACAACTGTAAGAAATGACTGCAAAATACAAGTTCTATGAAAAAACTAAAATACACAGAGGCCTTATTGGTCCTTCCACTGCATTTATCAAACAGGGTCTATAATCTTCAGTAAAAAGATATTTTCCTCATCTGAAAGTAACTCGTGACAAATATTTTCCTTAGTGACAAGTTTTTTCCCCATTGCCTAATATTCTACTATTTACTAATTTATTCTACTATTTACTAATATTTACTATTCCTTTGTGACCACCTTACCTCCCACCTTCCCTGAAGTATTTCCCGACAAAAAGTAATTACATGTTGAATTTCAGCTAGGTTTTTGGATGCTAAACCACCCTCCTACCAAGTAAATATTAAATATGCTAAAAATTACAATTAATTAGTTTCTAATGAAGAATTTTAGTAAACCATACTCCCCCTGAGCAGCAGGATGTCTTTACACAAAAAAGGATATGATTCATAATCCAGTGTTTGAGTGAGTACTCCAGTGAGGACAAACTCGGCATTGTGGACATCTGGAAATATCAAAAACATTCATACAGTTCACACACTACACAGAAATTCTGCCTCATTCTGCAGGTGTCGGGAGGGGCTGTTCCGGACCTTTCTGACCTTCATGCAAAGATATACAGGGGCGTCACCCCACCACTACCAGGGCCCTACAAATCAGCCATCACACCTGACACTGCACAGACCAGACTTGCCCATTCAGAATAAATAAGTCAAGGACTTTTCAGCTTCCCATGCTCTGCCAGTGAGCAGGTACACATGGAGCCAGGAGGAGCATGGCCAGGACAGCCGACCCCAGCTGGCCAGAACTCACTGGGAGCCACTGATCACTGCTCAGGGATGGGATGGCTATTGGCCAGTGGCTGGTGAGCAATTGTGTTGTGCATCATTTGCATCTCTTGGAGTTTACTCCTCTCTTTCTTTCACTACTATTATGACAACTTTTCTTATTAAGCATGTTGTTGTTATTGTCATTAGCATTAACAGTGTATTACCTTATTTCAGTTATTAAACTCTTCTATCTCAACCCATGAGGTTTACTTTTTTTTCCAATTCTCTTCCCCTCCTGCACTGAAATGGAGGGAGCCAGGGTGTGGCATTGAGTTGCCTTCTGAGCTTAAACCACAGAATATAGAACTTTGCGTAAACAGGACTGAAACCCCAAGATCCAGCCGACCCTTCCAAAAATGTATGGTGACCTGCCTACAAAATAACTATTAAATATATCCAGCAAACAGCTAGCTCAGGTTTCTCCATGGTTTGCAGATAGACCCTGTATTCCTCTATTATCTGAAAGCTTCAAAAGATCTCTGCCTTTGTATAATAATGACTATTAAATAGAAGAAAAAAATCAAAGCAAGTTACACTGTTCAATTCATAACAAAAGCTTATACATACCTATGCCTCGTGCGAAATATTCTCGACATAAATGAAGGTCATTTTCACAGGAAATCAAGATTATCTCCGGCAAACTCTAAAGGAAAGAAACTAATGGTAAACTACGAAGAACATGGTAAGGTATTACCAGTAAATTATAGAAAGAAACATTGAACACACTTTATTCTGCTTATGCTCCATGAGTTTTCGAAAAGAAGGCTGTTTAGATAATACTTTTCCTCCTGCGCATTCCACAATAGCTTTCATGGTGGAAAGACTGGGACAGATTCCAGGTGTAATGTAAAAATATTTTCCCTAAAAAGACAAAAGGAACAACAAGAAAAAACATTTTGTTAACTGCATGAAATTTTAATGTCATATGTCACTTCTTTCATATAGCAACAGGGCAGGCTTTGTAAGCTGGGGTTGGGCTTATGGACACAGATTAATCAGCTGAAGAGTTGTCCTGAATGACTGCTGATGTTTCCCCTGGAGGGGCAAATGCATAATTTTGATAAATTTGAACAGTTCAGGTGTGTCTATTTCCACACCTGTAAAGTAGCAACTGCAGCTTGGTAAGACACATAAGGACAATGTTCCTTGCTTCTCTGAGAACAGGGACATCTCAATGTTACAAAAGAACTTTTTCCTTTTAATGAACAGCCAATTTACTTCCTGACAAAAACTATTCTACTACTTGACTGAGATAGGTGATCAGATCATAAAGTAGATTATCTGTGTTTATCAGATAGGAATAAAAAACAGTAAACACCTTGCTATTTAGTGTGCAAAACTGAGAGCAAAATGTAGCATTTAGATGTAAAAGAAGATAACATAGATTCTTATTTTTTACAGGTGGAAAAAATACCTGCTTTAGGTGGTTTACCTCAATAAACAGTCTGTAATTCAGTTAGGCTGAAGAATTTAGCAACTCAGATCTCCAGATACCTCTCTGCACTGTAATGTAATTTTAACCAGAAGCATGAAAACATCTTGCACCATCCTAGCAAACAGCCTGGTGGAAACTGCAGTCTCCAAGGAGAATCACACTAGAACTCCCTGAGGCTGAAGGGCAAACTCACTCTCAGACTCCCATTTTTATGGGAAACTGCTCTGACTACAAGGCTGGTGCAAAAAACAAAAGAGAAAAGAACGTTCCTTCCATAAGTGACTTCTTACAAGTAACAGAACAATGTTCTAAATTTTTGAAGGGAACAAATATATTGAGCATGTTTTGTTAACATCTACAGAATCCAGTCATTCAGAGGATTCACATCCATCCCAATGATGATTATTAGGCAGGAAATAGGCATAAAGTCAAAAAGAAAATTTACAAGAAATGTTTCATGCTATATGCCAGTCTCCTCTATTGCTTTTAGTTATAAAACCTGTGGTCCCAATGCTGCAAAAATTAGGCTGAAAAACTCCAAGTGTTTCAATGTTAAACTACCTACCTTGAACAGTGGAGCTACTTGTGCTCTCTTTAGAGACTCCTCTAAACTGAAGCAGAAAAGCACCTCAGCTTCAGCATCTCTGAGCACAAAGTTCTGCTCATCTGAAAATGAAAGACCAATGATGTGGGACACAAAACACAAACACCTACTGTAATTTAACATGATTACAATACCCCCTCTTATTAGGCTTCTTACAATGATGACCTCCAATTACTTGGAGAATTAAACTGTGTTTTACACTTACGTACCTAACAACACTGTTCTATCAATACCCTTTTTCTAACTTATTGGAGACACTTGCAAATTTTTATTTTTTTGATTCTCTGCAAACAAAGGAGAATGATCAAGTGGAAGAATTAAATTTAAATTCAAATTACGGTGACCACCCACAGGAGCCCAGCGACTGCCTACTATTCCTCACATAGCCTTAACAGAAAGGACTTTCCATCTCTTTCACTTGTCTTGTTATTCAGCCAATTTTTATTAGGGATGGAACTTCAGCCTTTATCTTTCTACAAAAGCTATGCCAAAAATTATTTATAAATCAAATTTAATCCAAAACCCAGAAGTCTAAAGACCAAAACCAAAAAATTATACAGAGAACAAACTGGTCTTTCCAGGTACAATTCTGATAACTTGCAAGACACAGTGTTAATACTCTTCCAAAAGACACAGGGAACAAGTGAGACAATTTTTGTAAGCAATTGCCATATTTTCCATCATTGTAGCAGGTACAAAACTGAAGCCAGCCCATTAGCTACAAATCAACCTAATTTCAGTAAATAAGTACTTCAAGTACTGGATCACAACAGTCATCCTAAATGCCCTGACTTTCTTCATCTTCTAAGAGTTTTCAAATGAATCGATTTCTCAGTTCACTGATGCTGAAGTAAGAAAATTGCCTTCTTGAGATTTATAAAAATACTTCCTGGTTTATTAGTTAATTACCCATAGATTCAAGTCTTTAGGGTAGTTAGCCAGCGATGGTATAAATTTTCTTCTTATAAACAAATTATATAAAAAGAGCACTAAACAATCATAAACCAAATAACCACCCTTTCAGAAAGGGTGAATTAAAAAATAATGCAGCCACAGGTAAAAATCAACAAAATGGCTACACAAGAAAGAAATACATTACTTAACAACATCCAATCATTTAATCACCCTAAAAAAAACTTCTAAAGTATGTTTTTCTTTTATTTAAGGGAAAGAAACTGTATTAAAACAAATGAAAACTAAATGAAACAAAATGTTCTGCTGAAAGAGAACTTGATTTTTAAAAAACCCACATAATTCTTGTGACAGCTTTGCTTAACCATACTAACACAACCTTTTACCTCAAGTGGAATACAAACTAGCTGCCAATATAATTATTTAAAAACTTTGCAAATTATTCTTCAAGAGGTGTCAACAATGATAGCCAGACTTGCCATAGAATTAATATTTCTGCTTTTTTTTAGGAAACTGGCAAGAAACACTGAAGTCAGAAGACAAAGCAATAAAGTATATTTAAATATGCTTGTCAATGAACCTTTACTCAACTATATGAATTGATACTAATTTAACTTACCAACAAATTTCTGGCATTTGAAACACTCTTCTAACCACTCTGGAGTTACTATGTGCTTGACTACAGAAATTGCTGTCAAGAACTTGACAGTTCGGGTCACTTTACTGGCAACCAGATGGGTACATTTCTGGGCAGAGTCTGCTACTTCACCTCCAAGGATATAGAGTTTCTGAAAGTTGTACAAAACACAAATCAGAATGGAATAGGTGTTTAAAATGGAGGAAAAACATAAATTAAATATAATATCACCATCAAATAAAACTAAGCTCCTGATGAAATAGTAAATATAGATTTCTGTGTTACAGTCATTCCTTTACTCAAGCTGATTACTTTTGACAGAATTTAGAGCCACTGAAAATCCAGGTATTTCCAGACATAAATATCACCTGGCAAGACTGAAAATTATTATCCGTTTCTGCATTTTTTTATTTTGGATTGTGCTTTATGAAATAACTGCAAGATACAAATTAAAATTTTTTTCAGTGAAACATGATATTAAATTTAAGTGAGCAATAATAAGCATATATAGCAATTTTGCTCTTTTCTATGGAAGGTGAACACAGTGTAGCTACTGCAAATTTAATTTTGCTACGCTTTTCTTCAAAGAGAAAAGCATCTTATGAAAAGAACATATTCTACAGGCATTTTTGATGATACTGAGCAATTACTCCTTTTTTTCCTTGGTTTAAACCACAAAACTCAAACTAGCTCCTCATAGCTGCTATCTTATCAGTTAAGCCAGTCATTATCTGGAAGAATAAGTAATACAATGAATCAGCTGGTGAGGCACATCAGATTACCCTAGGTGTTAGAGAGTGCTCCCCTCATAAAAATTTCAAGAATGAAAAAAGTACTTGGACAGTTTTAGTAACTGTGCACCCTGGATTTCTGATTTTCGAAGGCAAACATTTTGCCCAAACAAATAAAACCCACATCAATATCTATAAGCACAAATATTTAACAGACTAGGGTGATCTCATTACATGAATCCTTGGGAGTCCCAAAGCAAGAAAGCCTAAGGGGTGGATAAGAAGCCCTAGAGGTCTCCGGCAGCCCTGTGCACTCTTACTGTTCTGATAGTGATGAACACGTAGGACAGACAGGGATAGTGCCTTGAGCTCTTCTTTACCATGCTCTGATGGTTTGCATAAAGATGACACACGACAGTATTACTCAATGACACTGAACCTCTCCACTATTTATTTCCTTCCCAGTATGTGCAAACACGCTGGGAACAGTACATTGTACCCCTCTGAAAGGCAAAGGCTGCGGTTGCTATGTTCAGCTCAAACACTTCTACCTGTTAGTACAGGCCTTGCAAGATTTCCACTCTGATGCGGAAGGAACACTTTGGCCATACAGGTACAAAGATTCTGCCTCCACCTCAAGAAGATGGGAAATAATCCAGCCCCAGTTAGGTATCCAAACACTGCAAAGTTTTGATAGCACCAGTGCTGCCAGATTTACATTCAACTTCACAAGCTTTAAGGCTGAAGTTGATTTTTCTAATTCGTCAGCCATAGCTGTTACCAAAACAGATTCTCTGTACAATTAACCTCATACCAACATGACAGAAAATGACAAGTTGACACTGGAACTGTATGGGATACACTGGAAAACATTTTATGTCCCAAAATATTTACTATCAAGCTTCAAATGCAAACACTGCAAGGGAAAAAAGCTCCGAACGTCAACCACTTTTAAAACAAGTATAGGTGTAATAAAGAAAGCATTATGTATTTTTCAGCACACTGAAGTGCATATTTCCAAGAAATGTAGCGGACTCACCCTAGGCCTCATTTACTTCTCATTATCTGAATGTTATAAATTATTTACAGTTAAGTTTTGGTACAGCTTTATTAGGGAATAGAACAAAACCTTCATAGGAACTTATCTCACACCTGCCATAAGCTTTGTCATCAGCTTTCTTTGAAGCATTTGGCACTACAGATAGCAATTCCACTAGAAGAATCTTGGGTCTTTATCAAGTAAAATCATAATTGTTTTTCTCACCTAAATTTGGTCATGAAATTTGCTGATTTAAAAACAAACGTGGAGAGGGCTTTCTTGCTTTTTAAGGCAGTCCTACAGAAAGAAAAAGCAAGTAGCACAGTAGTATAAAGTAGTTAACTACAGGAGAACAGCTACCAAAAACTCATTTCACATAAACCTACTCTAGCCTCAGGGCCACTAAGTATGAGTTTTTATCCACTAGATAAATGCTGATCAAGTCTTAGCAAAAATTCAGTATCAACAAAAATGTTGTCAGATGTTTCAATGTCACAAGCGATAAGCTTGAAAGTCACCTTAATGTACTGTTGCACTTGCATAGGTTCAAATCCTGTGAAGAGCACCATTGGTGTCAGTTCAGGGTTGAGTTTTTTAGTAGGTGGCGGCAGGTCTTCAATCCTACAAAACAGAGGAAATACAGCAGAATGTGATGCTTCGGCCCAAAGCCGTATAACTGTAATTTTGAATTAGACATGCACATGCTTACAGTTTTTACCAACAGAATGAACCCAGAAGAATGAGAATTAGGTAGGTTTTTTTCTGAAGAAAAGATCACCATGCAGAGAACATGACATATTCTCCTTTTTCTGCACTCTCTTACTACTTCACTCTCTTAGTTTATTGTTTTATTTCTGCCAGTTGAGCAACTGGCAGCATCCAAAACCCATTGACAGTTATTTCACTGAGCAGGGCACAGGACAGTGCAGGCTGATGGGCAGCTGACACTCCTGAGGAACAGTCAATTTTAAGGACTACAGGCATTGAGTGCTTGCTGTTCTTACCTCGGTCTTTTGGAAGATGGCTGAAGACTGGATTCATTTTGCTTTGGTTTCAAAGGCAACCTCACACCCTGAAATGAGATCAGTTATATTTTTAGATCAGAATTAAGCAGGGAAAGTAATTTCTACCCTGAATAAAACACAAATGAAAATTACATGCTGCTGAACACATGGGGCACCTACTGCTTACAAAATGAACCCAAGAGCAAAGTTGGGCATTAGCCAAAGCTTCTCCACAAACTCATGTAACCCTGTAAGTGTACACCAAACAAAATATTTGGGACTTTTTTTAATCGACTGATAATTATCATTGGAAAAGTCAAAGAATTTAATGAGAAAGAGACTGAAAAGCTTGTCAATTTGTTAAGTATATGAAGACCACAATATTCTTCCTGGTGCTAAATTTCATGGATTGGTAATATCCCAGAAAATGACTGTTTTAAACTCAAGTCCCCTAACTACACAAACAGAAGCTGGATAGGCAGTCCCACCTCCCCAGTACGAGGTCAGCCTCTAGAGCATGGGCTCAGGGGTGGTTAAATTAAGCTTTTAGGCTGTCCTTGGTCTGAGTAACTTCCAGCCACAGCTCTCGGGTCCAGGAGTGTGTGACATCTATTCCTTTTTAACCTTCAAATTGACACCTGAAATTTAATGAAGAATGCTAGAGGCACATGACCAGAAAGACAGGAAGCATTTTCCCAGGCTTGCTGTGAGAATGTTCCTTTGGGAGCAACAAGCCACAGGGGTTTGTACCCTGCTCTCAGGAACAGGCATTTTTATGCCAGACAAGCCATAGTATGAGCAGCAGGAAAGTGCACACATTCACTTTTTGACAGGCACTTCAACTATGAAAATGCAAGAGGTAGATGGCATCAACAGCATTTGATAAGACAGCTGTCCTCAGAAGAGGACCCCAAATCCCAAGACAAACAGGAACACCTATGCTGAAGGCAGTGAAGTACCTTGTCTTCCCTGATATTTGCACATGCCCAGCATTTTCTCTTACCAAACCATATTCCTGTGTGGGCACCCACAGGGCAGCAGGACCAGATTGTCTCCAGGAGTCTCCAAAATTTCAATCTAAGTTACAAGATTCCCACTTCACAGGGGCAAGAAGGGTCCCCACATAAATACAGAAGGTGAGGTACTAAATTACCCAACTGACCTGAGGTCTCCATTTGCTCCACAAGACAAAACATGGACCACAACCTGATGTGACTGACCCACACAAAGAAAGTGTCCAGTTTTAAACTGCACTGTGGATGCAAAGGGTGGTGGTAACGAACCCAAAACTGAGTTAGCTAAAAGCTATTTCAAATACTAATACTGCATCCTGAATCTTCTCATGGACTTTCTGATTTTGCAACAGCAGAATGCATCCTTCTTCTGGATAACATGAAGACCACAAATTTTCAAAGGCATTAGTTTTTAGTAGTTTCCTGTGGGCCCACAAAACAATTCCACAGGGGTCTACAAGAAGAATGTTTCAAATTTGTCAGGAATACAGTAGTGGCTATTTCTAAAGCTGAAGTGTATTAAAGAAAGCAACAGTGTCCTGATTCCCCATTTAAAGCATGAGTACAAATTAAGTATTGAGAGTAACTAAGCACCTCTTCTCTGAAGAGTTGAAAAAGTGACTGAGATACAACTGACCCAGAACACAAGAAGAGTGGCAGAACACTTCTGTGCAATATAAAATGTTATCTGACAGTCACCTATGGTACACACAAACTGAAAGTTCACCAGCCTAAACTGGGATTTAGCCACTTCAAGACACACTGTGAAAACTTCCCAAGTATCTGAAATGGGAAGAAAACTTACAATACAAAAACATGAGATAGGTTTAAGAGCTGAGATGGAAACTGCAGCTCATTTGGAATATGCATCTTATGTTTTGTACGGTTCACAGAATACTCTACACAACAAAAACTATCTGTCTTGCATCTGTCTTATCTGTTTTTCAATGTACAACTCTTCATTGTTCATTTCTGCTGTTGTTATTTTGGAGTTATCAACTACACTTTTTAATGTATGGTATATTTTTAAATTCTAAAATACATGGTATATATGCCCACAGTTTTAGTTCTTGGTATATATCAGAGAGACAATATAAAGTAATTCCACCCTTAATTTACATTATGTCTCCTACTTAAAATTTAGTCAATATTCTAACAAAATTCTTACTGATTTTGGGTGTTCTGTCTTAAAACCCCTTATGTGGTCTAATTCACAGTGGTAGTTACTGACTCAAAAAATACTAAGCCATTTCTAAAGGTCTGATTTAGAAAACGAAGAGTAAAACACCTAACCCAAGATGTGTCAGCAGCAACTTCATTCTGTATATCCCACTACAATTCCTTAATTCTGCAAAAGATTATTTCTTGGATTCCTCAGAATAAAACAGAACATCAGCAGAAAGTACAACCAGAAGCTTCAGCATAGACAAGCAGTGATCTTATCAAAATAGCTGTATAATAATTCAACATACCATTAGAAGTTCTGGTGACACCTTTAATGGGACTCTCCAAGCATCTACAGAATGGAGAACAGAATAAAAGTGACACCATTGCCAAGTTTTCATAACAGAGGAAACACACTTCTACTGATTGAACAGCCACTTAAAAATGCTGCAGAATAGATAATTTTGTGACTGAAACTCTTACCCAGCAGGTTTAGCACTAGATGCTGGCTGGGAGAGAGTGGATCCTGGAGGTTGAACACGGTGTACCGGCTGTGCTGGATCTGCCGCAGCGCCTCAAAGTTGCCCAGCAGGATGTCACAGAGCCACTGTGCATTCACACATGGTATCCGCCACTCCTTGGCTTTCTCATACTTCAACCCACTGGCCCTTGGTGGTCAGAGATGAAAAAAAAATTTGTATTGCAAAGAAATAGGTAAAATAGTAATTTCTAACAACAAACCTAAAATAGGAGTATTTCTTTATTGGTCTCTTATCTGTGTTAACTGTAACAGAGGAGATACTCCAAAAAATGCTTTTGTTCTACGTGTCAGAACAAGTTAGTCAGGGCAGAATTTCTGCTGCAAATGGAATTGTTAGACCTGGATTTAAATTTTCCCTCCTCCAACGTTTTAGAACAATTATTAAGAAAAGATATTTAACTTATGGATGACCTAAACGTCAGCATCACTTATAAAATATTATAAAGAACAAAATTGGAAATTACTTTTCTTTTGCCTGTCTTCAGAAGGCCAAATTTATCACATAACGCGCTGTAATTTAGTTCAAGAAACATGACAGAGTTTATTGCTATCAAACTGCAGAATTGATTAAAATTAACACTCTCATAATGAGCCATACATAGCACCTCACATTCAGAGAGGCACTACCTGGCAGACGTTGCTGAGAAAGCAAGGACTATGGAGTGAAGCACTTACTCTTTACAGATGAGAACTGTATTGCTGCGACACAGGTAGCCCGTGTACTTGGCGCCTGCTAGGTAGGCCATGAGCTTGAGGTCATCTCTGTCACTATCAACAAATCCTGTCACAGAGATTATCTGCAGACAGAAAGACACCACTATAAATAACTGAACATTGATGGTACTTACAAAACACTCCCATGGAAAATAATTTTCCATGACTAACTTTTTTACATTACAATGAAATGTACAGTATGGTGCATAAGCACTTAACTAAAGCATGGCTTGTAGGATACAAACAGTACAATTTAAAAGTGATTTGTTTACACAAAAAAAAATTCAGGTTTCTAGCAGTAGTTCTGACTTAGGAAGAATCATCTTCATGCTTCTGGTCAGCCTTTTCTCATTTACAGAGACTACAGTTTTATTATGAAAGAGCTCAGAGCCCAATTTGCTTCTCACATACCTCACCTCTTCCTTCTGCTGCTATTTATATTGAGACACAACAAGTGAAACTCACACTTACTTGTCCTACTCTAAAAATCTCAAAACTGTGCTCTACTCTGCCATGAAACCAAATCCACTGTGCCAGCTGATCATAGACAGTGAACTGTAATTACACATCGTCCATTATTATCTTTAATTTTGATGGGTTTTCATTTTTGCTTATGTTTATCACATTACATATTACATTTAGTACTAACTTCTGAGTTCGCACGCATGTTATTATATTCTGATCTTCCCAATTCTATATTGTTTTTTGTGTCAATCAGAATAGTCTATTAGCAAGGCCATCACCCTGTATGTCTACATCTGGCACAAAGAAATCTAATGCCATACTTTTAAAGACATACTTTGGCACTTTGTTTTTACACAGCCTAGTCCATTTCAACATGCCTCTGAACTGAAGGTTTTCAATTCCACAAAATTTTATTCCCACACAGCTCCTCATTACACCGGCAATGGAACTGTGACCTCCTATCCTCTGATTAGCAGCACAGCCTTCCTTTTTTGATACTTGCTAAGCATTGACTCAGACAAACCCTCAAAAATCCTCTCAGAATATTAGGTACAGGAAGCACATACTGTTAGATGTGCTGTTGCTTTGCTGCTATAAACTATGTAGCTTGGATTGCTGCTACCTTGCTATGTGTAACTCATGCAATCTTTGCCCCTCAGTATCTGAGAAAGCAACTCAGAAAGGCAGGTGTTACTCCTCATCACTCTGAACACAGGAAGACTTGCAAAGCACTGACAACACCTGGCAGCAGCAGCACAGCAACACAGCACCTTGAGATTAACAGAAGCTTTTCTTCCAAGCCAAAAGAAATGTATTTTGCTCGGAGTAAGCACTTTCTAGCTCAGTTTTAATATTACTCATGTAATGAAGCAAGCAATGAAGTAAGCATTCTTTAGAAGTAAGCTTTTCCTGCTTACATGTTGAGAGCACGGCTTTCCTCCTGGTGGAAACGCCACTGGAAAATGAAGGGCTCGATGAGGTGGGACCATTTTCTTCTTCTTCAAGATTGCATTCAGCCAATGTGCTGTAATACATCTCTTCCTTTCTCTTAAAGCCTAGGAATACATGCACAAACAGTTTTTAAATACCAAAACACATGTTTATTTTATTTTACACTTTTTCTACAAATCAAAACTTTGATTTTGTTTTTCTTTACTTTTTAGGCTCCTCCTTCTCAGAGCATCTTCCTTACAGCTCTCTGGGAAAAGCCTACTACTACATGCACTATGAAAGTTTGTGCACCAAAGAACACAAACCATAAAAAACCACATATTGAAAAACTTTACATTTGCAATTACGCATGAAGTACACAGTGCAAAGCTCTGCCTTTCCAGTAACAGAATGAAAACATGCACCAGTACAAGTTCCCAGCTGGCTCACCTGAGCATACATGTTACTGACTTGGCTTTCACAGAGAAGGTGAGTACATCTGCTTGTGAGGGTAGGGTCCACTGTCCCACCGTGTGCTTGGATGATCTGGTAAGAGAGCAAACCCAGAACTTCTAGTATATAACAATTTTTAAATTGCATTAAGAAACAAAAAGTCTGAAATGAAAGTCTACCCTTTAGGACACTGCCACCATTAGCACCACTTCACTGAAGAGTTACCCCCCAAAACCAGGTTTCTTATCTAGCTTAAGAACAATTTTGAAAACAAAAAACAAAATTAAATATGCAGCTTTTCACTGAACAAAAAGTCTATTTTTTAGAATAAATGGAAAAAAAACCAAAATAAAGATATATAAACAAAAATAACCCTTCTCATGTTTTCTTATTTTTTGCAGTATAACTATTAAACAATTTTTCATGAACTACTCAATTCTATCTCAGCAATAAACACAAGTGCTGTTAAAAATGTCAACAGCTTACTTGATTATGCAAAATTGTAGGGAAAATTCAACTATAAAATCCATCAGAAGTTTCTGAAGAACATCAAAGTCCTCTTATTTAGGAAAGGATACAATCAGACTTTTCTGAAAAATAGAAGTTGGCAAAAAAATAGAAACACTCTATTCTTCCATCTTATTCACTCAGGTGGACACCTCACAGGCTATTAAATGCCAAAATTATATGCAAAAAAGAATCTTTGTACACAATCAAGTTAAAGCTAGACAGTGATGCTATATTACATTTGCTGCACTATAGCTGCCTGATTAAAAGCATAAATAACCGGGAAATAGTTAAAGCTGCAAATTACTTAGCTCGTGTTCTGCCTGAAGACTTAGTTCAACCAGGCTGCACACCTAAAGTATTTTTATTACTTTTTCTGGTCAGCACCAGTTGAGTAATTTATTTTTAGGTTGTAACAGAAGAATTACACAAAAGGATGCTTCAAGAAAAGTGAACAGTGCTGAAATACTTCCAATTATTTCTTTTAGAATTTAGGGACTATGACTTTATTATGTTATAGATTTTCAGAAATACAGCAGAATCTTACCCGTTTCCAGGTCGCTAACAGCTGCTTGTCAGACATCTGCTCCGGGTAATCAGCAATTGCAAAGACACAGCCCAGTAGGAAATACTCTTCTGGAACTGGAATAATTTGGCACAAAAGAAGAAACAATTAAATACTTTAAAGGCTTAAGAGTTCATCTCAGAACACATTTGCTACACTGACCTCTTCCTATTATCAAGTTATGAACTTTGTAACTGTACTTCTTGGGAAAAGTAGGGTCCAAAACTTCAAAGCTGAAAGCCTTTAAAGCGCAGCTCAACCCAGGGTTTGATTTTATTCTGGGTGGTTTTTGATTTTATTCTGGGTGATTTTTTTTTTTTCTGGATGAAGAGGAGCTAAAGGGGCAGAAGCAAGGAAAAGGTAAGACAACTTCCTCTTTTCCTCATCAGCTATGAATAGCCAAAGCAACCAAAAAGTTTTCAGTTCTACTATCACAGATAGAATTCAAACCAAGGGGTGACAACTTTCTGATAGTGAATCTTCATTAATTTACTAGTATTTCCAAAATGTTAGCTGTCCTTCCAGTTGTTATACTGTTTGAAAGCTTCCCCCTCCCCTTCTTCAAAAAAAAAAAGAATTTAAAGCAATTATACTATGCATTGACTAACACTGTTCTGAAATATAGTTTGTGTACTTGTGGTACCAAGTGTTTGTTTGAAAAGAGAACGTTCTAAGCACTCTCATGCTTTTCAGATTGCTGGACCATCATTAGTTATTATTTAAATATTTGTCTAAAAATCAGTAAAACTGGTTCTGAGCCATGAATGGCACTTCTTACAATCCCATCCTGTAAATACTTTTTGATATTCTACCCTACTTCATGTCATTAGCTACTTATTTCCAGGATCAGAAGGCAATAATTACTAACTCTCCACTGCTGGATCATGCCCAAAAAGCGGTTGTTGCTGCAGTTGCTGCTGTTGCTGCTGGTGGTGTTGTGGCTGATGGGCTGCAACTGGAAGCTGTAGTGCTTGAGGTGTCTGAGTTAAGTGCTGCGCTGCCTGATTCTGCATTTGCTGCTGCTGATGCTGTTGGTGCAGTCGCTGTAAGTGCTGCTGCTGCAGTTGCTGCTGCTGATGTTGCAGCTGTTGCTGTTGCAGCTGTTGCTGTTGCAGGTTCTGCTGTTGCAGCTGTTGCAGCTGTTGCTGTTGCTGCTGCAGCTGTTGCAGCTGCTGTTGCAGCACATGCTGCTGCTGGAACTGGAGCGGCTGCGGAGGGCGGTGCAGCTGCTGCTGCGCGTGGAGTGGCTGCTGCGGGAACTGGAGCTGCTGCTGGGAGAACTGGTGCTGCTGATGCACTTGCTGCTGCTGCTGCTGCTGGGGAAACTGGTGAGGCTGCTGCTGCTGGAAAGACTGCTGGGAGATCTGGGGTTGCTGCTGCTGCTGCTGGAGCTGCATGAGTTGCTGAGGTTGAAGGTGTAAAAGAGGATGGTGCTGTTGCTGCTGTGCTTGATGTGACTGCTGCAATAAATGTGTCTCTGGTGTTAGTTTCACTTGACTAAACAGCACCACATTTGGATGTCCCTGTTGGCTATGATTTACTTGTTGTTCTAAACTTTTTGTAGGTGCTGAAAGTGATTGTAATATCTAGAAAACAAAGATTATTTTTGTGACCTTTTGGTTGTCATTCGGTTTTAAAAATATTTTAAAAACTACTGGGAAAATACAATTTCTAAAAGAAAAGAACCCTGCGGCTAAATACCTTTTGAGCTAAACAAAAACCTTTAATTGCTTAATAGCAAAATGAAAAGGCAGGACTTACACAGAGAGGAGTGTGGAGCTGCATGTGGCTCCTAATAAACAGCAATGCATATTTTAGTTAAATTTAAGATTAAAGCCCATCCCTGTATTATTAATAATTTCTCCGACATAGCATTATGACTATTAACATTACATTAATAACTACATTGATCAACTGCAATATTAATTTTAAAATCCCATAGGCCCATTAAATTCACAGCTTAGCTCCATGGTCTTATTTTCACTTAAAAATTGCTAATCATACCTTCATTAATTAGTGTTGTTTGAAACATGGGAATCTTGTTCTCTTTTAAACCAATTCAGGAATATATAGCTTTTTTTTTTTAAAATCTCAATTCCAAAAAGCAAAGAAAAAAAATCAAACAACCTAACCTCCCTACTTTAGAATACTAAATTTTAGGTTTAGAGTGCCGAAGTAATCTGGAATTTAATTTTATTTTTAGATGTACAACTCACTGTTAAGAGAAAAAACATTTCACACTAAGCAGACACAAGTTAGCAAGTGAATTTTTATGCATCAGAAAAGGGAAAATTAAGCAAAGTTCTAATAGATTAGGATGAGTTCTACATATTTATTAAAATATTTTAATATGAACTACCTATTAGAAATGAGAAGGACAGTAAGAAATTCTAGACTTGCCACTCAAAGTCTTTTAAACATGAAATCAGCTTTGATGAATCCTGCAAAGTTTGTTTCCTTCACTATCACTATTTCAACACACACAGTGTCACCTTCAGTAATGAGCATGTGTGAGAGAGGAATCAAAGTCCATCACTAAAACACAAAGCCAATTAACAGTATCCTCTCAGCCCGACATCCATCAACTCTCCATAATAGGTGGCTCAAGTGTTTCCATAATGCACATCAAAACATCTCAGGTGTCACCTAAATAATTCTGATGTGGTTGGTACAGCACACATGTGCAACCATGATTATCAACGCATCACCCATCACTCATGTCTCAGCAACACCACAGCAGAAACATTCAATAATTAAAAATAACATACACAAAAAAATGTTTCTGTGGCTCAGTATGAGGAGCTACTCTCCACAACAAGTCCTAAAAGTCAAAATTACAGAAGTTTTAGGACACTTATTTCAAAATAAAGGGAGAAAATTTTCAGAAGTATCCTAGGGCTATATTCAGAAAGTAACTATGTATCTGCAAACACCTGATGATGACAGATCTTGCCATCTGGCAGAAATCTGAGGTTCAATCAAACACTAACTTTCCAAGAATGTTCACCAAGACTTGCACTCATCATGCAGGACACAAAGAAAAAGAGAAGTTATAGGGGGGAAAAGGTAGAACTGGTATTCCTCCCTCTAGGAAGCAGATTGGCAGTTCTTGATGCAAAGCCTTTCTGCACAAACTGGAGCTGGCACAGCAGCTGGAGAGGGTACTTGGTACAGCCCTGGCACAACACAGTCCAGCCCCTACTCCAGCAGACTTTGGGTGAACAGAGACAATCCAAAGCACACTAACACCAACTGCCCTGCAGCTCTGTAAATATTACTGACAGAAATACTTCCACGGGGGACACCACTCAAGTGTATTTGACAGCACAGTGACTGGGCTGGAGATATGGTGGCCGACTTACCCGTGCTGGTCAGCTGAACAAAAGGTTGGCAATTCTGCTCAGGCCTTACTCAGAAGTCTCAGCCCTCAAACAATTCAAGGCACTGAGAGGAGGAATCTAAGACTCAGATTTAAAATAAAGCCTGCATTTCCTTTTCATATCCAGAAGTCATATAGACAGCACAGAACCAACATTTCCGAATGACTCCACATTCTGTGTTTAAGTACTGGCCGGAAGCCTCTGTGCCACTCAGGCACCTTTCAAAGTTTTATCATCAAATGAACATTCAAAGAAAGGCGCCAATGTAATTATTTAAGTAAAAGACATGTCTAACATTTACCAGCACCTATTTTTCTCATGCTCCCTTCCCACAAACTTCTAAGAATTTTAATGCTACAACTGTAGCACGCTCATTTGCTTTTTATTTTCTTGTAAAAATACATTCAGTACAAGAGCTGCAATTATTTCAACTACATATGCAGCATAAGAAAGTGTAAGTTAGGACTTCTCCATCATAGTCCTGGCTACACTATATAACAACCTAATGACGCCCAGCAGAACAATGCAGTATAGAACCGAACCTACTGTGGGAACAATCAATTTCACAGTTTCATATGTTTATAGCACAAATAATTCCTTGCACTGACTGAGAAACTTGAAGGGTAGGAAACTAGGTTTCATGAACTACCAAAATTATTCTAAATGAATTATTTTTTCCCCTCTTACTGAAAAGTCCTTCCTGAAACTCTAACCATGCTGTAAGTTAAATATAGCTTTACTCTTCCAATTTTTTTTTCTAAATGCATTCTTACTTCTGTGAACCTGCTATAAATTGTTACTTATTACAGGGAAGTTATGAATTTGGCCACAATTCTAAGTAATAAAGGGAAAGTTTTAACTTTGGACATTTTAAGAACAGTAAAAGGAAACTGAAGATCTTGGATAAGATAGTTCCTAAGAAAAAGTCCCATACCTTATAAATTAAAAATCCAACACTTACATGTGCTACATTTGATGGTCTATTAATCTGCTGAATATCAGCACTATTAGTAATATTCCTTAACGTCCGCACGGCTGGACTCCACGTGGCCATCATTTCCTGGCGGTCAGAGCTTTGGGCACCTTGTACTGAAGCCATGAGGTTGCCTCTCATATCAGGAGGCAAAATGTTACCTGGCACTGGTGGGACATTGGCACACAAATTAATCAACCCGGAGTCCTTCCCTTGAGGCAACCTACGCTTTGCTGCAGATGCCTGTGGGACTTCAGCTGGTGTCCAGTTCAAATTCCTTTCTTGCTTTTCTGGAGAGGAATCGGAAGAATCATCAAACATCAGTTCCCCTTTTGCCTTATCAGCAGTAGTAGATTTTGGTGAAAAAGCTTGGTCACCCAAAGGTGATCCTTCTCGAGAAGATGCTGGGCTTGATAATTTTTCATCAGTACTAGCCTCATTTTGTGAATCTTGTTCTTCATTTTCTGCTTCTTCCTCCTCTTCCTCCTCCTCCTCTTCTTCCTCCTCGTATATAACTAAACGAGGATGATAAGGAGTCTCTTCTTTTCTACTCTTATCAGCTATAGAATCCAGTACCCAGTCTGGGGTCACAATTTTAATGCTGTCCCGTTTATAAGCACATTCATATTTTTCCTGGGGAAAAAAAAGGTTTTATTTAGTGACAAAAAAATCACAAATAAGGTCTTTGAGATCAGGGCTAGAGCATGGAGAGGGAGATTACAGGAGTCTGTCCAATACCAGAGAGCGACCTCTCCCAAATCCAACAGGAAACACTACACTGCTGTGCAGAACCACAAGTTCCAGGAGATTAAAACAAAAACTCCAAAATTCTCCACATTTACAGAATAAAGGACTCAAAAGGCACAACTGCAGAAGATGAACATCTTCACTTACAAAATTCTTCTCTAACCCAACCACCAAAAGATTCCAACCCAGGAGCAAGGAATATCACAGCCAACACTATGAAAAAGTACTTGGGGAAAAAGTCGGAATTTCGTAACAAAGTAGAGACAAATACTTAGAGACGAGTTGATCACTGAAAAGAAAAGCACTTCAGCAGGAATACAGCTTAAATCTTAGAGCTTCACTGTTTCCCTTCCTAATAAACAGAGTAGACACAGAATCAGTGCTCTATTTATCCAAATACCCTCTCTGATGGAAGCTCCTCACATACATCGTAACAGTTCAGAAAAAGAAAGAAAATTTTCTTTAGAAAATTTGAAACTTATTTCAGGATCTAATATTTAAAAGTGATTGAGCTGGTATTTTCTTTCAGGTCAAACAACATAAATTAACAACAAGCACATTCAGAGGAAATTAATTTAATGATTCTCTGGAGTTATTTCCTACAATGAAACTGTCATTCATATACAATAATAAAGAGACGGAAGATGAAATCAAATTTATTTGCTGACATGAGTTTTTATTCTTTCTTTCTGGTAAGAATTATTAAAAATCTTGTTTTATCATCCTGTGTCAGAGCAAACATAAAAGTTTTCCTAGTAACAAAACTGTTCTTGTTACACACGGCTGCAGATTCCCTCACAGTAGTACATCAGAGCAGCAGGACTGGAAGCAAAAAGTAATCATCCCACAAAATTGTTCCCATTCAACAATTAGGCACATTAAAATATTTGTACCCTACAGACAGGAAATGCTAATACCTTTTTAAATTTCTTCACTGGTAAGCTAAAGATAACATACTTTGTTTTAAAAAGCTTATTATTTAAGCTTTTAAGCAAGTTATTAAAGTATGATTCTTAATATATTTCATTGCCTCTTACAAAAAATAATTTTAGGTAATAAAGATTTGTCCAAGCACTATATTTTATTGTGATGAAAGGGACAACTAGAATGGTGTTCAATACACCCTTCTAAATTGTACACAGAAGAAAGATCATGCACTTAATAAAAAGAAAAAAATCAAAACCATCACACACACATATCCACCAAAAGGAAGGCAGCCCTACAAAGGTTCTTCTGTTTTAAAGAAGAAAAAGCATTAATTTCCCACAGCCACACTTTCTCTTCCCCCAGTGCAAGCCCATACTTAACTCTTCAGTTTTTCATTTTTCTTCACTGATTCTGTATCTGTGGATTTACAAATCACTAATGACTGTGACATATCGAAATTAGGCTAAGACAAACAAGATAAAGAATAAAATTCTTTGTTCAAACAGGAATTCAAATACCAGTGTGAAATTGCACATCTTTTGAATCAGGCTTAAAGCCATGCAGAAAATAAGTACAAATGGAATAGCTGCAATGCATAATTTTGCTGAATTTAGTTGTTAATGAACACTCTTAAGAATTCTAACTTCAGGGAGATGGAAAATTTTTGATTATTCAAAAGCAAATGAGAGCTACAACAAGAACTGTACATCTAATAAACTCTTACCCCCTTTGGCTCAGGCACAATCAAATGAGTACACTTCTTATTGAGGCTCAGCTGGCAATTCCCTCCATAAAAAGTAATCAAAGCCCACAGCGTACTTCGGTCTTCAGATGAAACCTAAAAGGAAGGTAGAAAAGCCTTTTAGTTCTGTGCACCCAGCTGTCTGCAGCTGGAAGGATTTTAGCAATCCACAACATACCATTTACAAGGCTAATGTATTACCTATCACTTTCAAATACCAAATAAGCACAAAAGTTGAAAAAAAAAGGGTGACAAAGACACGCAAGAAAAACGACTAAAGAGTAATTTTTAACCTGCACAGAGACAGAGAAAACAAACAGAAAAAAAAGTCCTAGTACAACAGAAAAACTGGTATCTCTCGTTAACAGACCAAAGCATCATACATATAATGAACATTGGAGTAGACTGAAATATGGTTCACTTCTTACCTGAGAGAGACAAGCAGTGACTCCAAAAAAAATCTGACATGATTCTGGAGAAAAACCATTTACACTGGAAAGCAGGTGTCAAGGAGGCAAAATAATTGAGTTTCCTGAGGAATATTAGAAGGAAATTAAACAGTCTACATAATACTTCTCAGATATTCTCAAGTATCTGACCATTCAAAAACTCTCATCTTTAATAGCATATTGTCTGCTTCCGATTAAAAGTTGCATGCATCAATAAAAATAATTATGTACAAAGTGAATCAGGACACCTGTAATATTATGATCAATTTTGGTAACACTCTAAAGCTTCCTCTTCCCAAAACATCTCCCTTAGCCCACCTCAGAACGCTGAGCTTATAGGAGCTGAGTCATTATCAATAACTTCCTTCTATTATCAAGTGCTAATTGGCCATGCTTAAAAATACAGGAGAACCTGAAGAAGACAGTATTAACAGCAAATTTAATTGTATCAGGAACAGTGGGGCCAGCAGGACCAGGGCAGTGATTGTCCTCCTGTACAGAGTACTGGTGAGGCTGCACCTCGAATCCTGTGTTCAGTCCTGGGATCCTCAATTGGCAAGGACATTGCAGTGCTGGAGCAGGTCTGGACACAGGCAACACAGCTGGTGAAGGGTCTGGAGCACTAGTCCTGTGAGGAGGAGCTGAAGGAACTGGGATACTGAACATGGAGAAGAGTCAGGGGAGACCTTATCACCCTCTACAACCACCTGAAAAGAGGCTGCAGCCAGGCTGGAGCTGGTCTCTTGTCCTCAGCAACAGGTCATACGACAAGACAAAATGACCAAGTTGTGCCAGGGGAGGCTTAGATTGGGTATCAGGCAAAGTTTCTTCACCAAAAGGGCTGTGAAGCATTGAAACAGGTGGCCCACGGCATGGTAGTGGAGGCACCACCTCTGGAGGTTTTCAAAGGATGTACAGATGTGGTACTGAGGGACATGGTTTAGTGATGAACTTGGCAGTGCTTGGTTAACACAGCTGGACTTGATTTCAGAGGTCTTTTCCAACCTAAACAATTCTATTCTGTAGTTGTTCTTCCTGTTCTGAGTGGCTGAGACAAAACGAAACAGGGTTAGACTGCAGCACGATAATGGGGTTCAACCCTAGCAACACAGTACTGAGGCACTGTAAGTTGACTGGGGAGACCACAAAATCTGCACTCTGGGAGGGGCCTTGTGAAACAGGTAAGAACAGTTTGACAGAACTGACCTGGGAAAGACAGACGGACAACTGAACTTCTGCAACTTCCCTCGCTTTTCTACACTTTCACATGGTCTTGTCTTTAAGATCCATGCACATTTGTCAAAAAATAAACGGGACTACCATAACAGGTGTGCATTGTGTAACAAGCAGACACTGAGATTTTGTAAATGAAACAAAATTATTTTCCCCCTACTGTTGATAGTTGCACCAACAACACTCAAGTTTTGAGACACAGAAGAGACAGCACACAAAAGCTGACAACAAAGGCCTAGAGCACTTTAAACGTTAAGAATAGATTACTGCCATTACCGAGATACCTTAAGAAGTTCAAGCCTGATGAACATCCTAAATATCCCTGTGCTGGTCTCCGTCCAAGGCAAAAATTCAGTACTGGATCTTTCACAAGTGTGTATTTGTCTACTCCCTGCCTGAGTATCTACTGCTAGAACATAAGCCAGAAACAGTCAGTATTTAATTTTTAAGAGGTCCATCAGTTTGCCTGGAGTTTGCACTCTCAGAAGAACAGGAGTGAAACAGACCCTCTTAAAACAGTTACAAGTAGCATAACAATAAAACAAAAAAGAGGGAATTCAGAGGTGCTCTGACTCTCTTTTATCTGTACAAGACCATGGAAAAATACACCCTCCTCATTCCTGCTATTGCTGCAAAAGAAACTGCCGGCCCTCTTTATGGCATTATAGCCAAGGTTTTCACACATGAAACTTTTTCCTTCTTCACCAAGTCTGCTTCCAGCTTCATTTTTCTGCTACTTCCCTGCCACTGCAGGTTAGTCAGACTTTGCAAACGTCAATGAGCAGGGCACAGGAGAACACTCCGCCTTCTTAAGTTCCCCCTGGTGAAAACAATTTCCACTAAGAAACAGACAAAATTACCGTGCTTTTACACTGGATTAAATCCTTCTATATTAAACTTTACCTTTACAACTGACAGGCAAATGCCCATCAAGTAAGTACCACAATTGGTAAGGCAATGTAAAATCCTTAAGGCTCTTATTAGATCCGTATGTCTAACTGACACAAGATGTTTCTAGGACTTGGTTCTTCAGAAAGTCAATGACCACTCTGAGCATTACTTCTCCAAATTAAAACATAAACAAAAGACAAAAATGCAGAGTCTCAAACTTCTGCCTAAACTGTGTCCAAAAGCAATCAGCTGGAAAATCTAAACGATTCCTATTAATGGCTGTATTTTTTTCATTATGGCAGTACCTAAATCCCTAATGAAAGGCCAGATGTCACTGCACTAGAAGTCATAAAGAGACCGAAACAGGACAAAATAAAGTTAAGACTTAACAACCCATTTTAGTGAGCACAATAACACTCAGAGTAAAACCTAAACCCACCATGTTCTAAGGACACAAAGTGCTAAAAAGTCAAAGGTCCAAGGACACATTTATTGCTGACAGGTGTACAAAACTTCCTTCTTCCATGCAACTGAAGAACAAGACACTACTGAGACCTGGTCTTTTCATTTGGCTGTTCCTATACACCCACAATAAAGACTTCCTGAGCAATAGCCATTGAGGGCTACATTCCCACATTTATTGCTACAATTTAGTTATGGACTGCATCACTCCGTTGTTTCATCTGTTTATTTCTCTTCTGGGTATCCAATAACGTCAGCTCTTAGAGTACCCTTTTAGAAAACCCTGGCTGCAGATAGAAGACAATTTTTTTATGCAAACTTCTTCATGTGAAAAACAAATGCAACTTCCTCATGTGAAAGAATATCAATAATGAAATGTCAGGTTACTTAAGCCTGAAAATGTAGCTAATTCCAAGGGGTTTTTTGTGAACACTCCTCATGGACAGGGATAAGGCTTAGCAACGTGTGACATAAACAACTAAACACTCTCATCCTGATGATGAAAGGACAATAAACACATTTATTATGTCCAGACACAAACGACCAAGACCACTAGTCCAGACCACATCACAGAGACACAGCAAGATGCAAAGGCACACACCTTAAAATAATGGCTAGAAAACAGAAATTCTGAATCCCTGAAGCACATTAAGGCCTGAATTCCTAATGTGAACACCTGGACTCTTGCACCTACCACCTCTTGTTTTCCATCTGGTAACAGTTGTCCTCTAAGTGCCTATGAAGCACCAAATGGGTGAAGGGACAAAATAGGCGAAGGAAAACTGAAGACAAAGAAGTTCCAAGCATGCTGCAATCTTGGCAGGCAAAACACAGGCTATCATTTTAAAAGTTTAAGCTGTACCTATTTGAAACAGTCTTGAATCCCTCAATGGTATCTATTTTAACATGTTTCCTATAGAATTAATCAAATTTTGAACCTAAAAGGATACGGCAGAAGAGCTCCACAGCGAACAGACAGGATCACCCACGAAGGCTGAAAAAAATAAAAACCACAAGACATTAAAAACCTTGGTCCACATGTATAAAATATCAATTACCTTCCAAGTTCATGCTATAGCTAGTTTCAGTATATATTTTCCAGCTTTGGAAGTCTAGGTGTTTCACGGACGTTGCACTTAGCCTACAGAAAAGACTGTTCTCATTTATTTGCACGAGTTCACATAAAGACAGTTCAAAGGTTGTGTAGCAACCCTCTTTTCTTGTGCCATTCAAAGTATTTATTCATCCTCTCCCTTTTCGCAGTTCTCCTTGCTTGTAAGAAAAAATAATTCAGAAAACCCCACCCTACACTTATCACCAAGGAGTGAAGAACCATAACCACACACAGAGAGAGTTTTCTAAAAGAACAGTGCCGGCTACTGAGCAGTGATGGCCCCTACCCAACAGTATTCTGGGACAGAAGGGCTCAAAGGGACACAGGGAGGTGGCAGTGAATGGAGGAGATGTAGGACACAGGTCCCAATGCAGCAGATAAGGAAGAATGGGCAAAAAGCGACACCACGTTCAGTATGAAATTGCTTTTTCTCAAAAGACGAGCAAAAAGATATAGGCAATGATATTTATGGCGTCCCACTTCTTGTTATTCTCTTTTTCTTATAAGGCGTAATACAAAAAATAGCTAAAAACATTTATCTTTTAACTCCTCAATCCTTATGAGGAAAAAAAAGGATATTTTCCTCCCTTAAGTTTTTATCTTCCTTTTACCTTATAATCAGCTACCTTTGCCTCTGACTTCCACTCCCTTAATACTTAGTCTAATCTTCTTGATTACAGATCATGCTGTGATATTTTCAGGTCAAACTAAGTGACATTAGTGAAAGACCTTCTCTCATTTGGCAAATGAGTTGGCAGTTATGAAGGAAATTAAATTATTTCAGTGAATGGCATCAGAAGGCAAGGAAGTGCTCTCTACCATGCTGATGTCCTTCCTTCTCATGAGAATGGCTGCAGTTGCCTTGTTTATAAGGTTAAAATTACACCAAAAAACACTTCAGGAAAAGGAACTAAAAATTAATCAATGCACCTACCATAACCGTAAGGTTCCCTAGACAAGCACCTTTCATTTTTTAGAATTAGTTCATAGTTTTACACCATAAGTGAACTCTCATGACGTAATATATCAAAATTCTCTACTGCCACCTGTAACTCCACGGAAAAAAAAAACCCAAAATCATGTATCCAAAGGTATAAGCAGTGAAATTCTACTGTTATTTCTTCCAATCTCTCACATGACTTCCAGAGTGACATGTTCACATTTTCAAACACAAAGCCCATAATTTTTCACTGGAAAAAGACCTCACTATTGCAAGGTAGTAACAAAATACTGGTAATTTCAGTATAAGAAAGAAAAAAATATATCAAAAATCCCATTTAAAAACTAAAATAAGGAGGAAAAAAACTCTAATTTTCTACAAGTTCCTATAGTCCATAGCATAGTACACATATGTAGAATCAACAAAATAATTTTGCACCTTGCCAATTATACGTGTGTTTTAAAAACAACCCTCAGCAATCTACTACTTATTCTAAATTGAGATCTTCCACTGTCAGAAGTCTGGAAGAACCTTCCCATCAGAAATATTTATGAAGTAGAGCTAACAGGACATCATCTCACAGCTGACTGGAAGAAAAATCTGAAAAAAGACCAAACCCGAAAACTCAAAGATGTCCAAACCACTGACAGATACAAGAGACAGAGTTGTAATAGAAGTCTGCCAAGTCAGGGCATAAGTTCGTGTAACAAGAATACAAGATTTTTAAAGATGTGTTTTATTTGGTTATCATCCAAACATGAATATTTTGTTATAACAATGAAGCATCTACATCATAGATGAGTCACTCACCTTTACCACAGGGAGATCAAAAACTTCACGAGATTCTCCAACTTCTGGATTGTCCCCATCTTCTGAAATAATATGCGAAGCCAGTGCATTGTAAGAAACTTCCTTTGCTTTCCCAGCTTTCAGAAGTTGGATAACCTAAACCCAAAGGAGAACAGCGAGAAGTCAACAATTTTAGCAACTTTTATTTGAGAAAAACATTAATGCAAGACACCAAAAACTGGATAAGATGGATGAATGAATATGACCTTCTCTCTCGGCTGTCCTCCTGTAGGTGGTCAGCGCTTTCCCTGAAGTTGCCAAACACATTACATTTAAAACCTGACTGCCAAAGGTTTACATCTCTGCTGTATTTCCATCACTCCATCTGAAGATGTACTTTTCAAAATAATTGATGATGGGGTAGGAATTGGGGAAATGCCAAGGTTTTTCCAAAATACATATTCCTCAAAAACCCATGAAAACAATTTTCTCCCAGGCAGGAAAATAAAACTCTTCTCAGTGTTTGTTTTTGCATAGGGCAGCTGTGGAAGTGTTTGAATATACTTTAAGAATTTTATGGACTAAGAGATTTAGAGAAATACAGAAAAAAAGCCCACAAACAAGTAGGACTCATGCTCCCTAAATTACTACCTTTAGGAACTAGAACTGAAGTGCCTCACTCTACTGCTCTGTCCTCAGAAAATGCACAACACCTCTCAACTACCAAAGCACATCTCATTCCTGGCTCTGCAAGGCCCAAATTGCAGATGCTGCTTAAAGAGTTCAGTGTTCTCTAAACTCTGCTGTAGAGATCTGTGTGATGAACCCAGCCCCGTGCCCCAAAAAACTGGACTTTCATTCGATGAGAGAAGGTAACGGAGAAGGTAGTGGGGCGTAGAGGAGAGAAACGTATTCTAAAACATTACGGTCTGGAGTTCAAAAGTTAAAAATGCCAGTTTAGACTATTGTTTCATTTTCCTTTTATTATTCAGAAATAATGATTTAGAACAAAACTGGTGTGATGTTCATCCTCCAAAACCTGCCAGGAAGGGATGCCTATCCCTGCAAACCTTTTGGGGACATTCCCTTCCAAACAGAACGTTCTCCCCATAATAGTGAAGGGCAAAAGAGCAAGGCAATGCATTCATCAACAAAATATTAATTAATTAATTGGTCTTTAAGCAATTACTCCCTACTCACACACTCACCACCACAAAGAAGCACTGAAAAAGAGACTCTCTCAAAACGTGGCATCAGGCTATTTTATAAAGCGTTTCTGCCAACCAGAAAAACAAGAATAGAAAAATCACCACTCAGTGAGGAGACAATTTTGGCATTTCCTGACTGAAGCACCTCACTTCAAAACACCATTTAAAAAAACAATCAACTTTTTTTTCTGCAGTGGATGAATATGACCAAAAAAATTACTCTAAAAATAACCAAGAAAATTGATTATGAGCTTGTTGTTCTTCTCACCTCAGCCAGAAACAGGAGTGAATGTTTCCATTTTGCACACCAATCCCCTAAATCATGATACACCTTCCTGCATGAAATCCAGTTAACCATAAGGTAACACAGGATGCTATCATTCCAACGGGAAAAGTTAGATACAAATAAAGCACTTCTGAAAACAGAAGGTATTTAAGAACAGTCCCAACACATGAGCTCCTTGTCTCACACAGTTCTTCCTGAGTTACAATCCCATTCAACTGCTCATTTAGGGGAAGGCTAAAAAAAGGAGTGAATGTCATGAAAACTGAGAACCCAAATCTGACAGCATCAGAAAGAAGCTATAAATAATACACTAAAAGTATGATTTTTTTTAATATCAAAACAATGTTGCATTAAATAACTTGTGCAAAGAGTCTGCTTATACAAAAGGTTACGGTGATTTCATATAGTAAATTTAAACACTATATTTATGATAGATAATAATTAATTTGATTATTTTATGTGCAATGAAAAAGACTACCTAATTTAGCTCATGACAACTTCAAAACTCCTCTCAGAATACACGACTTCTTCAGATTAAGTAGCACCTGGACTGAGAAGTTGTTGTGGCACAATTAAAGAACACACTTGTACTGGTATCAACCGTATAACTCTAAATAGAAAACAGAATGCTGAAAAGCCCTAATATGAACATTGTAAAAATCCTTCATTTTAGGTACTGGCTTAGGCCTATTAAATGAAATTTTATTTTTCTGGGGAATATAAATTTTATCTTCTTCTCTCCCACTAAAATCTGTGTTGGAAGAAACAAGAGGAATAGTTCAAAACTAAGAAGTAAGACAATGGAAATAAAAAAATAAATGAAATCAGATAACTAAAACCCAAATATCCTGCTCAAAGACCTTGTGCTGCATTGCATTACTTTTTATCTCTTTCTAAAGGAATTATTGATTTTAACTGGTGTTTCCAAAGCATGGTGGTTTGCGTTTATACGCTTGACTAAAGCAGGAAGAGCATTTATTAAGAATAGCTGACATCTACTAATCACCCTTGGTAAGGTGTGAGCAGCAAAATGCACATCCTAATGGAATGGATTTGGAGTTGAGAGCCAACCTACTTCTCCCTCATTTGCCAAAGAACACCTAGGCACAATTCCAGACTTCTGTTTCCCTTCCAATTTATGCTGCATGTGCTTTAATAGGAAGTAGGTATGCAGTTATTCACCTGAATAAATTACTTTTTTTTCCCCTTTACTCTTGGGTTTGTTTTGATTAGTGTGCACACTTGTGCTAGGCCTGCTTTAATATTTATTATGATAGCTGGTTTTCTGTGATACCATTTGGAAATTTAGGCTGATTAAAGTGTGCTCCTCTGCAGAAGATGAAGGAGGAAACTTCTTTGGAAAATCAAGCTGGCATCCACTTCTACAAGGAGTAAAAAGTGCCAAATATATTTGTAATTTTTCTATCAGTAATGGGGCAAATTTCACTCAAATAACTGTTTTTCAAGTTTTATTTACAATTCCTGCATTCTGCCTTGACTCAAAACACACCTGGGTAAATGCTCCTCATACTCAGGTGCTGCAGAGTACGACAGAGGACACCCAGAGAGTGGTTGTCCTGGTCTCAGCTAGGAGGGAGTTAATTTATGCTCAGTAGCTGCTACAGTTCTGTGTTTTGGATTCAGAATGGGAATAATGTTGATAACACACTGATGTTTTGGTTTTTGCTAAGTCCTGTTTATCCTAAGTCAAGGACTATTTTTTTGTGTCTTATGCTCTGCCAGTGAGGAGGTACAGAAAAGGCTGGGAGGGCATACAGCCTGGACAGGTGATCCAAAGTGGCCAAAGGGATATTCCACACCAAAGAATGTCATACCCAGTTTATAAATTGGGGGAATTACCCATAAGAAAGAGTGATCTGCATTCAGGAATGAAGTCTGGCTCTGGCATCAGTCAGTGGACAGTGAGCAGTTATACTGCACATCACTTGCGTGCGCATCGCTTCCCTTTTTCTTACCATTATTATGTACTATTACCCTTATATCTTACCTGGTTTTCAATTATTAAACTGTTTTTAGATCTCAACCTACAACTCTTGATTCTCCTGCCCATTCCACTGGGTAGGGATGGGGGGAGGTGAGGGAGCAGCTGTGTGGTGCTTAGTTGCCAGCTGGGCTTTAGCCAGTACAGAAGCTTCCCCCAGGAGCTGGTCCCGAGCTCAGCCTAGCCTAGCCTAGCCCAGCCCCCTCCTTGCTCAGACCCAGCTCTGCCACCCAACCCAGACAGAACAAAATTCAATGCACTGAATTTGGAGCAAATCAAAGCCCTATGACAATGACTCTGGGAGCAAAGAAGAATAAAACTTAACATGAAAAACAAAAACAGTTTAAGAGGATACTTGTCTACTTGCTCTAGGGAAAATCTGCTCACCGTGCTCCTATGTCAACACAAAACTAAATACAGGCCTTTCAGGACACTGCTTCTATGACAAATTATGTACAAGAGTCCTACAGGATTCTTGCACTCATCCTCGTTCACATAATAGTAAAACTGCTGCCAAAGAGCTTTCTGTAAGTACGGCAATTTGTTCTTTGAGCTCTAAGCCACTGCAAAAATTTTAGGTCTAAAGACCTAAATACCTGTCTAAAGAAGTTTTCATCCTGATCTGTAACTGTATTCTTCCTAGACTGTGTTTCTTTTAGCATAACAGGAATGAAACCCACCTGACCAGGCCAGTGCCTGTGTGTGTGTCTCCAGGTCACTTACACACATATGAGGTTCAGTGAGTGCCAGGACAGGAGGCTAAAGGAACCCAGCGCTGAACTAAGGCTTTACTGCAGCAAATACCAGAGAGGCAAAGACTGTAACTTCAGTGTGAAGCATGCAGTAACCTGCTTGCAGGAAGCTGCTGTCCTAAAGATCGGTACGGCGCACTTCAAACACCTGTCTAATTGGACACGCCACAGGAACTTTGTTTTAACCACCTTCGCCCACCGCGGTTGTTACTCCTTGCAAGGCCAGCTGCATCACCCGGGGCGCTGCCCCAGGGTACGGCGAGCGGGCTGGGCAGCCCTGGCCTAAACCACACCAGCACCACACCGGGCGGTCCTGAGGTGGTACCAGGGCCGTGCTCAGGGCCGCGCCAAGGCGGGAAGGTCTGTGTGGCAGGGAAGAGCCAGTCCGGCCCCCCATGACGAACCTTCCCCATGGCCTGTCCCTGTACACCCTTACGGAACCGGGCACAGGGAGGGGCCGGGCCTGCGGAGCGCTCGGGTCGGAGGAGCGGCGGGCGCTGCCCCCGCTGCCCGCCCGGCCCGGCCCGGCACAGGAAGTCCCTCC
>VZRL01000562.1:856984-876280 GCA_013397895.1 Origma solitaria
CCCCGCGCTCACTGTGCAAAACCCGCCGGGGCCCGGGTCTCTCCCGTCCCCCTCCCCCCGCAGAGCCGCCGAACCGCGCGAGCAAGGCGCGCGCTGCGGGACACACCATCCCCCGCCGGGACGTAGGGGGGGTGGAAGGGGAAGGGGAGAGCCGCCCCAACCAAGCGGCTCCCCCCGCCCGATCAGCCACCGCCGCTGCCGCAGGGCAGCGCCCGCTCCTGATCCACAGGCGCTATCCCTGCTCCTCCCTCTCTCTCCGAACCGGACCGGCAAACAGCATCCGGGTCCGCCGTTCCCCCCGCGCGGGATGCAATGGACTCGCCCCGAATGACAGAGGCGGGCAGCGGGGATACCCGGCCCCGCCCATTGGCGAGCGGGGAGGGAAGGGGGGAGGGAGGCCACCGCCTCCGGCCACGCCCCCGTGGCGCACAGGCCACGCCCCGATGGGGCCGCGCCCCGCCCCCAGCCCCGCCGTGAGGGGACGCGCGCGATGGCGGCGGGGCCTGGGCGCCGCCACCGGTAGGCGGTAGCTGTGGTGTGTATTCCAGCATCCAGCTCATCAGTGAACCCACTGGCTACTCCCGAAATCATAGCATACAATCACTAAGCTTGGAAAAGACCTATAAAGTCATCGAGTCCCGCCGAAATAAGACATTTTCCCTTCAGAAACTGTAAAGCATCCTTCTACATTGATAGTGAACCGTTCCCACCTAGAGGGGGATGTATCTTGCCTCTTTTAGATAACAGAAAACAGAAATCATCACTTAATATAAGTTATAGTCAACAGAAAGAAACAAGAGCTTTCAGAGCCTGATTCACGTGTATTTTAAACATCCCTTCATTGACAGGGGTGTTAAAAATATAATTGTATCTATATAATAAATACTCTGCTTTCCAAAGGAGTTTTGGACCCCCTTATAAAACTTTGATGCAGACAAGGTTTCCCTCCCATACTCAGAGCAATGTTAAGAGATGGCATTGTGAGACTTACTGAAATAAAAATACAGGGCACCTACTGTTTGCCTCCTGCCTGAAGGGCCTGTCTCATTTTCCCAGGAGTAAACTAGATCTTTTTTTTTTTTTTTACCTGTGTTATTCTTGAAACTATGGTAGAAACTATAAATCGGTTTACAAGTCATTTATTTACTTTTACTGGATAAAATTTTACTGGAGAAAGGCTTCACCCGTCTTTCTCTAGGTCCCCTGGATCTCCACATGGCATATTCCCCTTTCTAATCCAGCTCTATAAGAAATACCCAACCTATCACCTGTTCTTTTCCCATTCCAGAAAGAAATCTTACCCTTTGGTTGATGATTTTATTGTTTTGCCCACCCTCCTGATGAAGTTTACTTTTTAAAGTGAAAATCAAACTAAAAAGTCTTTAAGCTTTTTTATGTTACACTTTCTTGTTGTAGGGCAGGAAAAGAAGTAGAAATAACCATCTGCTTTTAAATCCATTTATCCCTTTCTTTCAATAAATCATATTCTCCTCTCACTTTCTATCGTCTCTAATAGCCCTTGTTTAGTGTAATTTTCTACTGTCCCATGTATTTCCTGGACTGTCTTTGAAAAGCACTTCTCTGAGCTTTGCTTTCCTTTATAGTCACTCTCCAGGCTGCTATGTTCAGTCCTTGCTTTCTTAGTTTCATAATTTTCACTCTTTCCAGCTCCATCTTTGATCCATTTTGACTTGTTCACACCAAATTAGAACTACTTTGACCAAAATCTTCTTTTACCTGCAGCAAAATACTTTTCTCATTCTTCTTGATCTATCAGATTTCATTAACACCACTGTTTCCTGAGCTTCCTTTCCTGTTGGATTTCTTTGCCTCTGTAATCATCTGCATCTCCCAGCACTGGTAATTTTCACTTCTTTTCTTCGGTAAATATCACTATCTCTCATGTTTCTGTTCCACATTTTTCTCTCAGTTCTTTTCTCTTCATGATGTCAGATTCATCTTTCTCAGTGTGATCACTAAATTGCCCTTTCTCACAGGAATACTTTCCTTATATCTAAGCCTATCACATATTCTCACTCCACAAAAAGAAAACTGAAGTTTTGTCCTTCAATGGTTTGTCCTCTTGATTTCCCTTCTCTGCCTATTTTCTTTGTTGCTGTAATGAGTTCCCCTGGCCTTCCTTTCCTTTGGATTTTCTGTGGTCACATAATTTTTGGTTCTTCATACGACTCCAAGATTACAAGTATTTCAAAACAGGCGTTATGCTAATACTGGCAAAGAACATAATGCAAGCAACCTGCACACATTTTTCATAATATTAGCCCTTCCCAAACTTTCAGCTGGAGTTGCAGCTCTTGCAACATCAGGTGGGACCACCTGGGATCTTCCATTTGTTCAGCTAGTTAAATCAGAATTGGTATTTTAAATCTCAGCAGTTTTAAAATTCTCTAATAATAGAAGGTCCAATTACTGAGTTAAATCATTGAAATTCACTGCAAAAGCAGTCCACCCTCCCCCCCCCAAAAAATACCCATTTATGAGGGTAATTGTAATTATCCTTAAGGGTGATACATTATTTTTAATTATGGTAAAAATCCAAGAATAAAGTGTAATTCCATCCACGACATAAAAGTGTAATGAAATGTGAATAAAAGTGAAATGTTAAGAATTAACTACAATAGGTTTACCAGAAGAAAATTGTTTTATAAATTCAGTCCTGCATAGCAAAGACGAAGTTGTGGCCCTGACATGGGATGTGGAACGTGGACTTTTTGGGTCTTCCTGTTCCTGAATGGAGTAAAAGGCACAAGATGGGAATGGTTACTGGATGCCTAAATCCTCTGGATGTTCTTTAACCGCAGAGCTTTTGATAGACGTGAGAAGAATGAGGCCATCACAGCCTCCCTTCTCCACATGAACAAGCGCTGAAAGCACTCCTGGACAGAGCCCCAGAGCTGTGCTTGGTGGAATGAGGAGGACTTGGGAAATCCTGCCCAAGCTCGAGCAGATATCAGGCAGGCAACGAGCGCTGCAGCACAGCCAAAACAAGGGTGTTCCCATTATGTGCCATGAAACAATGCACAGCAACAAGTCAATAGAAAACTTGCCTGGTGGCAGTTCAGACACCTGTCAGTTGTAGTAGGCCCTGATAAGAAATTTTGTAGATCTCAGTACTGGATTGCACAGAAAGGCTGTTGTACTATGAGCCATGCTCTGTGCAACTGAGAAGATACTAATCTTCTCATACAGAAATAGCTTTCTTTGTTCACAAATTTTTTGTCTTCAAAATGACCACTCCCAGAAGAAAAGACTACTCCCTTGAGTCACAAATTTTTCCCCTTAAGTATCTTCTAAATAAGCAGGGGAATTAAATTAATGAACATATTTTCTGTTTCTTTATGTATTTCATGAGTCACCTGTCAAGAAATTTTTTCAGTTCTAGTAATTAGACTATTTATAATAAAAATGAATAGTTCCATTTTTGCATAGTGTGTGATCTCGTTTACAGACCATAAGAGCAGAAAATTAGATGGAAAAAGTATATTTTTGAACAAGAAAAATATGCTATTGAACAAGAAAAATATCCCCTGTATTTGCCAGAAATAAATTCTGGCTTCTGCTCACATGTCAGCACACAGAACTAAGTCACATCAGTGGGCTGGTCTCACTGCTCAGGTGTAGAGCAAAATGCTCACCTGTATTTATCCTGAGTATGGATTTGTCAGGTTATGAGGTAAAGCTCATCTGCACAAGCTGAGTGACAGTGGAAGGAGGGGGGAGCCCAAATAACACTCTACAAACTGCTTCCAGTTCCATCCCAGGGACCACCAGCCCATCAAAGGTCCATCTCCATGAGCCAAGGGAGCACAGGGGCACACTGGCAGGTGGGAACCCAAACCAAGGCACCACACAGTGCCTGCAGTGTCCAGGCAGAGGGAGAGCAGGATAAGGCCGTTGGTGCTGTCCCTATTGGTGTGAGCAGTGAGTGTGATGTGACATTGGCTATGTACACATGTATGTCATCACCAGAGTCCACAACAACGTGAACAGTACCTTCCTTATCTGTGCTAGAAACACACCTCTTACCTCTTAACTATGAGACTTCTGTACACAGAATTTTATGAGCATGTTTCGAGAAAAATTGTAAAGTGATCTAAATTTTGTAATGTGTGTTGGTTCCACATGGTGAAAGCCCACTGAGCTGACAAGGTTTGTGCAGACAATTAGTCTTTGCTTACATAAATGCCTTATTTGTGTGCACAAATGATTATATGAAAAATTCATACGCACCTACAATATCATATTTAGGCGTAATTGCTTGTGAAAAAACAACAGCTTGATTTTTTTTATCTTGTAGTTAATTAAATTTGGAGCTCAGATTAAACTGTATATTTGTTTTACTCCAGTGAGCAGAAGGCTTTCTGAGTCCTTCGTTAATAATACATACTTGTTTGGTAGCAGCTGGCTCTCTAGATGTTCCTTTTCCAACAAAATATATCTTCACAAAGTACCCAGTGTTTTACAGAAAGCTGATGTTAGTTTCAATGTGCCTGGAAAGTTGTTGAAAATCCCAGAAGACATGCTGCCTGCATTATCTCCATTCCCATTTCTTAGCATGGATAAGAATCTGCTTTTTTAATCTGAATCAAAATGTGCAAAACAGGTACACAGAGGGCTCTGTTTTGGCTTGAGCTGTCTAAGCATTTTTCTTCTTTCCTTCAGTGGGACTGCTTGCAATGGCAAATATGATTTATAATTAAAAACTTTCTTATTATCTGTACAGCAACACTGAATTCTAAAAGGCTCCCTTGGAACTGGTAGTTTCATTTTCGATTCTCTTCTAATTCCAGAACTGCACTGAGAATCCCTTGTCATTTTTTTGACAGTTTTCTTTTTTAATATAATAGTTACAATTTTTTTTTTGCAAGCGCCAAATAACAAGTTCTACCTTTACTACAACTGTGCATAAATGAGCAGGGGGAGAATACTCTCTTTAGCATATCTTAATGTAAGGGCATATTTTTGTCAGAAGTGAGACATAGTGTTAAAGGAGGAGATATACTCCTTTGTGCTACCTGCTAAGGAATGTGAAAGGTTTGTTCACCCTTACAAATAAATTCTTGCTTTCTATCTTTCCCTCAGACTGCCAATAACCATCTCTATCTAAATAACATATATAAATACATACATACTTACATATATACATATATAAATATATATGGATAAAAACATTATAATGCTTTTTAAATGAGTTTTGGACCTGATTGTTTTGCACCAGGAAAGAACAATGCAAGTTTTCCCAGTGCTCTGGGAAAGAACAAATAATTTGCTACAAATAAAATGTGATACTATAATTTATACACTCCATTCTTTGCACCTCAGGAGAACTCTTTGCTTCTGCTCCACTTAAGGTACCAACTAATTTCTGTGTATTTTCTGAGTTTGAGAAAAAATGTTAGTGAAACATGGTGGGTAATTATCCCTGTAGCCCTTCTTTGTAGCTTGTCAAGATTTACATCATTTACAGGCTTTCCATTTGGATAAATTAGTATCAGCAAAACAATGGAGAATGAAAATTTTCCTTTGAGCCTGGACTTTCATTCATACAGGCTTGAAAAAAAGCTAATGAAACATGGAGCCACTAAAATGAATTTTTCTAGAAATGAACAAACTTGGCATTATTTGTGCCAAATCTTTTTTACGTTATTCAAAGAACACTAACGCTTGTATTTATTTTTACATTATTCATGTATAAATGCAGAAAAAGGCAACTAAAGTTGGTGGCATTGCAGAGCATATTACAGAACAGTGTGAAGAGTGAGCCTGGCTACTGCTCTAAAATGAGCTCCAGTATTCATTTATGGCTTTGTGCTTATGAATAGAGTGAAAACCTTAAATTTGTGCTGATAAAACATTGACACATACATTGGCATCACATCACTCCCTTTCTGTATGTTGTCCAGATAGTGAAATGTTTCCTTTACTCATCCAGAAAGAGGAATGGACAGAAGAGACTTGCCTGAGGATGTGTCACTATGTTCCCACAGAAGCTCCAGTGTCTCAGGGTGACCTGTGCTGATCTTTCTGTGAACAATCTATTAAAAGAGATTGTTCTGCTTTTCCACAGGTCCTTCTCCTGACTCAGTTATCCCAAGGCTGGCTCAGTGCAAGCAGTGACTCAGGGTTCCTATTCTGGAGCAGAGACAGAGGGCAGCAGCTACACGAGCCCTCCTATGCCACCAGGGAAATTCATATGTAGCCATGGGGTCTGAGTGCTAAAACCAATGAAAAATATTTCATTGCTGACGTATTCTCACTGCAACTGCATCTTCCTCAGAGCAGTTCCTCCAGCGTACCGAGTGTAAGGCCAGAAGGCCACTTAGATTGACCTTCCTCATGGAGCACTGGGAGCAGAATGGATCATTCCATTGTTCGTCTCTAAAAGCAGCCCCAGTCTCGGAGCACATTTCTGCTTTAGGGCCTTCCCAAATGCTGAAGCTTAGAGAAGCATGTTCAGGGTGGCTGAAAGACAGGTGCCTGCACATCCTTAAATGCAGACACAGGTAGAAAAAGTTATCTGCCTGTGATATGGTACAAACAGAGGAAGTGAATGTATTCGCCACACGTTTGTGGTTGCAACTTTGGGTAGCTCCCAGTGCTTAGACATGGATGTGATGGCACTATGCACACAACTAGTTACTCTTGCTGGATTGAACTCCCACTTTCTCCTTCTGTGGAAGAAACCTGATTTCTATTTCTCACGTATTTTCAAATGAAATGAAGAACTTAAACTGACATTCTTGAAAAATATGTTCTGACAGCATTCTCATAACAGCCTCGAGGCCAGAAGAAACCAGTAGGTCTTCCAGTCAGTTTTTCTCATAATTTGCCCTTAAATTTCACCCCAAATACTCCTTCTCTGAGCTGAGGTAATATTGAATCTTGATCTGAAGACATCAAGAGATGAATCCACTGCTGCTCTTAACTGATCAGTCTTAACAGGACCTCGGAGCCATCTTAATTAATTAGAGATTGATATCTAGAACTCTGCATCTTTAGTATGCCAGGCAGGAAACATTAGAAAATGAGACATTTGTTACTTAAGTCCCTAATTGTCTGGCACTCTTGAATGCAAAAAAAAAAAAAATTTATTTGGTATCTAGATTATGTCTGTTTTATTGATCTCAACTATTGAGTACTATCCAGGAGTTGGGATTCAGACAAACAGGTGTCACTGTCAGGACTTTCTCATTAGAGCTTAACTGAGGATAAATGCTGGTAAACTGCTTATACTCTCAGGCCAGTTCTGCATCTAATTCTCTTTTCTGGCTTCCAGGAAGCTTCCAGGGAAATAAAGGCTCTGTAAGCCCCTAAGTGTTTTGGTTAGTTGGAATACATGCTCTGTGATATGCTAGAGCTCCCTCAATAGCAGCAGAGAGATCTCTGAACCAGGAAAGCCTACAATCCATTTATGTCTCCAGGTCTAGCTCCTCTGTGAACTGGCTGAGGCCAAGGAAGGTTTAAGTTCACAGTGTGGCTCCTTCAGTCTTTAGTAAGGTCTTTCACCTCTGGCATATCCCTGATACCTTTGCAGCCCAGTCAGATATGGTTGAAAATGCCCAAGAACTGGGGAAATGGGTCAAGTGCCATAGCAGATGCAAGAAACTGTGTTCATATTGAACTCCTTCAAGATACCAGGCTACGAAAGAGTTGTTTCTTTTTATTTTGGCCTAGTACAGCCAAACTTGTTACTTCTCCTGTGTGCTTAAAGGACTATCCTCCTCTTCAAAGGACCATCCTCCTCCTTCATCACTGAGGCTTCTGCCATATTTATGTCAATGTTGGACATTTTTAATCTTTGACACTGTGGCAGATACTCACAGTACCAGTTTAACTCTGAAGAAGCCACTGGAAAGGTCTCTGGGTCTATTTAGAGCTGGATGTATTCCCTAGAGCATCCTCAGGATCCCAGGACTTCCCACATCTGAATTCTCAGTGTTGCAAATGGAAGAAGCAATCGTGGCATGAGGCAGCAAGCACCAAAGCTGTAATGATCTTCCTTCAGGGAGTCAATTACATTTGCTGTTTGCCTTATGGCACATGTAGGTGATTACTGTGTGAGGGCCAGGGTGCATTTGTTTAATGTATCCTTGAACTCTTATTACATTTTCCACTCATCTTGCTAGAGCCTTATCTTCAATTACACTCCTTTCCATATGCCCCAAGCTGTTATTTGTTATGAGACCAACCTGACCCTCTTGTATCCAAAATGTCACTGAATTAAATCAAATTTTTATACTTTTCAACTTGAACACTTATCTCTCGATGCACATAACAAACAGATAATGAGATCTGCATTTTATTAGACACAGTGGAACTCGCTGATGTTTAACTATTAGGCAGAACCATTTTGCTGCTGAGTTACAATTACATTATTTTTCTCTGTGGCTGGATAGCTGTCAATTGATTTAATTAATTCTAAATTTGTAGTATAGTATTTTCCTAAGTGTTGTTTGCATTCAGAGAGCTGGATACATTTCCACGCTTTTTTCTTAAAAGGGAAAGGACTTTCCTGTGGTTACATTTCTCTACAGTCTAAGCTTTTTGCCTCAAAATTTTGTGACAGTTTTCCCAAGCTTTGTTTCCGAGTCAGGCATGCTTCAAAATCCCATTCTTAGCTTTAAGCACATCCTCAAACCCTGCTCATTTGGATAGGACTAAAGCACATACTTGAAATTAAACAGTCGTGAATGAGGATGCATTCCTGAAACAGTCCAGCTTAAAAATGCCCCACTGGCCACATTCCAAAGGCTGACATGCCCACCATCAAGCTGTAGTGCTCTGCACGTCCTGTGCTTTATAGTACATGCTCGTAATTTATGATTCACACAGTGCTCATGATGATGAAATGATAACAGCATCAAAGTGGGATCTAATCAATGTAAATATTTGGGTCCATCACAGGACGTGGAAAGATCCTCTCTCCCCAGAAGGGCCCAGCTACCACGTGATTCTCCTGCGTGCTGGGAGCCAACTCACACAGTCGTAAATAATCCAGTTGGCAAATACCAGAAGGTTACATACCCTCTCTGGTTCTGTGTGCATACCTCTGCTCTGGCTCAGTGCAAGGGGAGGAAGAGGGACATACAGGGAGGTGGGTCTAACACCCTTTACATTTTAAGCCAACAAGAACAGAAGGATATATGTCATCATTTACTGTATCTAAATTTGTGGAGGGCAATTTCTCATAACAGGCTGCCTTGATTGCTTACAGAACATACCTTGGAGACTGGTCTTGCTTTTGTACAGCAAAAGTATGTCTCTCTTAACTTGAAAGGATAAAGGATAGAAAAGATAGTAGAGGAGTATTGTTATTCAGATAAAGCAAAGAAAGCTTGTTTCAGACTGGGGTGTATTTTTGAGATTTACTAAGCAGTCCACAGGATTTAGATATCTACATTTTAGACATCTCAGTTTGATATATAAAAAAAAATCTTATTACATTTCAAAATAATAATTTTCCTTGAAATGAATGGAAGAGATTCATCCAGAGCCATAGATTGCTTCAGAAAATCTATTTCCTCACCTATTTCACTGATGTTCACAGAAAGCAGCTGCCATAAACTTTTATAATAAATGCTAGGCATAGGGATGGCTAACTCTGTTTGCACAACCCCAGGCTGTACAGTAAACCTCACCTCTGTAGAACAGTCCAGCTGGTTGTTTATCAGTAATTGTTTGCAAGATGCACCCTAACGAACCCGCTGTGGCTCTCCACGACCTATGGGGCTCTTCTGTAACACTTGTCATTAATCTGAGGCTGTAATGCGGTGTTTAATGGGGCAGGCCTCTCACCAGGCAGGAGGGATTACCTGGGGCAAGGACATCAGGATTTATGGCTCCTTACAGCCACAGCCGTCATAAAAACGGAAAACCTCCTTGAAATGGAGAACAGGCACTGAGGAGGGACCGTTTGTCTTTGTGCAACTTCCTCACAACGTGTCAAGCCCAGGACTCCACTTGCAGCCTCCCATCAAGATGTGGCCATACTGCAGAAGGCCTGATGGCAGGAGAAGGACTGAGCACCAACAGCCAGACTGGCTGGAGTGATACCAAAACTGGAGGGATGGGAAACACATGTGTGTGTGGGCAGCTCTGCAAGACTGAGACTACTAATGGGAGTCAAAGCCAAGGGACAGGAGATGTCATATGTGTGAATGTTGGATGGAGGGATGAAAAATGAAAGTGTTGGTGGGGTTTGGGCTTTTTTTCCTATTGAATTCTTGGTCATGGTGACACAGTTCCATTTACAACCCTACTGCCAAGTCAGTTGCTAGTGGTGATGTAGTAAAAGCTGCCTATGCTAACTATTCTAATGCTCAGTAAAACATAGAAAAAAAGGAGAGACAGAGGCATACAATGAGATGCTGAAATGTGGAGAGGAGGAAGAACACTGAGAGTTTGCCCAGAAAGTTCTGAAGATGTATCAGGTCAGATGAGGTGTCCTTTTAACCACCAGTGATTTCTTTGTTTTTTAAAATTAGATTCAGATTTTAAATACATAAGCCACCTTCTGTGCAGATGCCTTTAATGAAGACACCCCATTTAGTACACTCATATGTGACCCTGAATAATTCAGTAGTGCCAAAATGTAAGATTTTTACTAAATTTACGCTGAAATTCTAATAAAATCAGAAAAAAACTTTAGTCAAAATCTGAAAGCAGAAGGTAACCATAGAAGAGGTAGAAAAACGTAGAAACTACAAAAGGAGACAGCAGCTGACCATGTCCAACCAGGTCCCTAGCCTTTCAGGTCAATGCTGCAGGGACAAGAATTACATGATTCATTGCTCTGAAAGGAAAGGAGAAACTCACTGGTGGCAAATGCCTACAGCTCCCTCCAAGCCTGGTGGCTTCACTGTGTGACAAGGCAAGGGTGGGCACACAGATGTCCCCCAGGGTCACTCAGAGATGTTGAGCTCAGCCCCTCTTGCTGGGTAGGTTTTGCCACCACCAGGTCTCACACGAGCATATTCCCAGTGTCACACGTGCTGCGACCAGAGTGGGAGCAGAACATGAAGCACCACTGAGCTTGCTGCTGTTCACACATCACTGGGCCACCAGCTCTGAGCTACAGTCTGCCAACCTTGACTCACAGATCAGCAGCCAGGAAAAAAAAATCCACTATTTTAAATAAAATGCAGTGCTAGACAATTAAGAAAGGTCTGCCAACATTTTGCTGTTGTAGCAGTGAATGCTGGCTGTTAAAAATAATGATGCTACTAATAAAAAGTCTTGTGAAAAACAGAGACACATTTAGACACATTTATACAACCACTTCCATCTCATGGGTTCAGAAAATTTTATAGCAGTAGCATGAAGACTGCTTGATCAGGTGCCTGCTGTGGTAGAAGGGACCAAAATAAAATATTTCTAACATGATACTGTCAAATTCTACAAGAGAAATTATGTTTGGGGACCATTAAAAATTGTTGTCTTTGTTCAAATAGCTGGAAAAGTTTGCTGTCATGCCCATGATCCAGAGGCAAGCTCTTTATCAGCCTACAGGACACATTTGCAATTACTTTTCCTGCAAAGACATGGAAGCAGACTCATTTTAGCTGCAGACAGAAAGTGTGTGGTCCTATCCTACCATTTGACTTTTTCTAACTTGTAAATAACTCCTCTCTTTGTATGAACCTCTCACTCACTTAAATAGCAACACAGATATGAAATATAAATATGCAAATTTCCACAGCTTTCCCATTTTCTCTAACAACCTGCCATGTTATATGGCTTGAAAACACTGGGAATTCACCTTGCTTAAATTAAGAGCAGTTCTGCTGCTCTGCATGACCTGGGCAGGCAGGGGCAGGGAAACATTCAGCTACACTGAATAATCAGGGGGAAGAAAATATTCCACAGCTAGAAGGAAGCAGCATGTGAATATGAATCTGAGACACTCATCGGTGGTACCCAAGCTGAGAAAGCTGTACAACTATGCCAGTGCTTCCTTTAGCAGGTGGCGATGTGGTTGAGGCTGTTCAGAGATCTCCAGGGAAGAAGGCAGCAACCTAAGGCCTACAAAGGAATCCGGCTGTTGGAGTGGAAGAAAAGACAGCCCTTGATAATAGCATCAGTGGTTTAATTTTTGCAGCTCTTTCCAACCCGCTGCAATAACAAAACTAGTCTTGAATGCTGAAGTTAGTGGAGGTCTGGGAATCAGGTACTCCAACCATGGAGTACCATGCTCCCAGGGGGCACAGGAACACACTGACAAGGAGCTAAAGGGAGTGTAATGAAGGGAGGTAAATGAAAAAGTTGAAGAACTTCTGGCTCAGAAAACAATTTGGAGTGATTTCTGTTCTTAATGTGGTGAATGGATCCTAAAACGTTTTGCCTCTGGAGCTCGAAAGAACATTTCCAGATGATGGATGGATTTATGTAAATAAAGGTTCAGAAACCTGCCATCTGCAAGGAGGCAGAGAGGTAACCTGGAGAACACCACACAACAGAAAAACTCATGTTCAGCCTCACACTATAACAGCCTTCCCTATAGCTTCACACCTATGCAAATTATCTCTCACAATGCATAAAGCTCAAGATAAACAAACCTCTTCCACAACTTGGCATACGGAAAAAGGGTCTGAACTGAAATGGTAATTGAGTTTTAGAGACCCATCCATTTGCTGTCATCATGCCATCTGTCTCCCTGGCAGAGTCCTGACAGTTTGCATTGGCAGCTTTGATTGCCAAAGCTCATGTATTAAGTTAGATTTACCTAGTCTTCCCACGCACAGTTTCTTATTTTTCTATGGCCCTGCTATTCTAGATGATTCACAGAACTGCAGGATACTGTGTACTCCCAGAAACATAATATATTTTGGTATTTTTGTATTTTTAAACTTTTTTTTTTTTAATCAGAAATATGGATAATTTTCTGTTGTGGTTTGTAAGCCACCTGTAGATACCAATTCCACCAGAGTCCAGAGAAAGACTTCCTTCTCAGGGACTGACCACAGGTAACAGAGATCACAGGTGCTGGTATATATATGTGTGAAATATCTGCTACCACCAGAATAATAAATGAAAACTGCAGATGCCTTATGAGGGCAGGACCCCCTGAGGCAGGCTCTGAGTTATTGCATTACTGTCATAACTGCTCACTGCAAAGCACCTCTGACCAAAAGCCAATATGATGCCTAGCATAACTCTGCTGACTCCCCTGAAATTACACAGATGATTAATGCTGTCCCTTAAGGTATGAAAGAAGAGATAAAATTATTTACATTTCTTTACACAGAGAGCAACTTTAACTGCAGCAGTGAATGATGTGGGAGTTGCTCTCAGACTTTATTAAGTTACGTTCCGGCTGGTCCTCTGACCATGAACATGTTTTTCATTGTGCAAGGACAAAGGGTTTCATTCCAGCAGGAGTTAATTCATGTTGGGCAGAAGACAGATAAGCACTCTTGGCAGTGCATTTACTGAGACATCCACAGTACTACAAGGTACCAGAGTCCATCCTGAATTTAGGCCAACGGGATCGTGGCCACATTCAAAAGACACAAGCACTGAAACACCACTGGCTTTACATAAGAGAGGACTATTCTCTAGGCAAGGCAGGAGACTGCTCTGCTGAACAGCTTTTGTTTTTGTTTTGCTTTTAACAGCTTTTCTCTTGTTCTGCATTTTAGTTATGCCACTGAAGTTATTGTCCTTGTTTTGACTCAGATACAATTAATTTTCTTCTTAGTAGCTGGTACAGGGCTGTGTTTTGAATTTAGGATGAGAATAATGTTGATAACACGCTAATGTTTTAGTTACTGCTGAACAGTGCTTACCCTAAGTCAAGGACTTTTCAGCTTCCCGTGCTCTGCCATCAAAAAAGCACACAAGGAGCTGGGAGGGAGCACGGCCAGGACAGCTGACCCCAGCTGGCCAGAGGGATATTCCACACCACAGAACATCCTGCCCAGTATATAAACTGGAGGGAGCTGGCTGAGGGCACTGATTGCTGCTCAGGGATGGGCTAAGCATCCATCAAAGTAATTCTGTTGTGCATCTCTTGTGTCTCTTGGATTTCATTCTCCTCTTCCTCTTTTTTTTTTAATTAGTACTAGCAGTAGTATCATTATTACTATTATTATTATTGTTTCAATTATTAAAGTGTTCTTATTTCAATCCATGAGGTTCACTTTTTTTCCCAAATCTGCTCCCCACTTGGGAGGGGAGTGAGTGGCTGCATCGGATGGTAGTCATTCAGTTGGTGGCTTCCTAAAGGAAAGCTTGCATGCCCTAAGATGGATTAGACCTGCCTGAGGAATAGTTTTCCAGTCATACAAATAAAAAGCCAACAGGATTTCAACTCATTGTTTTAATTTCTATCCCAAGGCAGAGAGACTTTTCAAAGTTCTTCGTAAGCATCTGAACCAAGAGAGCCCAATTTGGTGAACAGGTCAGTCAGTGGCACACTGTGGGGGTGTGGGGCACTCAGGTCCTCCTTGTTCTTGCTCCAACGTACTCCCACAATCCTACTGAGCCTCCTACTAATACCCAACAGGATTAATCTCTGCTTCTCAGTCAGGAAATTGTTTCACTTTGAAGTAAGTAATTACATGTTACTGGGAGAGAAAGGCTGACTCCAGCTGTGGCCCTTGGCTGGCATGTTAGAAAACCTCAAGTAAGTCCATGCTCCAGTAAATATGTGATTATTAATCAGCTGCAACAGCAGAAACCTGAGACAGCGCTAACCAGAGAAGCCAGTGCTTGGCAGTGGAAATACTTCCATGAGCTACAAAGCATCAGGATCCAAGCTCCTAACCTGAGTTTCCATGCTTCGAACCTTGGTTGCAACTAGGTGATCTTGCAGGTCCCTTCCAACTCAAACCTTTCTATGATTCTATGGTCTTGGTTTCAGAACACTAGAGTGACATCAGAACTGAGGATGGGCTCTGACGGTATGAGAACAACCTCACAGCCTGTGCATTTTCACTGTGGTCACGTTTGACATTTTGCAATAGGAGAGGAGTGGGTAGTCTGCTGTATGTCCAAAAAGCAGAGCTGGATGTGGTGTGAGGCTGGACTGAGGCTGGCTGAAAGTTAAATGAAATTCAAGTTGAATACCTGAGGTTCAGAAATTGCCGTGACAGCATGCACATTTACTGAGCAGTCTGGCTGGCAACTGAGCACAGCTTTCAGTGCTGGTGTATATACACAGTGAGAATATGTGTTCCTTTCATCCTTGTATAACCTAGCAGCTCCACCTACCCTGTAGACTGAAATTCTCATTCATTCATTGAGCATGCCCAGCAAAAACTCCTCCTGAGCCTTCTCCTCTCTCTTTTCTGCCAGTTATAAGGGCAGAGGTTCAAAAGATGTGCATAGAGATTACAAACATAAATCCATTCACCCTTTTTGAAGGAGGAGATAATACTTGGATGTGCATTTAGGCAGTGGCACTGATTACATTGCGAATTCCCTCCTAACCTCCAAGCATCAGATACATATTTTGAATTGAAAGGTACCTCCAGTAAATGGCATTTAGTAGCAAGCAGTATTTAATGTTTTTACTGGAGGGGATGCTGCTAAATCCGGGGAAGTCCTGTCACTTTTCATTCCGCTAGCTCCATCAGTGAAGATGTGAGATAATCCTGATCTTGTAAGGATTTAGATCTTTTTCTCAGAGACTTTCACAGATATCATCACTCCACAAGCAGTATCAGCTCGCTAAAGATCTCAGCCTTCTGCTCACTTAATAAATATCAACAGTTCTGAGAAAATGAATGGTCTTACTAATCTGTGCAAAGTAAACAGCATTTTGTCCTTAAAAATAACAATATTTAGTCACCACTAGAATCTCATGTATTCAGCCAAAGTGCCGAAAGAATTCAGAATCAGAATTGTGGAATGATGTAGATTGGAAGAGACCTCTGGAGATTACCAAGTCCAACCCCCACTGAAGAGGGGCTAACTTCAAAGACAGATCGGGTTACTCACAATGCTGTCCAGCTGAATATTGAACATCAATAAGGATGGAGATTTCACAGCCTCTTTGAACTGATTTCAGAGTTTGACCACTCTCCAGGTGAATATTTATTTCTTAATTTCTAGTTGGAATATAGAATCATAGAATGGTTTAGGCAGAAAGGAACCTGAGACATCATCTAGTTCCAACCACTCTGCCATGGGCAGGGACACTTTCCACAGGACCAGAGTCCCATCCAACCTGTCCTTGAAAACTTCCAGGGATGAGGCATCCACAACTTCTTTGAGCAGCCTGTTCCAGTGACTGGCCACCCTCACTGGAAAGAATTTCTTCCATTTTAGTGTTAGCCTAATCCAATCTAAACCTACCTCCATCATCCTAAAGCTGTCACCTCTTGTTCTATCATTCAATCCCCTTTTTGAAAGTCTCCTCCAGCTCTCTTGTAGCCCCTTTAGGTACTGGAAGGTGCTATAAGGTCTCCCCAGAGCTTTCTCTTCTCCAGGCTGAATAACCCCAACTCTCTGTCTTCACAGCAGAGGTGCTCCAGCCCTCTGAGCATCTTCATGGCCTCCTCTGGGCTCACTCCACCAGGTCCACATCTTTCCTGTGTTGGGGGACCCAGAGCTGGATGCAGCACTGCAGGTAGGGTCCCACAAGACTGGAGCAGAGGGGCAGAACCCGCTCTGGTCGTGCTGCTTGTGGTGCAGTCCAGGACATGGGTGGCTTTCTGGGCTGCCAGGGCACAGTGCCAGCTCATGTTGAGCTTCTCATCAACCAACATCCCCATGTCAGCCCCTGATGTTGTGACTGTCACTCATTGCTCATGTTGAGCTTCTCATCAACCAACATCCCCAAGTCAGCCCCTGATGTTGTGACTGTCACTCATTGCATCCCATCCGATCGCTGTGCACCTCTAAGGGAGAGTTTGCTCTCACCCTCTCTACGCCCACCCCTGAGGCAGCTGGAGACAGACAGCTACAGATTTTCCCTTAGCCTTCTCTTTTTAGGATTGATAAACTTAGTTCTTCCTGTCTTTACACATCACATGCAAGTCTGCTCATCAACTTGATTACCTTTGACTGGACTTCCCCCAGTGAGGAACCCCCAAACTGGTCATAAAATTCCAAGGTTGGATAGAGGGAAATAGTTATATCATTAAACCTGATGGATGCAGTCTTTCTCATATAGGCCAGGATGCTCCTGTTCCAGGATGTGTCCAGGAGACGCAGAAGGTCCTCCTCTCAATAAGGTTGTCTACCCAGTCAGTCTCCAGCCTGTACTCTTTTGTAGGACTCTTCCATCCCAGATGCGGTCCTTTGCATTTCCACATACATACACACACACACACACACATATATATATATATATATATGCATACACATATATATACTTGTACACATAAATATGTATATATTTGTCTACATTCTCTTATTTTCCTTTACTTCTCAGCTGACCCATTCAACTCCAGAATCTGCCAATATATATTTTTTTAAGTGCAGTAAGTAAGATAATGAAAGTATTAATGATTTTTCTTGAGAACATAATCCAGTTTTACTTCTTTAGATTTAATACATTTTATTTTCATTTCCCTTTAAATGCAATTTTTGTCTATTTGTTCCTGAAACAAAAAATAATGATCTATTTTAAGGAGCACATATTTCACAATTTGTGGTTGATTCTATTAATTCTGGGTCATGGGTTTTTCTAGGAAGAGCCCACGCAACAAAAAGATCTCAGTCCTGGTAGTTGCTAAGTGTTTTGATCAATATAATGACAGTCAAGGATGTTTTGCACCTTACAAACCCAGAATTTTAAAGAGGCTTTATGAAAGCCTGCAAATCTCATTTGTCCTTTAAGTTGAAGTAAAAAACCTACTTATTCCAAAATTGTCAGCATTCTTGTGTATAAAAGATAAAATAATAATTTCTCCCCCCAAAAGATGGCAGTTTATTTCCATAAGTATGATATAGTCTCTAAGGCTACATCTGTTCCAGTACTACAATAGGTCAGATCCCTTGTTCTGAGAATGAGCAGCACAGCACTGAAAGAACCCACACTGGGAAGGTCCCACCCCCCCAAAACAAGGTCCTGGACCTGTTTTGGATATGCTGCTTTGCATTTCCCTTGGTAGCACAGAGGAACAAATAGCAGCACTGAAAAACATCTTGTACATTATCCCTTGTTATTGTTACTTGCTGTTTTCGTTAAAAATTCCAGAGAGGTTCAGGAGAGGCAGGAGGAAGCACCAGTTTGGTTTTACCCTCCGCATACCATGAGCATGGAATGCGTTGGGTACTCCCTGAACGTCTCTGTTTGTCTTCTCCCCAACTCTCTCAAACTGCAGTTCACCAGCAAATGTCATTGTCACCGGATCTTAACACAGACGCCCTTCCTTCCTTCCCTCTCCCCCAAGAGATGCAAACTGTGAACCCCACATTAGTCCCTGCCAGCCTCTCACCTCACGTGCCTGACCCAAAAGCTCTTTGGACCTGTTATCCCAGGACAGTCTGGAGAAGCAGAGTGCCAGCACCAGCGCAGCCCTTCCTGGATGCCATCCAAGGCTTGTGGGCTGGAGCTGGCTGGCATCCCTGCGTGGAGCTGGGGCACAGGGAACGCTGCTCGGTGGGGTTAAATTCTGACTTCTGCTATGAGGCCCAGAATCCCACTGCTCATCACAATTAGCGTGCTAAAAACCAGGGGAAATGCTCAAGCATTTCATTAATGGCTAATGTTATTAAATGAACAATTAATAAGGGCAGTCAAGTGAATGATTATTTCTAATAAAAGGCGCGACAATTGCTAACAAGTTAGGAAATGCCAGCGCAGAAGTTAAAGAAATAATCCCCTGCCACGCTGCCCTACACAGAATAACCGGGGTTACTAACAGGTTTGCTGGGCGCAGACTGTAGCCTATCTGGGAGCAAGGAAATTCCCGTGGCGCCTCACTAACACAATTTTAGAGGAGCCCGGGGACAATTTCACAGGGATGCTAACTTTCTGCGGTTGGTACGGAATACGCCCCGAGGGGGAGAAGGCACCCCGAGACAAAGCCGGAGCTGATTCCCGCACGGTGCGGGCAGCGGCTGCGGGCAGGCAGGGGATGGGTAGCGGGCAGGGCAAGGACAGCGGGCAGCGGGCCGGGGGACAGGCAGGGGCGGCAGGAACCGGGCAGGGACGGCTGGCTGGGGCAGGGGCCGCCAGCTCTGCCCTCCCGCTCGGCCCGGCTCCGGTTCCGACCCGCGCACGGTCATGACAAAGCAGCACCTCTCCCTCCGCGGCCGCTCCCCGCCGGGGCTGCCCGCCCCGCAGCCGCGCACGGCGGGGACTCACCTGCGCGCCCCGGCCCC
>VZRL01000562.1:876460-995316 GCA_013397895.1 Origma solitaria
CCCGCACCCGCGGTAGGGCGGCGCTTCCCCCGTTGCCGGCGCGGGCAGCGCAGCGCCTCCCGCCGCCGCCGCGCCCGCAGCAGCCCGGAGCAGCCCCGCAGCCCCGGCATGGAGCGCCCGCTCAACCTCAGCTGCCTCGCCGATACGACGCCGGACACCGGCAACAGGAGCGGGTCCTCTGCCGGCCCCGAGGGCGGCCAGGCCCATCTCTCCGTCTTCAGCGTGTTGGTCCTCACGCTGCTGGCCATGCTGGTGGTGGCCACCTTCCTCTGGAACGGGCTGGTCCTGGCCACCATCCTCCGTGTGCGCAGCTTCCACCGGGTGCCCCACAACCTGGTGGCCTCCATGGCCATCTCTGACGTGATGGTGGCAGCTCTCGTCATGCCCCTCAGCTTGGTGCACGAGTTGTCCGGGCGGCGGTGGCGGCTGGGCCGGTCGCTCTGCCAGGTGTGGATCTCCTTCGATGTCCTGTGCTGCACTGCCAGCATCTGGAATGTCACGGCCATTGCCCTCGACCGCTACTGGTCCATCACCCGCCACCTGGAGTACACCCTCCGTGCCCGGCGCCGCATCTCCAACATCATGATTGCCCTGACCTGGGCACTCTCTGCCTTTATCTCTCTGGCCCCACTGCTCTTTGGCTGGGGAGAGACTTACTCAGAGGACAGTGAGGAGTGCCAAGTCAGCCAGGAGCCTTCCTACACCATCTTCTCCACTGTTGGGGCCTTCTACCTGCCCCTCTGCGTGGTCCTCTTTGTGTACTGGAAGATCTACAAGGCTGCCAAGTTTCGAATCGGATCTCGGAAGAGCAACTCCATCACCCCTATTGCACCAGAAGCACTGGAGGTAGGTCAGCTTGGTCGTGTTTTGCTCGGGTCAAGTACTGGCAGCAGGCAAGCCTTTGCAGAAGTGGGGGAAACTTAGACCTAAAGTGTGCAAACAGTGACCCACCAAAGCCCTGTGGATCCCAGGGGCTTCCAAGGGAAAGTTGACTGAAAATCTTGCAAACCCAGGCTGTTGACTCCTTCTGAGCCCCCAGCTGTGAGCACTCAAGGTGTAGCTAAAGTAACTTTGTGCAGATGGTGAGCCTGAGCTCCATGTGGGCGAGCGGTGACTCACAGATGTCCCCCCATGGAATGCTGAATCAGTGCTCACCAGCGTGAATAAGGGGTCACCATCCCTCCCATGGGGAAGCCAGGGGAGAGTGGATGGATGGGGTGCTGGCTCTGCTGGAGACAATAACCTGGCAACTGGCTGCGGCTTTGGGGACACTGTGAATTAACCCATAACACGCGTGTAGAATATCATTGTAAATCTTTCCTAATTGTGACTGCATCGTGTCAGTTCATCCCAGGCACGGTGACTCTGCACTGTAAAGGGAGTGTTGCAGGGAGGAAGCAAATGTGTGCTCATTTTCTTGCCTCTCCTATCAAGAACTCTTAAAGTCAATGGGTTTAGAGAAAGTAAGCAGACTTCTGTGCACGGCATGTGGCTGTGTGCTTGTTCTGCTCATCTGACTGTAAGCGGGGAAACAGTCTTATTGCAACGCTGTGTGAGCAATCCCATATGCCCTCAGTACTCACTCTAGTTTCTAATCTCACTTAAAATAGTCTCCATCACCCAGAAGAGGTCACACAGCCGCTTTCCCCTCAGTTAGTGTGACGTGATGGTCTGTGTTTACCCTGGAGCCTTGGCCCTCGCTTGCAGTGTTTGGCTGTCCCACTGTGTGGGATCACCTGACTGAGGTACATATGGTGCAACTTGTGTTTGTGTTTGGCAGGTGAAAGAAGCTGCCCAGCAGCCACAGATGGTCTTCACTGTCCGTCACGCCACTGTTACGTTCCAGACGGATGGAGACACGTGGAGAGAGCAGAAGGAAAAGAAAGCTGCCCTAATGGTGGGCATCCTTATTGGGGTCTTTGTGCTCTGCTGGATCCCCTTCTTCATCACAGAGCTCATCAACCCACTCTGCTCGTGTGACATCCCTCCCATTTGGAAGAGCATTTTTCTATGGCTGGGCTATTCAAATTCCTTTTTTAATCCACTCATCTACACTGCTTTCAACAAAAACTACAACAATGCCTTCAGGAACCTATTCTTTAGGCAGCAGTGAGCACAAAAAGCTTTCCTGCTGCCCCAGGAAGCTGATTTCAAGTGTTGATGATTCCTACCAAATTTCTGAGGAAGTTCAAAGCCACAGACACTGAGGTGATGCTAAAACACATCTCCATGGGTTGTACATCCCATCAGCGGCCCCAGTCCCTAGGCAGGCTCTCCATCCCAGCCTTTTAGTTGCTATTTTTCCTGCAAGTGGCATGTAAGGGCTTCTCCTGCCAGCAGCTTGGCATCCTCGCTCCAGTGCCCTGCTGTGTTCCTCCTGCCTCCCCAGTGATGCTCTGCTTGGTGGCACTGAAGGTGCAGGGAGTCCACTGGCAAAGAAACGCTGGTTTGGCCACTACTGGTATCTCACAGCATTAATCAACTTCGTCCCATGTGCAAAGCTGGGCCCCTATAGCATCAGGAGGTTTTGTGATTACATATGAGAATACTTTTTTTATGGCTTGGCTGAAAACATGGTTTGTCATCTCTTTCACTGGTAAAGACTGTGAAGTGTTTGTATTTGGAGAATAAAACCCTTGGTAAGGATTAAGTGCAGACTACAAGTACCAAGCCTTTTCTCACATACTTTATGAACAGCAAATTCTGTCTATTTGCTTTTGGATTCTATGTAGCAAGTTTGGGTTGTTTTTTTTTTTTTTTAAAGATATTTACTGTGAAAGCTTGATGCATGGTGTACCCTGGAATGAGAGAGAATGCATGGGAAACTTGCCTCTCCTTCCCCGACTGCTGTGTGTGAGCATCTGCCTCAGACCTTTATGTTCAGAAATACCAGCTGTAAATGCTAATCTTTGTGCCTGTTGTTTCCCATTTTAAACCATAAATGTATTTTGAGCAGCTGTAGGCTGGTTTCCTGTTGTTTCAGGGGATGCAAGGAGTGTATTTCGAGTTGCCTGTCAATGAGGAGCTGTGTTTTACTGTTTCTGAGTGCAATGCAGAACTTGAAACCAAAGGAAAGACCCCACTTCGTCTCCATGAGCACTGGGTTGCAGGAAAAGGGCAGTTAATTACAGCTGATGTTTCTTTCTTAAAGCATAATCAAACCATGGAGCTTCTATTCTCCAGGGACCAAGCTTGAATATTTCTTGTTTTGCCCACCTGTCCTTCTTCTGCCCTGCTAAGGCTCCATCCTGTGTGGTTGTTACTGCTCTGTTGCCTTCCTGCCTTTCCACATTGCCAACTTAATTGTTGTAGTTGGCATTTCACTCCTAGAGTCAGAGTTACACACTTTATACTGCACTGCTGAAAAACTGACAGGTCTCCAGATGAAGGAAAGCATTAGTTTTAACTTGCTTCTGGGGTAGCAACTGAAATCAGACCAGAACTGAAATGGTAGAAAAAAAGACAAAATGGAATTCAGAATGACCTGATTTCATGTCAGATATCCTAAGAAGAGATAAAAGGGAAAAATGTCAATAAATCATGGTAAAGCTCCCTGGGGGTGGGTAGTATTAGTTTCTATCTTTAGCAGATCGTGAAACATCAGATGTTAAAATTGTCACTGGCCCTTTAAACCAGTCAAAAATCCTGGCAGAGTTGGCAGTAAAAGCCCTTTTTCTTTCGTTGTCTCTGGATGGGTGAAAATGGAAGCAGAGGTCAAGGTGCTCTTAAAGTGTTGCAGCCCTTTCAGGACCAGTTAGACAAACATCCATCAGTGGATGTGGCAAGAGGAGAACAGGGTGGCCCTCGAGATCTTTCTTAACACTGTTTTATAAAAGTCTGTTAGAAATATTGGGTAAAACCCTGCCCTCATTGGAAGCAGTGGATAATTTTTCAGTGATTTCAAATGAATCAGGTTTTTATGTGGCATGTCTTGTCTTGTAAAAGCATAGTTCTAACATGAATTGATTCAAGGAGAAGATGTGGGATGGGAATAAACTTCTAACTGCTGTGAAAGAGACTCTGACCTGCTCTAGCCATGGGCCAATCTTTACAACTACTAAAGAGCATTTTCTTTCTTTGTTACATATTTTCAAATATTATTAGTGACATCTCTGATGTATCAAATATTGTAATAAACTCTTGAGCTGCTTTTTTTTACTGAGTATATAAAGGCTGTTCTACTTTCTCTGGACAGCCATCACTGGTGCTGAGTTGTTCCATTCAGGAATTACTGCTTTCGTTGTGCCAAGGGTTGTTTAGCCAAAAATCACTTGTAAAAAATACTTCCTTGGTGAAGCCAGAACTTCAGCTAAGCTTGATGACGCCTGAAAGTAGGAGACCACTTCTTAGGCCCCCAGAGTGACACCTTAGGCACTTTGAAGCATGGATTACCTGGGAAGTTGGACATTACTTCCCCATTTTCACACATAACACTGTGTCTGCACAGCGCTGTGTCGATCCCAGCTGTGTCCATGCTGTTTTTATTTCCTTTTTGATGGATATTGGTGATTCTCTGTCTCTGTTGTGTGAGGTCCTTGTGCAGGCTGTGGAATCAGCTGCAAACTCAAATTAATGTCTACTGGAAGCAAACAAAAGTTAACCTGAAGTCAGTGGGAAAGTTCCCTACTTTTGCTGCAGTTCAGTGCTGGGGTGAATCTCCCTTTATTACACCTTGTGTCTGTTCATGCTGTGCCTTAAACTTGGACAGGGAGACAGGAGATAATTTTAAAATGACACTAGACAATTCTAATTTGCTTGTAGTCAGGTGTAGTCCACCATCCTGGTGTAGATTACATTCATGTTTCTTTGTCTGCCCACATCCCATATAACCATTTTCTGCAAAAAGCAACTTCCACTTGGTCATAAGATTTGTTCTTTTGAATCTTGACAAAATTAGAAGCCTTTTTTATTGGCCACTTCCTGCAGCTCGTACTTGAGACCTAACACCATGGGCTTTTCTTCTGAATGCAATATGACCAGGCAGGGAAAATATAATTATTCTGGAGGTTGCACTGCAGAATCATATTGAAACATGCCACAATGATCTGAGCACAGTGAAGTGGCACAAAGAGACCTTGACATCTGATCTGGGCTCCGAGGCTTTTTACAAATCTTTCATTATTCAAACACAGATGCTGAGTGGGCTTCCAGAGACCCAAATCATGTTTGAAGACATAGGCAACCACGGCTTCAAAGGAGGCATCTTGTACCTTCTTGTTCCCATTCATACACAGAATCAGTGGTGTGAAGAGATCTGCCTCACCGACGCTTTGTAAGGATTAATTACTAAATGTTTATCATGTACCAGGAAGGAAGAACACTCTGGTTTGAATGCCGAGCAGTGTTCTAAATTGAGCTTCTATTTAATTCCTCAGAAGAATGTTATTACCCATTATTATTGAGTTCTGTATGCAATTTAATGGCTATATAATACTTCCAGAAAAGATTTAACTAACCTGCTTCCACTTACAATTAATTTATTTCCCTCTCCATGTCCTGACAATTCAATGAACATCTGTGTGGGAGCTCAGTAGTGAGGGCAGTGCGTGCTGAATTCTGGCTGCTGCTGAGCATCTCCTCGCAATGCTGGGTGTGTGCTGTCAAGGTTCAAGGAGCTCTCTAGGCAGTCTGCTCTGGGTTTCTTTCATTTTTTAGGGAGGAGAAGAAAAAGGAGGAGAGGAATGCCCATGGATTGCATGACAGGCTGGCTAAGCACCTTCCTCCTCCACCCCCAGCCTGGTGGCCTTTCCTCTCAATGCAGGCAGGACAGGCAGGTGACTCCAGGACATGCACTGGCCCTGCGCAGCCAGAGGTGAGCCACGCCCTGCTACTTTTCCGGGGTTTTTCATTAAAATTACTGCCAGGAGGCTGTCAGCGGAGCTGAAAGTGGGAGTTTCCTGGAAGTAAAGTTGCAGGCAATTAAAGAAATTTTGCCTGACAAAGGTAATTAATGACTATTCCTTCCAGAGATCGCAGTGGTGAGGTGCGGCTGATAAAGTGTCAGAGTGATTCTTGCAATGCAGTGATTTGAGCTGCCTTGCTTATTGGGGTTTACTCTTGGACCCCTTATTTTACCATCACTCGTAGGGCATCCCTCTGGGACTTCAGCAAAGTCATGGTGAACGTGATACAGGCATCGTGAGTGCTCCATGTGAGAACACATCCGTGGCAAAATCAGCATCCCCACTGTGACACTGGCTGAAAATCATGACACTGCCAGCATTTCATCAAATTTAAGACGTGGCCAAAAAGCTCTTTAAATCTTCATTATTTTTTGTTACACCGAGGAAGTTGCAGAAGTCTGGAGGAGAGATGGAGATGTGCCAGTATTTTAAAAAGGCAAATTTGGAGAGCCAAGTATTTCTAAGACTAATGCTGTTACTGATTTACAGCTTGAAATTAATCGCTGGCAAAAAAAAGGTAGAAGAGCTGATAAAGAACTCAGTGAATAAAAAATTACAGGAAATAAATATAATTAAAATAAATCACATTTATGTCTTTGATTGCAGCGCATGGTTCATTGCTGATGGTGACAGAAAGTATTCATTCAATAATGAATCTGACTTGACAACACTCAATGCCTCCATTAAAAATTGAGGAAGAAACCAATATGAGGTTCAAGCTGTCCAATAATTGCTAATGACTTATGGACTGGGAAAGGTGTAAATACAGAAAATAAGATCACTTCTACAGAGAAGAAGTAGAAGTGTGAGGGAAAGACACGTGTCCAGGAGCAGTGGGATGGGGCCCTGATTGCAGGAGGACAGACAAGGCTGTGATGGGGTGCATCAGGGGCTGAACATTTGGGACTTTTCAGCATTTCAGGAACAAGCAAGCTTATTTCTTGCCTGTGCATGGGCTGTGTCCAGCTGTGGATTTTATTCTGCTCACTGGAGGAGAGGCTGTGATTTCAGTTCATCGCCTTTTTGCTCTTCCCTCCTCCTTGCCACTGCCAAGCAGTCAGCCTCAGCATTGCCACTCTGTCTCATTTCCCGTGCTGGCCAAGTGAAATACTGTCCCTAATCATCCTCAAAAGCAAGACAGAATGGGCCCTTTCCCTGGATCCCCCGGTGCACTGCTGTTGTTCCTCTGTCTGTCGGTGTCAGCAGTGGGAACAGCAGCGATGCTGAGGGCACACTGCTGCTGGAGGATGGGACTCAGCAGGGCTGGGTGCAGCTCCAGGGATTACCCACGGAGCAGGCACTGCCCCACCACTGCTCTCTGACAGGAACTAGGGTGGGGAAACAGAAAACTGGAGCTGTACCCTCTCCTTGGTTTTCTGCTGGAGCCATTCCCTACAAAAGAGATCCTAATCCTGCTTCTGGTGACACCAAACCTGGCCAGGCAGCCCCTGCTCTGGGTCTGGTCATCTCTGCAGGAAGGAGAAAGGGATGAGTAAAACCTTCCACTGCAGCTCTAATTGCAGGAAAAACGTCCCCCAGCCCTGACTGCCTTCCTGGAAGAGGACACGAAGTCCACATGGTTGAGATAACCACTCTGCCCAGTGCAGTCCCTTCCCCTGGTAGCAGCAGAGGGTGGGCACCTCTGTACCATTCCAAACTGCCTGCTCCTCACCAGGTCCTGAGTCTGTGCAAGTGTTGGACTGAAACATTGCATTTTTCATCATTTCAGGGCTGCAACCTGAGGTCAGCGCTTCTTCCTTGTGCCTTTCCATCCCCAAATCCTGGCTATGCACAAGGTCCCACCAGCCTTGGCTGCTGGTACAGAGAAGGGCAGCCCTTCAAAATTAGCATTTCTGTCGGTGAAGAAAATCTTTTCTCTGGGCTCAAGATGCAAAACCAATAGCTGAGGTGCCACAAAACCCCAGGATCTGCTGCTTCTTGCCTGAGCTACTGTGATTCCATGTTTGGATCAGCTGACTCTTGACAAGACACCTGGCTAGGCAGTCCCAAAGCTTAAACCATGCCTGGTCAGGTTCACCTTGATGAGGCCCATCAGGTGTCCCACTTTTTACTGCTCTCTTGGGATGCTGTTCTGGAGCTCTGGACATCAGGAAAATGTCCACACATTGGTCAGGGTGCTGCCTCTGCAACATCTCCCTGGCATGGCTCAGCTGAACCAAACAGGGCTGTTTCCAACCCAAAAGAACCTGTAAGTAAGGTGATCAACTTGCAACCCCCTTCTAGATCTGCTAACATTCTCAGGTACTGCCCCACAAGCTACCTGTGCTCTCAGGCAGACTTTAGAGGGCAAAAGCAGAGCCCGTGGTCACGTATTTTCACAGTTTGAGTGGAGAACTGCCTTTGAGGAGGGGGGAGGGATTATTTTGATGGATTGCCAAATCCTCGTTCGGTGGGCACCGGAGCATATGGAGCCTCTCACACACTTGCCTGGGAACTGCAGGTCTGTGATGTTTTTTCTCTCCTCAGCTGCTCACCTGATGCCAAAGTTTCCAGGTGCATTAGGGCAGGATGCTCCTGCTGTGCATCGTGGACCTTCCACCTGCCCATCACGGCGCTGGGGTGAATATTAAACAGACAGCAGATGCGAACTGCGAGTACATGTGCTGGCACAAGGGGTTACTCAATATCTGGAATTTGAATGGGAAAAGAAACTGATAACCCATGGTATTAAGCAATTAAGCTTTTCTGAGACTTTTAGAAAGGAGGCCGGTAGATGCCGAGGTGAGGTGACACAGCACACAGCCACGCTCCTCTGCTTCCCGCAGCTTTGCAGCACAAACCTCAGCCTTACGGAGGATTTCAGAGCATGTTACCCTGACTAAAGCCCTCAGGCTACTTTATAAGCTGTTAATAGTTGCCAACCAAAATGAGTGTCAGGGCTGTTTCTTATTAAAATGAGCATTTTGGGTACCTGGAGGACACTAAGTAGCATAAACCCTATAAATTCCTTCTGAAACCATCAAATTGGCCAGTGCTTGCACGCAGACCACAGCAAATAACTTTGAATTGAAATTTATCTGACAGGAAATCTGCCGCTGCTCATCGGATCAGCACTGTTACTCACACATTCCCGAGTCACCACGTACCCACCCACTGTGTGTGCACTGCAGCACCTTCCCCTGGCGATTCCATACCTGACTGTCCTGCATGGGGTTGTGTCCTGCATTCCCCGGTATGTCCCTCATCACCTGGCCTCCAGGGTACCCTGGATGTGGACATGGCACATCAGGGTGTGGAGCAGCTGGGCTGCTTTTCACACCTCTGTTCCTTATCCTTCAGCCTGGCAGCCCCAGCTGGGCAGAAGCTCCCACTCCGCACCGCTTCTCCCGCTCCCTTCTTGCTCTTGGAGGTGCCCCGAGGAGACCTTCAATGGCTTGGTGGAGCCTATTTCCCTCCACAGAGCCGTGGTGCTGCTCCCAGAGCCAGTGCTGCTCCTCAAGGGCTCGTGGAGAAGGTAATCACCTCCTAAACTGAATGAGCCATGAAACCCCAGATCAAATGGGGTGACAAAACCCTGGCAGGTTTCACTGGTATGACTCTGAAATGCCGGTTTGCAGAGGGTTTAGGCGCTTCAAAACCATAAATTAAGCATGATCCTCACTGAGGGGGATGCTGAGGGCAAGAGGCAATTGTCTCAGCCCCAATCTCTCCATCGCTGTTACGGGAGGGGCGATTGTTCCCTTCAGGACGGCGCTCTCCCCGCGGGGCTCGCACACACACCGTGCCACCACCGCAGCCACCCGGCCCGGGGACACCAAGGGCATGGAGAGCGCTGCGGCTCGTACCTGACCGTGTGCACTGCACAAGCCCAGAGCCCGCTGGAGGGACCAGAGGTGGCTCTGGAGGGACAGCGCAGGGTGCGGGAGAGCGCCTGGCTCTGTCCGCCGGAGCTGCGAGCCACAGACACAGCGCCCTGCCCGCCCCGCCGCCAGCCTGGCAGCGGCACAGAGAGGCGGCTCTCAGCAGCAGCCAGGGCACGGAGAAAAGCACCATCTGGCCCGCTCACCTTCCCCTCCTCCGTGGCAAGATCCGTCTGTTTGGCAAGACGTGAGCTGAGTGTGCTCGGATCTGCTCGAGGGTGGCAGCGCAGGGCAGAAAGAGACTGATCATTGCTCTCTTCCTTCTGCCAGCTGCCGTGCAGGGGGGAAATAGAGCAATAGCCCTTTTATTGCTTCCAGATGTAGTTCTGAGAGATGACGAGATGCTTAGAGGCTTTTTTTTTTAAACTGTTGTTTGAATGGCGATGAAGCACCTAAATAACCTGGATAATGCAAACCTTAGTGCCGACAGCGGAAGGAAAGGGAAAATGCACTCTGTCGCTGAGCAAGTCCCCTCCAGAATTGTGAGATGTTTCAATACGGTGCAAAATGAGCTGCGTGTTCACATTGTTCAGCACTTGGATGCTCAGCTTCACACAGCCCCATGTAATTGGAAAACATCTTTCTTGCTTACTGGGTACAGATGCTGTGACAGCCCTCTAAACCAGAGCAGGGATCACAAGCCTGACAGAGCACAAGGACGGTTTGGACAATATTCCCAGGTACATGGTGTGGCTCTTGGGGATGGTTCTGCGCAGGGCCAGGAGTCAGTCTCGATGATCCTTGTGGGTCCCTTTCAACTCCACATATCCTATGATCCTGTGAAATCCATTGGCCTCCTTCCTCTTCCCCTTCTCATTGCCCTGAATCTTGAGGTGCTTCAGAGAAGGATTAGCACTGCATGTTTCCAGACTCCTTTCTTCGTCCAGCTTTGCACCCTCTAACATTCCTACTTCTCCCTGAGGCACAGCTGCCCAGCCTGGCTCTGGCTGCTGGAGTCCCAAGTGAGGTGTGTCTACAGCAAGCAGACATGAAAACCAGAATTGCCCACACTGTGGGGTGGTATTGTCTCTGAAGAATGACTGGTTTATTTTATGGAGACAACTGTCCCCATAACAGGAGGCAATTGTTTAATGCACAAATGTCCTTAGGAGACTTTATAGACACAGGTGAGTGTGGGAGCCTTATTTGTCCTTTGCTCTCCAAGCAGGGCAGCGTAGGTGATGTGGGCACATACACACAGAAATTTCCCAGATTAACTGCTCTGAGTTTTCCCACACAGCATACAGCACTGCATACCTGAACAGACCAGGAAAACGTGTTCTCTTTGGATACAATGATCAGCCCACACACACTGGAAAATACCAACACAAACAAACACACACATGTAAAACATACACACACACAACCACACGTGCATTTCTTTTTGGAATCACAGAATCATAGAATGGTTTGAGTTGGAAAAGACCTTAAAGATAATCCAGTTCCAACCCCCTGCCATGGGCAGGGACTCCTTCCACTAGAACAGATTGTTTAATGCCCCATCCAGCCTGGCTTTGAAAACCTCCAGGGATGGAGAAGTGGTCACACTGCATCCACCATTTTAGCTAGATTTTATTTTGCTCTTAACTAGAAAGACTGAATGAATATGTGAAGGACAAAAAACATCTCTCAGCAAAATGTTAATTACTAAGGCCTCTCTCTGATCAAAGATAAAAGGAAAGGTGAAAGAAAGGTAAACTGATTTTCACCAAGGAAAATTCTGATAGCTTGTTAAATTTTTCTATCACATCAATTATACGTGATTTGAGGAGATAAAACCTTTCCTGAACTCTTCCTGAAGGATATTAGCAGAATGTTTTGGGAATCCCTCATCCCTCAGGAGTGAGTGCTATTTTATTAATTCTTATGCATGAAGGGTTGATGTTACAGACAGAGCTAAGAAATGGGACCAAGGGTTCACAGAGCGGCTTAGGCTGGCTGGAGGTCACCCCCCTGCTCAAGCAGGGCCACCTAGAGCTGGCTACCCAGGACCATGTCCACATAGCTTTTGGGTATCTCCAACGATGGAGACTCCACACCTGCCCCAGGCAACCTGTGCTCAGACACTCTCAACAAAAACAAAGTGTTTTCTGATGTTTAGAGAGAGCTACCTCTGCTTCCATTTGCCCCCATTGCCTCTGACCCTGTCACTGAGCACCACTGGACCTTTGGAAAGGTCTTTAGCTTTAGACTAAGAGGACAAAAAAAGCTTGCAGGGGCTTCATTCATTTGGGCTGCAATATGACAGATAGCTTTATCTCTTCTCATTCATATCCTCTCTTGCAATTAAATGAAGTGTATTATTCCAGTGTCTGATTGCATGTGGGAGGCAGGGATGTAGTCTGTACTCTGACTTACAGTGTTCTAGAAATTAATGAGAAAATTTTCTATATTTTTTTAAAATAGAGAAGAAAATGTTATTGTCTCCTTTTTCTTCCTGCCTTCAGGGATCATCAAGAGAATACTTGTAGCTACATGTCTCACAAGTATTTAAAGTAGTAAAACATGTAACAGCTTCTTTTTTCTTCTTCTTTTTCTTCCTCTAGGAAAAAAAATCGTGTGAGTTGCATGGAAGTTGTTTGGTGATGTGTGGGTATATTATGTGTGTGTCAAACTTGCCGGGGGGAAGCCAATGAAGAACGAGGAGTTTTGCCTACAACTTAAACACCTCTCTTCCCATCACCCATTTGACTGGCATTTCGGGGAAAAGGCAGTGGTTTGAGGATTAAAGAGGAGTCAGAAGTGTGGAGGTGACAGACAGTGACGTTCACCTGTGGCTGATGTGGCAGCACATCTCTGCAGTTTCTGCCACGAGGCTCATCTGTCTGGGGAGGTGGCAAGCTGCCAGTTTGCTGCTCTGTATTCAGACTCCTCTTCCTATTCATGCCTTGGGGGCTCAAAAATGCCCAAACACCCCCACGCACCATCGAGGAGGCAGCCCCATGTGCTCAGCAGCTGTGGGGCACCTTTGCTAACAGCTGTGTGGGTCTCGTGCTGGCTCCTGGAAGTGAAGCCTGATCCAGACAGGCAGGAAGAGTTTCGGGCAGCCCTTTGCTGTTTTTGTCACTTGGTGCTTCTGCTTGAGACAGTCAAAATGGGCATTGCAGAGAGGCAGAGCCCAGGTGTGTGAGCAGGGGTTATCACTTGAGGATAATCCAGCACATTTCGGGCATGAGAAAGCACTCCACGAACCTGTCAGCAAGAGGGCCTGGGAGATGCAATCATCTCTTCATTTAAGATGAGACTTAGATAATAAAAACATGGATCTGAGTAAAGCTCAAGAATTAATTATGTGGATTTCTTTTTATTTGGTGAAATGGGAGGCAGTACAGTGGGACTTTCTTCTTTAGCCCAATATCCTCCAAATACCTCCTTGGAGTGAATTCATAAAATCCATGCACAATAGCAGATCTACTAGAGCTACATCACCAGAAAATGAGGAAATATATGTTTCATTCATGTCACCTCCACACTCCTGACTTTTCTTTAATCCAAAAAACCACAGTTTATTTGACTACTGGCCATTCTTTGTAAATAAGAACAAGAATGTCCAAAGGCAAAAATACTGATGCAGTTTAAAGTGCTGGCTCCTGTGGTCTCCACAGGAAATCACTCCTTTGAAGCTGAGTGTTACACACCAAAGTCTTTACTGCTGGCAACTGCAAGAGTTACACGTATTTTCAGTGCTGGAGACAAAGCATCAGGCTGAACTTCCAATCCACAGTTTCACATCAAAAGTGAACCTAAAGTGGCCCTAAAAATTCCAGAGCCAATGCTTTTTTGCCCTAAAGTATTCAGTGGAAATGGATGTTGGTTTTGTAAAAATCGTGTTTGAGTATCTGCTCAAGAAGTGAAACACAGGTGCACCCAGCTCATGGGTGGGAACAGTGCTTCAAAACATTCAGAACACGCCTATTATTGATGAGTATTAAACAGGTCTCATGTGGTTCTTATTTAGCTTTTGAAAAACCTTCAGGCAAACAGCAAAAAGTCAACACCCAGATAAGTGCTGTTCTATTGGTAACACTTTGCATTTCTTAATTATTGTCAAGTTATTCCCAAGCAATTCTGCACTGCAAAAAGGTAGAAGATGTCTGGCTTTAGCAATGACCATCTTATTACCCATATTATGGTCTGAGAGCATGGAACTGTCCTTTGGGTTGGCGCTATTCTCGTGTTGCAGCCCTGCCTTTGCCTGACCATAGGCTCCATCTGGGTCCCCAGCCCAACCCTGACCCGCCTGGCCTTGGCTCATCCCTGTCCCCATTCCCACGGAGGTGCCCAACATCACTGAGCTGCTGCTGAAGGCACCCGCTTGGGAATGCTGTTGAAAGAGGGGAGAGGGTCTTTCTCACTTTCCACGAGGTTAATGCACAAAATATTCAGATGTAGCTTCAAGTGCCGGGTTTCTGGCGAGGACTTGCACTACAAAAGGTTCCTGGAAGCTCTGCTGTTCTCCTCTGGCCGCTGATGTGGGCTGCCCCCCTGAGCTCCCTCGCACTGCTGCTGGACCAGCCACGGATACCCCGGACAATCGCAGGCACCAGCCCCTGGTTAAACACTGCAGATAGATGCCCAAGGCATGCAGACAGGCAGCGGGGATCTTGCCTTTGATCTGTGCACACACAGCTTCCCTTTTATCTTTTACTACCTGTTGTAAAATCCTTCCCTCCAAAGGGCTGTGATCCCAGCTCGGTTTTTTTGCTGCTCCCCTGCTGCAGATTCTAAAAGGATTTATGGGAGGTGCAAGCTGAAAGAAAAGCTCAGAGGAAGAGCTCTCAGTACAGACAGTTTCTGGCAAGCAGGGTGGGACTGGCAGTGCTGGAGAACGAAACACTCTTGGCATTTCAGCTCAGGTTTCACAAAGAGAGCCAGAGCTCCTCTCCCAGCGCTCACCGTGCTGTGACTTCCCCTCGGTGCTGCGTCAGAGCTGTCTCTGAGTCAGAGCAGCAGGGAAGGGCCACAGCACCACCACAAAATCATGTCTTTGTGGAAGTGGTGAGTTCCCACTGCCCAAAGCTCAAGCTGGCACTCTGTGCCTCTCTGAAGCACACGCTGACATTAAGCAGTGATGTTTCAGTACAGGGCAGGCTCACTCTTGCAGGGTATTTTCTATCCTGTGCTTCTGAAGTTGGAAGTGATTCTCCAGCAAGCACACAGTTGGAGCTTTTTTCTGAAAGATTCTGACCAGAAGAAGCAGAAGGCCTGGGGGTGATGAACAAAACACAGGGTGGAGACCTATAGAAATGATAATAAGAGGGCACCTTGTGGTATGATGCCAATAGTCACTTGGAGATCTGTGATTCTTTCTCCAGAGTCTGCTTGAGCTCTGAATTTAGTTCCGTCAAATACTACTGTCTTCAATCCTCCCTCTTCTTCATGTTTAAAAATCACTGCCCTGAAGCCAAAAGCTGAGATGCTCACATTAACATTAATGCAGCCTCAGACTCCCAGCCTGCTAATCCAAAATAAACCCCACAGTAAACCACTGTCTTGATCCAAGTGGTCGATGATAGGCACTGAGAAAACTGCAGTGAGAAATGCCCAGAGGCATGTTAATGGCAGGAGGGAAAAACCATGGTACACCAATATTTGGATTTGGGCAGATCTTGAGCCTGGTATTAAAGACCTGAAGACTGCCAGGATCTCACCCAGCCCTGGCACATCACTCCAAGGCCCAGAGCAAACCCTCCATGGTCCATGAACTGTTCCTCGTCCTGGTGGGAAAGTTACAGAAGTGATACTAATTTAAATCCCCAAGTCAGAACTCAGATTGCTGCCAAAATTTAGCTGTGGTTAAGAAAATTACCAAAAAAAAAAACCCCAACTCAAAAATTTGGGGATGCTCATTGAGAAGCAGGAGCCAAGGAAACTTGTTTACATCTTGCTCTCTGTTTAGAACAATTATTCACTAAGTTTTGGCTGCACTTCCCACAAAGGATGCGTGTCTGATTGGATTAAACCCTGATAGAGTCAGCTACTGCCTGGGATATGGATGAAAACTGGCAGGTTAACTCACTGATTTACCAAAAAAACCCCCCAAAAATTAAAGAGAGAAACTATCCATTGAGGTAACAGGGACCACCATTTTTCCCCGCTTAATTACTTCCTGATACCAGGACTGAGTTCATAATCAGGGAGGTCTATCTGAGATGCTTGTTGACCTCTCCCGTTGTGGGGTCATCTCTGGCCACGAAGTCATAAAACACACTAAGAAATGTGCTAAAGATGAAACTAATGAGAGAGGAAAAAAGCTTTGGAAAGAGGATTTTCTTCTGCTGTTCTTTGGAAGAACCACTCTCCTGATGAAGCAGCAGCAAACGTGGCCCTAACAATAGATACAAATCTGGACAACACCAGAAAATATGAGTTTTTGTGGGAGACACATCCCCAAGGTGAGTCTGCCTTTGGAAACTCTCAGCTTTCTCCTGGCCAGGGGCAGGGTGAGTGACACAGGATCTGCAGCTTCTTCTCCAGACATGGATATTATCCCAGGCTGACCCTCACCTTACCAGCCTGGTCACCGATCTTCCTGGACACTGGGAATGTGCCTGGAGGTCCAGCCGGTGGCCATAATTTTGTCTGCGTGGAGGCTCTATGTGGTTGGCTCAGACTGACAGAGGTTGTCATTCCAGTTAGAAGAGACAAAAATAATAAGTATCTCTCATTCATTGGCATATTAGGTAAGTTACGCATGCAGTAAAGGAACCAGAAGCTGAATTTTATGTGAGAACAAGAAAGTGTCTTGATCTGAAATGGTTGTTTCTGTTTAAATGAGGGAAGAGGTCAAGATGGATGTGTGCTGTGTTCCCAGACCTTCCCTGATGAAGCATGAACTTTATGGATTCATAAGCCTATCTGGAAATATTCAGCAGCATTCACTTAGGTCATTATCAGACATAAACCAGACCAAGTACAGATTTCTAATTACTTTTGCAAATAATAAAGTATCTAGAACATAATTTCTTGGCATTTTCAATTGCATTTTTCCTCTGTACTGCAGCTGTAAAGTGATCACTGATGCCTAAGTAGCACCAATGAAAACAGAGGCATCAAATATTAGGAGTCTCTTATTTATACACTATATCTACAAAAAGAATGCCTTTCTTCAGTTAAGCAGTGAGTTGCTGTTTTAGTCTGGGGCTCCGTATCTCCTTTCCTCTTCCAGTATAGTCTTCATCAAGAAGAGTTTTCCATTTAGGAGATCCATCAGCCTGTCTACACCATCTTTCTCAATACACTTGCAATTATTTTGTCTCCAAATGAACTCATTTGCATTTTGTAATGCTTTCTAATTCCAGGACACATTTCAGAAAATTTAAACACCAAAGAGATATTCCAGAGTACATTTCAGTTGGCTTTTCCTTAAAGTAGTAGTTATTAATGATAAAAGCTTCCTCTTTCTTGAATTATCATGACCTAAAATTAACAGCAATAAGCAACAATTTGAGGCGTAGAATGCTGCTAATCAGATTGAAATTGAATTACTCCTCCTGCTTGTAAAGCTCCCAAAATCCACACTCCACTGCTTTGCCTTTTCATAGCAGCAATTCCCAACACACACCGGCAGTTCTGGAGCCATAACATTTACTGGGATTTTATCAGATTCATGTAAACAATATAAAATCATGTAAATTCATGTAAAAAATCTTCTTAAAAAGAAAAATGGGCTAACAAAACAGCTTTAATACAAGCATGAGCAAGCAGTGCAAACTGGAACAGAGTATCTCGTTGGTGCTGGGGTTTTCAGTCCAAATCCCAGTGCTGGCAGAGGTGGGAAAGGCTCTTCAGAGACACGGTTTGTCTTTCAAGTTGTTTGGTGTTTCCCAGCTGCACTCTGCTTTCACAAAGTGGCTTTCGCACAGCAACAATCAAATTTGTTGCCTGAGGAGGGACAAAAGCAATTCCCACTACCCATTCTCCTAAACAGTAATCTTTTTTTAAACACGTTTATGATGTCTCTTTCCGTGGCCAGAAATGTGCAGAGTAAGAACAGCACAAAGCTTTAAACAGTTTATGGTGAGTTGGCTGAGCTCTCAGAGGAAGACAACAGTGTTCCTCGGTCTCCATTCTGCTGGGAAAACCAGCTCCTGTGGGAAAGGGCTGACCCCAGGAGGGGCAGAACACATCCTTGTGTGTCACAAACCCAGTGGGGCTGGTCCCACATCTGCAGAAGATGTGCCAGGCAGCTTTGCCTCCTGCTCTGCGGGGTAGGTCTCCAGGCAAACCCTGGGATACAGCAGCAGGAAGGCAGAACTCAGGCTGCTTCAGCTGGGAGGAGCCTTGTGGACTGAGACTGTGGCCCTTCGTGCCTATTGCCTGGTTCCAAGGGCAAGGAAATTTGCTCTAAGGGCAAGAACACACCTGCAACTGAGTTTTCATACCGACTTGTGTATACATTTTCAGTCCACATACACAAGCTCTCAGCAAATGAAGCATGTTCTTGCCTTTTTTCCTTCTCATCTAAGCTGTATTCCTGTTTTCAAATCTCACATCACACAGAAAGGGTCCATATTGCTTACACTCATGTAACCCACATGGTTAGTGAGAGGTATCACTGCAGGAGGGGATTGCTGAGACCATGCTGCCAGGCCCACGTATATCTGTGGCAAGCCCTTTAACAGGTTCAGTCAGTCCCTGTGAAGCATTTTGGAGAGGCTGGAGAGGTATCACAAAGTGAGATCACTCTACACATTGCACTCAACTTGTCCTGGTATCCCACTGCTTGCTTCAGGGCTGTGATTTCTTGCCCAGAACTGCTCACAGTAGTAGTTATCTTCTGAGAGAAAAGGCATGAAATGCTCTGTAGTAAGGAATGTGTGGGTTTTCACATGCTGTCTCCACTTTGTTCACAGTTTGCAGGCAATTTAAAAGCAGCTCTTGAAGATACCAAGGCAGTGTCTGCCTGTTATGTGAAAAGCTTTTATGAAAAAGCCTTGGATAAGATTGGCTGGGGGGTGTTTCATAGTGCTGAACATCCATAACTTTAACCAAGTGTACTTTAAATAATACTTTTTTTTTTTTACCTGTCGTGGGAAGCACTGCTTGAGAATATTCCTGCCACTTCGGAAACCCAGTGCAGCATTTAACTCGTGTCTTCTGAGCAGCTCTTTCGGCACAGATTCATTCCCCAAATCTGTTTTTAACAGGAGGGCTGCCTTGAAAGCTGTGCAGAGTACATAAACCTCAGAACAAGATACACGGTAATGCCCATTTCTGCTTTCCATGCAGCACTGCCCAGCTGCTGTGGGAGCTCTTCACTTTGCTGTTTGGAAAACACTCCTGTGTTATTGCCGCTTGTGAGTAATAGACACCAGCCGTATGTTTGCAGCCTGGTGATGTGCACATGGGTGTCTGTCTGAACCTCTGGGTTCCAAATTCAACTGTTTGCAAAGAAGTAGAGAAGCCATTAGAAAGCAGCAAAGCTTAATGTGGGGAAACAAGCCAAATTTCAAGCTTCCAGCCAATGAAGGGATGGAGGATGCTTCTGGCTGTCAATGTTTACATCTGTCCTAATGTAAAGATCAAGCTCACCCGACAGAGCAGGGACACGTGGCCATGCAAGGACTGGGGACACAATATGTGGCTTGAGAAGGACAAAAAATGCTAATTGCAGATGAAAATGTGGAATCACAGAATGGCTTGGGTTGGAAGGAGCTTTAGACCATCTTGTTTCAACACCTCTTCCCTGTGCAGGGACACCTTCCACTAACCCAGGTTGCTCTGAGCACCTTCCAACCTGGCCTTGGACACTTCCAGGGATGGGGCAGCCACAGCTTCTCTGGGAAACCTGTGCCAGGGCCTCACCACCCTCTGACTGAAGAATTTCTGCTGAACATCTAATGTAAATCTCTTCTCTTTTGTTTTAAAGCTATTCCCCCCTTGTCCTATCACTCTCTACCTTTGTAAAATCAATGAAGGGAATAAAAGCCTCATTTGTTAAACCAAGCAGACAGTGATAATTCAGAAAACACACACCATTTAAGCTCAAATCTCCACTTTTGGGAATACTTTTGGATTTTATCCATTGTATTTGTGACTGTCTTAGTGTCACTGTTATCTCTTTATCGAAATTTCTATTTGCATTGCCTCTCAGTTGATCCTGTCAGGTATACCTGTGCTACTTTTGCTTGTTGAGACACTTATTCAATCCCCTCCAAAGCACTCAAATCTTGCACATCAAAGCATCCAACAGGCAAATCCAGTTACTTCCAACTAGAGTTTCTATAACTAGATTTTTTAGAGGGTTCAATATGCAGAAAGGTAGAAGATATTTTCCATGAATAAATTGAGAAGGATTTAGGTGTTTTATATTCATTTGAAATTCAATGGGCATGCTTTTTAATGCTTTCTCCATAAGCTTCCCAAATGTGCCAGGAACAATGCACAGGCTGAAAGCCATCATTTCAAGGTGCTGTGGGCTTTGTTCTGCTCCAAAGGCAGTTTTCCCTCATCCTCTGGATTTACTTCCATTTGCCATGTTTAAAATTGAATACAGAAAAGCCAAACCCCAACCTTCTACAGTCTTCAGGGAGTTATATGTCTGTGCTAATGGATAAGAACCTTAGAAGTGACTCAATTTTGTTTGCTGCCATCTGTTTCTCCCCAGTATCTTTTTTTTTTTTTTTAATTGCCTGAACCAGTGCAGTACAACTTGTATCGAGCAAAGTTGTACCCATTTCAAAGAGCATCTCCCAATTCCTGATCAAAATGTGTCTTGGGCTTGAGGATCCTTAGCAAGTGTTGGACATTTCAAGTGTTTAATGGTAACGCTGGGAGCTCAGCTTCATCCTTACCCCATTTCTTCTCCCACCAGGCTGATTTCACCCACAATCAACACTGAGCCCATGGTCTCTGCCCTGCCTCAAATACAGGCAGATGCAAACACATCTTCTCTTCCCCAAAATGCAGCTTCAGGTTGTTGTCTCTTCTTGTGCCAAAAACTTCCTGCAAACCAGCCAGGCCACATCTCAAAATGCAAATGCCACAGAAAAACCTTCAGGGCATCTCTCAAATCTCCAATATTGGCCCGAATGAAATCCCCAGAGAAGACTTGCCCAGTCATTTGGCAGAGGCAGGGTCCTTGCTGAATCCCCACAGCCTCATCTCCAGCTCTTTTGGCGTGGCAGGCATCTCACATGTGGACACCACAGAGGTGGCTGCCCACTGGCTCTGTTCACTGACCTCCACAGCACATCATGTCTCAGAGATGGCTCATCTGGGATCCACCACACATCTGATTATGAAAGGAACCAAATATCTTTTGTTGTTAACCCATCCAGATGGAAATGAGATGTGGAGAGGTGATATTTCTACCACCACCATCAGCCCCTTCAGTTCAGTGTCCACATTTCAGAGAGCGGAGGAATAATTTCAATTTTAAACTAATTTATGCTGGATAGCATAAATTTGTGGTAGACCTTTTTCTTGCCAGTTTTTCCATTGTGCCTGCAGTTAACTGCCTCCCCCATTTTCTTTTCCATAATCTCTTATTTCCCTGGTCTTGCAGGTTGGATTTATGACTTTTACTCAGAATCCCATAATGTCATGAGGCAGCTGAGGACCAATTTTTTCCTCATGCATATTAAACTCAGCTGCACAGGGAGCTCACGCTCTACCAACCACTTGCTTTCTAGCAAAGGTCAGAGTATGAAAATGGAAAGAAACATCTCCTGCTGTGTTTCCTCAAAACTCTGCGAGATCCTGCATTATCCAAATGGGAGTGGGGAAAAGCTGAAGGAAACCTGACCTGACTTCCAATTGCTGGAAGACCTTTCCAACCCAAAGTTTTCTGCAGCGCCACAGAACTGAATGTCACACCTCTGCCATTTACACCAACTGGCCTAGCTCCATTGCCCAACCCCTGGCTCACACTGAGTCTTTTCTGACCATGAATTTTTGCTTTCTGTGCTGCCCTGCACATCTGCCAGCAAATCCCATGTTAGCCAACATTTTTGTGCTTTCCTCTGTTTCATGGGAAAATCTCTATAGCAAGGTGGGGGTCATTTTTTTGAGGTGGTTCACTGTTCCAAAAAGTGAGATTTGCTGATGAGCTCCCAACACGTGCAGATGTTCAGCATTTGCTGTTCATGGAAAGATGCTGCCCAGATGTTTCATGTTTCAAGGAAAATTGACTCCTCTTGACTGAGACCTGGTTTTATCTCCTTTGGCCAAGTCTCTGAGCTTTAAATCCTTTTTAGCCACATCCAAGTTTGTGACCTTTTCTAGTTCATGCTCTGCCTTGAACTAGATCATAATTCTCCTTAAAAAGCTGGCTACCTCTGCTGTCTTGCTCATCACATCTCTTTATTTGATATATAACTGAGGGGTCCTGCGTGGTGTCCTGGGTGCCAGGCAGAAGGAGAGGCACAATCCCCAATGTCTATGCACAGAGACATCCAGAGCATGGCTTTGTTGAGTGTAGGAGTGAACCAGAAACCAAAAAGAGTTTCATTGCTTCCCGTTCAGCCAGCACTTGGTCCCAAACCCCATCCTCAGAGGCACACAGGATGGCAGGGGACATTAAAGCTTTCTTTACTGCCTGAATTGCTTCTCATGCTCCTTGCCATACTGCGCTCTGCAAATCTCCTCCTGAACTGCTGGCACTCCTGAGTAATTTCACATTTACTTTTATGAATACAAGCTCCTGCTTAATCAGCTGTAACATTGCCTCGTGTAAAAGGTGCTGATTAAACATTCTCACTTCCAAAGAGGTTTAATCCACCTCAGAGAAAATCACCCCCAAGCCTGTGCTGTACCTCTGGTACATTCAGTGCACAGCACAGGCAGACTTGACTTTCCTTCCCAGAGAAGTCAATCACATCTGTAACAACCTGCCTGGGTTTGTTCCTTTATTGAGCAGCCTTCTTCACCTGAATCCCTTCAGCCACTCTGACACCAGGAGAAAAACGCCAGTGACGTGAGCAGAAATCAATGAGGGATGGAATTGGGGTAAATTTTCAGTATTTTATTGTAGAACGTATGTAACAGCTGTAGCAATTTGAACTTTTCATGGTGATCCTTTTGATATTAAGAGTCCTGCAAGGGAATATCTAGCAAAGAATTAAACACTTGGGCAAAATCTGACCGCTTTTTCCTCAAAATAATCATGGGTAAAATAATGAAGCTCCCAACTCCATCTGCAGTGATTCTTCCCAGCACCCCTCCACAGCAAAGGAAATCTGCCATCTTACACTGCTCATGGGATGCTCAAAGTAACGAGTGACAGGATGAGAGAAAACAGCCTCAAGTTGCACCAGGGGAGGTTTAGATCGGATGTTAGGGAAAATATCTTCACCAAAAAGGTGCCAAGCACTGGAACAGGCTGCCCAGGGCAGTGGTGGCCTCACCAACCCTGGAAGTGTCCAAAAACATGAGCATGTGTCAGTTAGGGACATGGTTTGGTGATGGACGTGGCAGTGCTGAGTTAGAGGTTGGACTCGAGGATCTTAAAGGTCTTTTCCTACCTAAACAATTCTGTGATTCTAAATTTTATTTTGCTTTCACCTACAATGCAGTTCACAATACCTGGATCAAAACTGCAAGGAGTTTTCTTTCCTGCCCTGGCTGAGGCTGAAAGCACAAAATACAGAGTTTGGGAGTCTCAGAACCATTGTGTGATGCCACTTTTCTGTCACGGTTACTCTCTTGGATCTCACTGGCACTTCACTGGCAGAAATCCACAAGACAGAGGGTCAAAGGATAAAAAATTTAATTTCCTGCTCTTCACAAAACAACCTTCCCACTTACAGTTGTGAAAAAGTTGACCAGATAGAACTGGTAAGTCTTATTTTTTCCTCTCTCTGATTCTTCTTGCTACCACCAACTCTTGTTGAAGTATTTGACCAGTGGATAGTTTCTTTCTCTTTCTTTTATGTTGGAAGAGCAGCTCCACCCACCTGTTGTGTTGATAAGGGAAACAGGGTCTGGACAGGCAACAGGAAAAAGAAATTTCTGGAGGAAAGAGTTGGAGGATTTGAGTGACATTTTACACAAGGCAACCCCAAATGAACCCTGAACCTATAAATATTTCTTGTGAAGGCCTGTGTGCTTCAGAGGGGGCTGAGGGTGGCTCATCAGAGCTGGCAGTGTCACTGCAGTCAGCACCTGGACCTGTCACCTCCTGCCCACCCACAGGGAAGGTGGGTTTGCACATGGTGGTGTGAAGGGGGGGCAGATAATTGTGAGGTTTCTGTTTCACATGGCTATACTGAGGGTCCTCACCTCTCTGTGCAGAACCACCATATCCTACCCCACCAGGACTGGCCCCCTTTTTTAATTCAGAAAAAAACAGTGTCAGGGTTGGAGGGGGTGGCAACACTTTGTGATCAGCTGATGAAGCTGGAGAGCAAATTGGCAGGGAAAATCTCCACTTCATTTTTTCAGAGAGACAAATTGCTTTGCTTTGCAGTGTTCAAAATGTCACCTTTGTGTTTTGCAGTTCTAAATGACATCTCTAAATTTTACTTCAGCTTCATTACAAAAACCCCAGTAAATTCATGGAGCTGTTATTTCTCTTCTCTCTGTAGACATTTTTCAGTGTTTCCATTCAACTTTCCATGATCTTTCCTTCAAACCCTTGGTGCTTCTAATGAGCTAACACACCAAACAGAGGTTTGAAGCTGTTCACCACCTGGTCTCTGGGCTTTGGTCACGGCAGAGATCTCAGCATGAGATCACAAGATATCAAGCTGAGGACTTTCAAGTGTCAGCAAAAGCCCAGTTCCACTCTGGGTACAAACATCACCCTTCATAACTATCTCGTGTAGCCAAAAACCATGTTACCAACTTAAACTGAGTTTTAAAACAAAAACCAGCATATAAATTCTTTGAGTCAAGGACCATCTTGATATTCTGCGCGTGGTTTGTGATGGAACACTTAAGCCCAGTGTAATGCATACGCTACACATAGGCACTGCACTTTACAGAACTGCAACAGGTATTCATTAATTTTTATCAATTTTGGATGTAGTCTTTCCTTTTCGAATTTTAGGCTGTGTTTTGGCCTGTGAAGCTTTTCTGTATATCTGTTAAGGTGAGATTTTTCCATGAGGGAGAGAGTATACTCCCACTACTCCAAAATCTGGAACTTTAGAAACGCTAAATGTTATGGGACAGAAAAAATGCCAGCTCTGGACACTGGCTGGGGTCACCTCCCACAAACAGCTAACACTGCACCTTTTCCAGCCTTAATGATTCTGTGATGTACTGAGAGCCAAGCACTTTGTAGCTCTGTCAGAAAGCACACAGTGTGTTCAGTTGTGCAGGAAACTCATTCAGATGAAACATATCCAGCCACTAGTACAAATTGCATCAAGATGGATTTTCTTAACTGCTTAATTCCCTTCTGCTATGTTTTAGCAAACTAAAAAAAGATGTTGCGATGATGAGCTGTCTATATGGAGACAATGTCTGCACGCCTGCATGGTGACACCTTGCAGAAGCAAGGGACACATCTCCAGTGTCCAGACAGCCTGTGAAAGAACAAATACAAACATTTCTGCAACTCAGCAGGAGCTGTAGGTCTTCTACTCACAGGTGAAGATCCAGCTCTCTGCAGTGTCAACTGAGAAATTCGGATTAATCACTCAGGTCAGCCTCCCCCTCTATAAACCATGGGAGGCAAACGTGGGGAGCTAAGGCTGGTCCTTCCCTGCTCCTGAGATTTCTGTGCAGCGTCCAAGAGGAATCGTGGCCACAGTGACCTGGAGGTTTCCTGCAGAGAGAGCTGCAGGGGGCCTGAGCTGTGTATGGAAATTTGAAAGGCTGCACAAGCCTGGAAGACATCAGAACTGAATTCTCCTGCTGTCTACCAACACACAAAATGCAATTGAAAATAGCGTGAGAGCTGCTTCTCACAAAAACACCCCAATCTGTCCACTGAACCGTGGCTCTGTGCCGTGCTGGCATGTGCTAAACACCCAGAGGTGGGAAAAAGGACAATAATCTAAGCAAACCATGAAACAAAATCCAGGCTCTAAAGGAAATCCCCAAACTGAAGCCTTGTCAAAGACTATAATTTGTATGTGCATCTCTCATTTTCCCACATCTCTGAGTTTCCAAACTCTGAATTCCCTCTGTTAATTCAGAAAAAAACAAGCAAGACATCATAACATTTTTATGAGCTAACTCCAGGTCATAACATATGCTTGTATGAGCAAGACCCTCTTGTTTTTCTGGAGTTTAACTCTACACTGTCCCAAATACACAGTAGCATTTTTTCCAGCTTCTGTCACTGTCTTGAGTTCAGGAATGGACAGTGACACTTGTTTTGGATAGAGCTCCTCTTCTGAGAGCTACATCTCAGTTTAGAGAACACCCTTCTTGTTCCTCCTACCAGCCCCTTCTGGAAGGAGCTGCAGGTCTGGAGGGTGAAGTTTCACCTGCAGCTTCCAAAATGTCAAATAAAATCTCATGCCTTTGGATGCCATGCAGATCCAAGCATGCCATTACTAACTCTGCACAAGGAAAAGCCAGTGAAAAGCCTTGATAACAGTAAAAAGGGAAAAATGAGGAATCTCATCACAAAATTAATGCTATGGTCCTCTTCTGCACTCAGCAGATGGTACTAGAACCCTTCCCATGACTACAGGTCTAAAGAAAAGGGAAAAGCCTCTGTCATCTGCACACCATTCTGTTAATCCTTGCTGAAATTCTGCTGAAAACAGGAAGGGGAACAAAACCTATGCTTGGAAATCCAGCTCCTGTTATTAAATTTGTACTGGTACTCAATGGGTGCCATAAATAATTCTGTCTGATAGCACCCAAATGATTTTGGGTGCAGGGCTGGAAATTGCATTACAGTTTTTACCAGTTCTTCCAAAGACTGGTTCAATCATTAGCTGAAGCTTCTGCCTGATAATCACTGCACAGCTCTCCCTGTTTAACAGGGATCCTGTTTGGTGGATGAAAATGCAGAAATCTCTCTGCTTAAAGAGCACGGGAGAGGTGTTGTGTTTATTAATGCTCAGTGGCTGCCACAGTAAGTGCTTCTGCAGACAATAGCCAAACTTGGTTTACAAGAATGTATAACTAATGCATTTCTGGAAGCCATCTCATGAAGCACAAACCATGAAGCCAAGAACAGAAGGGAAACAAACTTTCACTCAATTTAATTTCAGGAAACGAAATTAAATCCCAAATTGAGAGAAGAAGTGTAGCAAGCACTCGGGAGAGGAGATATGATCAAATAAAAGGTGAGTGGAAGAAAACTGGAAAATTTGGAAATGTAGCAAATACAATGCAATGGATTGGGATGAAACGAGGGGAAGTGAAAAAATATGAAAGTTGCCAAAAATTCTGGGGTTTGAATTTTTGAAATCAGAAAAGAAAGTGCAAAGGTGAGATGGGAGAGGAAATGGGGAAAGGAAAGGCAAAAACAAAAAGGGGAAAATTCTGCACCAAAGTGCAAACAAGCAAATGGCATGGCATGAGCTGAAGTGCAGGGAATGGACCAAAGCTTGCCAAATGGATCCTCACTGAAATAGCAAGATTTCATTTCTTTAAATGAAATTAAATTCTTCATGTCATTTCATGAAAGGAAATAAAATTAAATCCCAAATTGAGAAAAGAAGTGTAATAAGCACTCGGGACAGGAGATATGATCAAATAAAAGGTGAGTGGAAGAAAACCGGAAAATTTGAAAATGGAGCGAATACAATGCAATGGATTGGGATGAAATGAGGAGCAGTGAAAAAATCCAAAAGTTGCCAAAATTCCAGGGGTTGAATTTTTGAAATCAGAAAAGAAAGTGAAAAGGAGAGATGGGAAAAAACAGTGAAGAAATGAAAGGCAAAAAAAATGGGGAAAATTCTGCACTGAAGTGCAAACAAGCAAATGGCATGGCATGAGCTGAAGTGCAGAGAACTGGAGCAAAGCTTGCCAACTTGATCCTCACTGAAATCACAAGATTTCATTTGCTTTCATGAAATGATATGTTGCATTCTGATATAAAGGCTAATTTCTAAGAAAAAACTCAATGAAACAAAGAGATTGCAGAAACAGAAATGTACAGTTTATGGTTCTCTTTCTCTGCAGTTTGGAACCTTGAAGACTTCCCAGAATGGCATTTAGTTGTAGTGATTACCTGCCTTTCTTTTTTTCTTTAATAAAAACTGTGTAATTGTGAATAAATAATTATAGCAGAGTGAATGTGAAGTGCTCAGGTAATGGTTCCCTGTATCATTAAATATGCTGAAGCAAATTCTGGATTTTTATGAATTACAAATGTGAGGAGTTTAGACACAGCACACCAGTACAGACAGCTCAAGGAGCAGGAGGAAGAAGAGTTTACTATTGGGAAGCAAGGAACTTTTTTTCCACATCCTTTTAGGCTCAATGTGAGAAGAAAACGTTGGAAGGAAATTCATCACACACAGGATGAGAGGTAAAGGTGCATGGAGGAGTTGACAAGAAAGCAGGGAAATGATTCTGGAGAAATAATGAACAAGAAATAAGCACAGTGGGAGGACCAAGGGAACCAGCTGCAAGTTTGATGAATCAGTAGAGAGCAGGCAGGCATCGTCTGTTTTGTATTTTTTAACAATTGAGAAATAACTTCTGTGTTTAGATTAGTTCCTCCTTCTCCTTGTGAACTTTTTCTGCTTGTGGAACAAGGACCAAAATTTAAAATTAATGTTCAAGCCTTTAATTTCACCCTTCAGATGTGCCATGAGCACGATCAACAAGCAGTGGTTCACACAGCTGATGCCCAAACACAAATTTGAGGGAAGAGATTGCCTTTGCACCAGTCCCTCCCCTGTGTGCTGCTTGAGGAGCATGAAAACACCCTGGATGGGAAATAAAGAGCATGCCCAGGGCTGGAACAGGTTGGAAAGGTACTCCTGCTGATAAGAATCAGATCTTAAATTGCCTTTTCTGATGGCTTAATCAAAGAGCTGTTGAAAAGTGCTGGTTCTGCTCCCTGTGAAAAGAACCCCTGGGGCAGATTTGTTCTGCCTGCCCGGGGGATAATCCTGACCTCAGGACGGACCATGTGGTCCCTCTGGGTTCTGGGCTGGCAGTGCTGAGCTGCTGCTAAGACCATGAGCAGGGGAGAGCTAACTGGGAGTGGGAATGCTGGAGAACATCACACTGATGGAAAATCACTGCCTGAGCAAACAGGACGCTGCTCCTTATGCACACCCAGGGAGGAAAAGGCCATTTCAGTACATCTCATATGCACCACAGAGGAAAAAAGCTGCCTAGGTTCCAAGAGGAGATAAGAGCTCTTCTTCTGGCTTGTTATTGAATGATTGTTGGCTAAGAGAGGGAAAATAATGGTAAAGGAATCAAAGAGAATAAGGTTTAAGTAACTTGGTAACACATCTAATGGTGGTAAAAATGGTGGAGACTAAAAGGGTTCATTGGCTGGGCTTTTTTACGTGTTCTTTATTAAAAATATAAAGATGAAAGACATGCAATACCTTTAACAAAAGTGCAGCTGAAGTGCAAGAAACATGAGTTACACAACACCTTCTCTGGAGAGAAGGGACTTCTGTGCAGAGGAACAGCTATGTTTCATCTTCCTGACTCCTCTGAGGTCCTGCCTGCACCTCTCAGACCTCTCTGTTAAAGGCAATAGAAGCATACTCCTGCCTGCTGTTAACCCTTTCAAACAAATTAAAAAAAACTGGGTGCTTGGCCTTGAGTCTGCCTGTATTAGTAGCTCTTCAGAAAGGATAGGCAGAAGCCTGAATTACCCTTTTCTTCATCTCTGGTCTTTAATTCTTCATCTCACTTTATCTATAGGAACTTTTGAAGTTCCTGGGAGCAGATCTCTGGAGCAACCCTGTCCTGCTCCATCAGAAGGTTCTGATCTTTCACAGATCTGACAAAAACACCTTTTCCCTGACATGGTTTAGTGTTGAATTAATTGGCAGTGCTGGGTTAATGGTTGAACACAAGGATCTTGAAGGACTTTTCCAACCTAAACAATTCTGTGATCTGTGGCAAGAAAGGAGATCCTGATGGCTGAAAGCTCAGCTCCAGCCTACTTTGGACCCACACACTTGTGCAAATATTTATCTAATGAGTTCACACTGGCACAAACTTCCCTCAATATCCAAATCTTTCAGCCTGCATCATCAGGGATATGTTCAAGAGAGCACAGGGCCACAATATGTTGCAGGATGAACTGTTTGCTGTCACTACTCTTCCTTGTCAGAAGGGGAATTTGCAAAGACACTTCTGATTAAAAAAATACATCGAATAAAATGCACTGGAGATGGATGACTCTGGATGCCATGTGCCCACTGAAGCTGCTCTATCAGCCACCTCCTCAAATGGACAGGGAGAGAGAAAAATATAGCAAAAGAATAGAGAAAAGTACAGGGTGCCACTGCTGCCATGGACAAAACAGGCTCTGCTCGGGGAAATTAATTTGTGACAATTAATCAGAGTATGTAACAGGATGCCAGAGGGGGTGAGACAGGGCAGGTGTGAGGGAGGAGGGATGGAAAAGCAAAGACAGATGAGAGGCTCTGGCTCAATGCAAACGAGGAGGAGAAAAATGCCCTTGATATGGAATAGTAATCACAATTTGAGAGGCAAAATATTACCTCTTGCTGTAATACGTGGATTTGTTTGTTTTCTGCTTTGCATTGATTTTGTACTGTGTGAATCCAGTGATTTTAATACAGTAAATACTGATTTGTATTGGTGAAAGAGAGCAGAGTCTGACCACATCTGTTAGAAACAAACAAGGATCCTTTGGGGTTTACAGAAAAGATTTTGCTTCAGCTTCGTTGTAAACAAAACTGCAAGCTCCAGTCCAGGTTTGGAATGCAGAATTTCCTATCAGGGAGTGGCAAAGGCTGCTCAGCTACTGGACAGTAGTGCTCCCACCATCAAGGAAACTGGAAAATCACTGCCAAGGTGCAGAGGAGTTTTTCCATAGAATCATAGAATAGTTTGGGTTGGAAGGTTTGGAAGGGACCTTTAAAGCTCCTCTGGTCCAACCCCCCTGCAATAAGCAGGGACATCTGCAATGAGATCAAGTGCTCAGCATGTTTGTTTGCAGTGGGGCTGCACTTTTGGTCCTTGGGGCTGTGGCAGTGATCGGATGACCTCCAAGCAAAGCCCTTGGGCTCTGTTTTGGCCCTCAAACCCACAATCTCCACCTGCAGCGCTCACACCCCAGTAGCTGCAGTGGCTCAGCCTTCATTTCCCTGTTCCTGCCTGTAGAAATCTTGCACCTGTTGGATGGCCTCTGCGGTGTGGGGATGTGATTTGGATGGAGACAGAGATCTCTGGAGTCTGGTCTTAGAGCATGAGGTTTATTGCGATAGAGAGTGGGGGTGGGGGCCTGCTGGGAGCTGCAAGGCACAGCCCCAGGCAGGTAAGGGAGAGAGAGAGAGGTACAGGATACAGGAATACAGAGCAGAATACTGTGATTGTCACTTACAATACAATAAATCATGTTCTATGCTGAATATTCTAATTTTCACTAACCAATCTAGGACAAGATACAAATTCTATAGCATTTACATACAGCCTATGAGAGTCATTGTATTACCATACGATGTTACATTTTAAACTCCTAAAAACTGCTTTTTGGACCCCCTGCTTAGGTTGGTAGGGTCTACTGCAACCTTTGGACCCACCCTTAAGCAGGGGGTATTGTTTCATCAAGGAAGGCTATTGTTTAATCAAAGAGGGAGATTACCTGCGGTGGCCATACCATTGTTTTTCAGTTATTTAGTAACTGAGGTTTGGTATCTCAAAGCCTGTCTTCATTTCAATCCCGCTTGTAATTTCTATATTTTCAGCATCTTTTGCCAGGTAATAATTTTTATTAGATTTTCCTATTTCTTCCTACCCAACATCTGCCCCCACACTGATCCTGCCTGGGCCCATTTCTGCCTCCTCTGTGTGTTTGGTGTCGTCAGTGCCCCACGTGGGAAGCACCACAGCCATTCCTGCAGGTGAGGGCAGGCAGGCGTGCACCCCCAGCTGGGAGCCAGCACTCTGCTCTGCCCAGACACCACCAGCATCTAGGATCTGCCTTCAGACACTTCATTGACCGTCTCCATCTAATCCCAGCTAAGCGGATTTGCCCTGATTCGCTGCCAGTCAATCAGTAATTGGGTTTGTTGACAGTCATAAAGGTGGAAATGCCCATCTCTGTGCTTCAGGCACCGTGTCTGATCATTCCTTCCTCCTGGATGCTTTTCTTTTTGGTTTGTCCTGGTGCAATTGGGAGCTAGCAAAATATTCCCTAGGTAATAGGGCTGTCACCATCAAACCCAGGCACATAAATGCCCCTTGGTCTGACGGGGGAATGGAGTCACTTGGAGGTTTGAGGTTGAAAATCTGTCCTCAGCTGATATCACTTACTAAGCTTCTCAATGGTCACCAAGCCCACAGCAGCTCTTAGGAAGCTCAGCTTTCCATGATCCTCGATTCACTCAAAAACGGGAGAGGCTTGCGGAGCGTGGGACCATTATGAGCATCTGTGAGGATCTCCATCTGGAGCTGAGTTATCCTAAATAGCTGAAATACCCAAACTAATCCCCAGGAAAAGAGCAAGATGACAGTGTGATTCTTGATTTTGGAGAGAAGTCCAAGCAACCAACAGCTGTGTGGGGACTTCAGCCATCGCTTATTTAGGGATTGCTCCCATGGCAAGATGACTCTCCTGTAACTAAGCACCGTGCATGAGCCAGCCTGAGCTATGGAACTGCTCTGAGCTTTTCAGGTGTAACACCAAAAAAAAAAAAACAGGCTCTGCCTCCACACCAGTCCCTGGCAGCTGTGTCAGCCCATGATTGAGCCTCTGTGGCCCTTTCGGCAGCTCTGGGCCAGGGATTCGTGGTGGTGGATGTGTCATCCTGGCAAAAATGCACTCCCTGGGATGGGACTTCTTCCCCCTGGTGAATGGAGCTTTTCCTATGCCTGCATAAAACACAGCCCTGTGAATTGTTGTGTGCACTTTGCAGGGACGGTGCTGCACAAACCAGTTGAGGGAGGGTGTTTGGAGAAACATGGCACCAGTGTCAAGCAGCAGGTGGGAGAGTTTCCTGTGTTATGCGTGGCCAAGGTAATTTATCATATTGGAAGCGCCACACAAACAGCAACAAATGTGACGGTTTGTTCGGTCTCTCGTGAAAAGGAGAAGCCACTTCCAAACAAAGCAGCTGTGAAGCTTTTTGGTCTCCAGAAAGTTCATGGTGGGACATAAATATCACGGTGTTTCTGTGGAGCACAGTAACTGTAGTGGGGGAGAATATGGAGTTCCTATAACGTGAGATCTCAGGGAAAGCCTGAACACAGAAGCTAAGCATGAGGAATGATTTGGCCCCTCACAGCAAAGAGGAAATGATGGAATCTGTCTCTCACCTGCCTTCTCAGGTGGAGGGTGCAAACAATGCCACTGCCTGCACTTCTTCAAAGCTCAAACTAATGTTGCAGAACAGACCTTTGTAGGGCTGCCCACATGGGCTGATGTGTTACAGGGACGTTCCAGGGGAGATAGATTAAGGAAGAAGAAGAACTCAGTTTAGGATAGCTGAAATATGCTTTAGTGTGGCATTGACTCAGCTACATCCAGGAACACATCTCTCAGCCCAAAAAACTGAGCGCCTGTGCTGCTGACCAGGAATTACCTTCTGTACTGATGCCTGGAAAAACATTAGTCTATTTATGTCCCATGTTGCTGGCAACTCCTGATTGATTGAGTAAATTAAAGCTGGCTGAATAATTCATTAAATAAACCATTTATTTGAAGAATTCCTCCCCTGTTTTGCTTGCAGATTGGAGTGTGGCACAAACAGCATCACAACGATTTGACATTATTTTTCAGCTACTTCCTAGCCATAACTGTAGCTCAGTCTGCAGCGCTGACTGCTCATTTCCCATGCTCAAGAGCTGCAGTGCTGTCAGCAGAGAGCATTTCTGGCTGGCTCCTGACAGTCTCAGCACCAATAGAAGAAGGGCTGAGGCTTCACCCAAGCCAAATCTATGATGCCATAAAGAGAAGAGGAGAGGGATGAGGATAACAGCACCAGGTTCCCCATTGTCTGTAGGGGAAAGAAACCCTGTGACAGTTCTGTCTTTCGGAGCAAGGTTTTTCAGGGTCTTGATTGCACTGTGGAAAGTCACCCTGGGCTTCTAAACCCAAGTGAGCTGTTCATGGGAAAGCCAGCCTGTAAAGAACTCATGGAACCCTCCTCATGTGTCTGCACAGATGTCTAGGTTTGAAAGACAGGTGTCTGCCAAGGAAGGCAAGAACCTCCCTTGGGATAGAGAATATGACCCCCCCTTTCCCTCTGAATTACTATAACTTTGAAATCAAGGGGCTCCCAGGAAAAAGATATGGGAAAAAAGGAATAACAGTTCTTCACTAATATTTATAACAAGGCAATAATACAGAAACGACGGTTTAAACTGGCAAAGTCAGAATACACCTGCCACCCAGTTAGGGTGGTGCTAGCAGTGCAGTTAAAATAGCGGCTGCAGTCCCGTTGGAGTGATGGATGTGGTCTTGTTGAAGTGGTGATCTTGTGGAAAGGTCTCGTCGGTCTCTGGAGATCCAGTGGTGACTCTTGAGCTCTTCTCCTCTGGGAATCCAGTGGAAAACGTACCCCAGTGTTCCAGAGTCTCAGTTTATATGCAGGTAGGAATGTTCAGTTCCTCCCCTCTGGGTGGGGCATCTCACAATGGGCTGATGGAATCTGTGAGTCATTCCCAGAGCCCTTGATGGCCCATGAGCAGAGATAGCCCCGATGGTGTTAGCAGGGCTGGGTCACTTCCACAGACCTTGAAGGCCCATGAGCAGAGATAGCCCCTCGATGGTGTTATCGGGGCTGGGTCATGCTGAACACAAAGAGCACTGCCCCACCTGTTTTAACAGTTTATGGAGGTGGTAATAGAATACATACTTTTGGTTACACCTTCCATGTAACCTAAGACAACAGACCAGATTTGTGGGTCACTGCCTGGAGAACTGGGGACTAAAGCCAGTCCTCACCCACTTTTTCTCCTGCTCTGACTCATTTTCAGGTAGAAAACCATCCTTCTTTCCTTAATCTCTAAGGAGCAGTGAGACAGTCTTGTCATGACCGAGGAAAAATGGTTTCCCATGGAAATTGTTGCACGTATTCACTTAAACCAACTATTTACAAATATTGTCCTGTTTATTCTTAAATGCTCCTGACTCAGGAGCATTCCTGTGAGTTGTCACTGCCTGAAATAGCCACACAAAAGGTAATAACACCACCTGCTTTATAACCATGTCCAAATCTTTGACTCTGCCATTATTCTAGGGGATTTTTCCATCTAAAATTAAGAGGGGAAGAGAACAAATCTGGTGGAAATGGAAAAAGAAAACCCATCCCCAAATTCAGGATGTCTGCTGACTGTTGGTGTCTCCTGTTCCTTTGCTCCTTTGTAAAAAGACTAAAAAGGAAATTAAATGTCCACTTAATTAACATTTATTTGGCCTTTCTATCTGAAAAGTACTGTCATTTTTACAATATGTGATAAATGTTGAGTTGATCTGCCATCATTTGTGTACCATCTCTTGGAGGTTTCATACCTTGGAGCATACAAATTGCTCAGGAAAAAAGGTCAGGATCCTCTCAGTGCAATTTTTGCAATGGCACACAGCAAAATATTCAGCTCATTAGTGTTTTCAACTTCCTTTGTGTACTTATTGTTATATCTTGTTATTTTAAAAGAAGAAAAATGCATTTTTAAAGCAAGGTTTCACTCTTGATAGCACTGTAGGCACAGCTTTGTTGACCTGGCTTCTGCCTCAGAATATTCAGTGCATTTTTTCAAGAATTAGCTTGATTGATTTTTTTCTTCCCTTGGCTTAGCAGTCCTGAAATCAATGGAATCACAGAAGTGGAAGGCAAAACTTCGAGATAATACTGAATTTTTGGCACCTTTATTATGAGCCCAGACTTGCCAGCCACAAAAGACTCCTTATAAAATTCAAAGCATGTGGATTTGCTGGCTAGTGGTGGAAGGAATATTGGGATATTGACTCTGTTTACTTATACATGAAGACCATCTGCACTGCCAGGATAAAAGCACAGAAGATAGGATGGGAGCTCATCTCTAGAATTACCAAGAATCTCTTGAAAATCTGCTTAGGCTCTTCCAGTATGGAATTTCTATGTGTGGGAGTGAATTTTGCCTGGTGAGAGCAGACGAAAGGTAAAATAAAATAAAATCCTATGCTTTGTGGGGAAAAAATCTTAGGCTGATTGTAGATCTGAAGGAATAGAAAGCCCATCCTGACAAAAGCTTCTTGGAATACAGATATTTTCTGTCATCTCACCATAAGCTCATTTACTCTTTTTTAGGAGCTGGGACATGGTACTGATACACAGCTTTCCTCCAAACACACGAAGTGAACATTGCCAGAACCTAACTAAGCATTAATCAATCATTCAGTGGGACAGACATGTTTGCTAGTAATAATAGTAATTATCTCCAAAAGTCTTTGAAAGTTTGACTGTTGCTCACCAGGAATAAATAGAAATAGAAGAGGAGCTATTTCAGGTTATAAAGACAGGCTGCTGCTATGCTCATAGAACCAGCAAAGCTCTGCAAAGGTCTTTTATTGGTCAGAGCTCCCAAAAAGATTACTTCACTGAGGATATTTCTACAAGACACAGGAAAGAAGGATGGCAAGTGTAGGAATATAAGCCAGCCTTTAAAAAGTGGGTCAACTGATAATGAATCACTGCTAAATAGCTCATGGCTATTTAGATTTTTTTTACTCAGGTAGAGAAATTATACTCTGTCATCCCTCATGGCCTTGGGAAATAAACTACCAATGTACTCATAAATTACCCCCAGACTGAGTTATGCAGCAACAGCAAAACCATATTTTCCTCTCTCTCAGCACAGACATACCAACAGATCCACAATATAAAAATGCGCAGTCCAACCCAGGTCACTTGAAACCAGTAGAACATTTTTCTTGATGTGTATTGGATACAAAGGTCCAGTTTCTGACTTGGTACTGCTGCCCTGAAGAGAGTGGTAACGTTTTCGTTACCCTTTTGGTGGGAGCTCAGTTGGACTGCAGCAAATGCTGTAAATAATTTGCTGTATAGATTCAAAAACAAAATCAAAACCAACAAACAAGCAAACAAAAAAAAAAGAGTTTTTTTTCTGCAAGTCTTTTGGACATCTGAAAACTACAATCATTGTCTATAATCTCTGGCAATGGGTGGCAGAGGTAAAATAAGCACAAGTCTGAGTTATAGCATAGCATCCACCTTAGCTGCTCCACCACTGGACTAAGTCCATTCCCAGAAAGAAGGGCAGAAAAGAGAAACAAAGATGAGGGCTCCTGACTGGGGCTGTGCAGCCCCTGGGATTCAACTCTGCTGGAAAACTTCCCTCAGTTTGTTGTGTGTACTCCCCAATTATTTTCCATTCCATTCCCAGCAACACTCAATTGCCATAATTCGTACCGTGGGGAGAAAACCAAAAATACGTGAATTTTAAAAATACAGCCCTTGTGCCATGCGCTTGTTTGAAAACTCCTCTAATTGAATGGTCCCATGGCTCTGCAGTGCCACAGCTCTGAGCATTCCCTGCCAAAGACAGCTCTGTTGAGGAAGCATCCTGATGTCAGGTTGGGGGATATCGAGGGGAGATTTGCATGTCACTGTGAATTTGCACTTTCTAGGCTCACAGGCACTTTCAGATGGCTGTGAGAAGAATTTTTTCCAGTGAGAAGCAAACACAGAGGTGTTGGCCTCTCTGGGAGATGGAAAATAGTTAACTTCAGAGCTAATTACGGGGAGGCTGATGGATGCTGACAGATATTGTCCTGGCGAAGGGCTTGCCCCTGGTTCTGCCACAAGACAGGGATAAAGCCTCTCTCCTCCTCTCAGCAGGCCCATGGCATCAGGGACGAAGGAGACAAGGATGTCAGGACTTCTAATTATACACCAGGAACCTGCGAAATTGGAGCATTAAAAGTGTTAGTTAGAAATAATGCCCCGAGGTGCTGAAGTTGAGCAGCAGGAGAAGGAAGAGCACAGCGGTGGGAGTGAGGGGCTGGAGAGGAGATCTCCTGCTCATCCTCTTGTGACAGGATCTGGAGGGGCTTCTTTCCAGGAATGCACAAAACACACGCACAGTTATATATCTGCCTAAACTCTGCCTGCATTGTAATCTGAGGTGTATTTCCAAAGCCATTTCTGCTGAAACATTTCCAGTGTGATTTGTCAGTCAGTCATCCTCCAGCCTGGAGAAAAGCTGCTTTCCTGTGAAGAAAGAAATGGACATTTACTGGTTCACCTCAGGCTTGGAAGACTTTTGCTCAGTTCCCAGCTCTGCCACAGACAGGCCAAGGGAAGACACCTCTTGAATTAGATTTTATTGCAGATTCACTTGAAGTCTTCTGCATAAAAAGGAACTTGTGCATATTGTGCTTTTGTCTGAAAATCATCTGGCACATTAATAAGTCATTTACATCAACATGGAGGAGTGTTTGCTGAAAATCCACCAGCATCCTCACTAAGGGAGGCGCAGTTATGACAGGTAATGAAATGCACCTTGTCCCTGGAGCACAGCTGGGGGGAAGTTCAATCCAAGATGGGATGTCCTCCAGGATCCAGCTGTGTTTGCAGCACAGCTGGGCTGTGCCAGCACCGTGTGCAGCCAGACCTGGGGCAGAAAGTGCCCAGGGCAGGGATGCTCTGAGGAGCTGGGGGACAGCAGATGTAGCTGCATTTTGTGGATTCTCTCATTCATCTGCAGATCCAATTTTTAATTGTTCTGGTGGTCTGTAAGGCACGTTCCAAGTAAATTGTTTGATATTAATTGGACAAGGAGAGCTGCTGTGCAGTGGGATGACCCAACCATCAGACGCATTCTCACATCTGGTTCAATGTATTGAAAGCAGCAGACAGCAGTGGGAAGGATAGAGAAATTCCAAGCCTACCGAAATAGCAGCATGAGGTGGGACATTGTCCATGTCTCAAGCAGCTCTGGGTCCATCTGAGCATCTCTGTGCACATTGGATACCTGCCCTCACCATCACCACTGCCACAGAGATGATGGGAGGCAAAGTATCTGCTGGAGTTCTGAACTCACTCTAGACCAGCCCAAACTGGACAATTTTAACAAACCTGGGGGGCCATTGCTGCCTGCCTGGCATGGGTGACCACCTTGCACACTGGTGGCATCACAAAGGCTAAAATTTGCTGGCCTGCCCATAGGAAAAACACTTTTGTTAGAGCAGAAAACACCAAAATGGAAAAGGGCTGATATATATATATATATATATATGTATATGGCTCCTGATTTTTAATGTGTCCACAGGTCCTGGCCAAAATTAAGTAGTGGGAGGTAAAACACCTCCATACATTTCTCACAGGCACTTAGGAAAAGAAAACAATTTTAGGGAGGACCACAGGGAATTCCTCTCTCTCTCAGCGAGGGAATTCTATTACCTCTCCTCATGCTCTAGCATAGCTTGTCAATATTAAACCAAATAAATAAGAGAGATGGGAAGAGAAAAAAACATTCAGAAGCAGTCAGTGGCCTCAGAAACAACAGCTCTGCCTTGGCCCTGCAGCTTGTGGTGCCCTTCACCTTTGCAGCAAGGTGCCTGTTGTCCCCATGGAGACACCAGCACAACTCATCCTGTCGGATGGGTATTGGGCATTTTGAAGAGAAGAGAACAGAGAATTTCAATTTTTTTTTTTTTTTTCCTGAGGGATTTCACACATTTTAGCATCTTCCAAGGACGCAGCCCAAGGTATACAGACAAACCAATCTGCCACCCCCTGAAGAAACAATGCATCATCAGCTACTGAAGCTCCCATCATCATTGACTGGACTTCATCAGTTTATTCATAGCCATCACTTGAAGGACCACAGAATTTGCCACATGCGTTTCCAGAGGCGACTTTGAAAAAGCCAGCAGGAAAGGAAGGAGAAGAGAGAAAGATTTTGTTTTGATATGAGCCCTTGGGAGCAGAACCTCCTGGAAGAAGAAAATATCAACCTGGAACACTAAGTGCTGCCTTCAGTACTTCTGTGCTGTGATGGGACCCAGATACCTTGATCAGGGTTTGTTCCCATCACTTTACAGAGAGACACTGACAAGCATTAGCTGGATGACTGTACAGAAGGGAAAAACTGTGCGAAACCAGAAAAAAGTTTTCAAGTACAACCTGAAATGCCAAGAGAGGACAATAATCTGCTCTGTGTGTCTCTGCAAGAACAAGCAAGAGGCAAGGGCAACACTGAGGGGCAATGTGTGCCTGGAGGCAGTGGAGCCTCCCCCTTTGGATGGCTTTAGAAACAACTGCTAGGATTTTATGTACAGCTAATCCATTTTCAGGGCAGTGGGATAAATTCTGTACTCTCTTGAAGACCCTCCGAGCCCTATGATCCACACCCCATATCACACACAGCCCTTGCATGGGTTACACCTCGAGTAGCTCTGTTTCTGTGCTTTCCAGGGAGGGATCACTCTTCTCCACAGCAGAAGGGCTTTGAGGATGCAAAATCAAGGCAATTTTCAAAGGGCTCAGCCATTACTTTGTTGAGAGTTATTGATACCATTGCTTAGGTGATGTGCATCTCCCACGGGACTTTTGCTATTTACATTCATTTGTTTCCCAACTCTGCACACACCCTGCATCCACACTCAGAGTCATCACCAGGACATGCAAAGCTTCAGAAAAATGAGATACAGCACACGTGTTGCAGAAGGACTTGTTCCAGCCATCTCAGGTTTGCAGGGTGAAATAGGGCCTTGTAATAAAATTGTCATTATGCATGGAAGGACAGAGGATGAGAAATCACAATAGAAATTGTCTGTTCTAATGAGAAAAGGGTTGTGTGGTGATGAGCAAGGGAAGGCATTTCAAAGGAAGGAAAACAATACCTTGTGGAAATTGTATGAGGCTGCTATTTGCTTAGAAGGAGCAGAGGCCAAGACCTGACAGTTTCATCAGAGAAATTGCTTAGGAAATGACCAAGGGAGCATAATTCATAGCTCAAATGTCAAGCTGCTCATATCTAGAGAGGAGAGTGTGCATTTATCAGCAGCAGTAGTACACAGCCCAAAAGAATATAAGAGAAACCAAAATATTCATCATAGTTCTGCCATGACTCAGATGCCCCTGGTGCTCTGGCTGAAGATGCACAGCAGAGGAAGATTCATATTGCATTTCCTAGGAAAGTAGTGTGACCGGCAAATACTGACTGTGATAGAAGCCTGACAGAAGAGAAAACAAAGCTTTTCCCAGCCATTGGTCTGTGCATGATCGCAGCACAGCAATAAGCAAGAGATGCATCTACAGTAATTGGAGATATTGAATTGGGGCAGCCACGAGCAGACAGGAGGATTCAATCTAAGGGGTCAGGGGAATACTGCTAAAGTAGTTGATTTTGCAGGCAACAATAGATGAAGACAGATTTGCAGGGGGAAAATTCTACTGAAAGCATCTTTTCTTTAAAAGAACCAGTTTTTAGGTAGAAAACAAATGCTGCTAAGGAAATAGCAGGATAATATGTGCTGTGTAAAAAATAAACATGTTTGTTGTGATGTATCTAGGGGAAAGTGGAAGAGGAGCACTTCTCTGCTGGAGGGGAATTGCACACAAGGCTTGTTGGAACAATTTTGGGTAAGAAAATATTTCTTGCATGGCATGCTTTTTGGTTCGAGCCTTTTGTTGGTTTATATTATCATCTAAAAGCCACACATTGATCACAAGAGTCTTGTTCACATCAGGGGATGCTGAAGTTGAAGCACAAAACTAGAGTGTCAGAGGTGAGGTACAAGTCTCAGTGCTTCAAAATTTGCCTTTGGATCAGTGTAAGTGGTGAACAGACCCATCTGCGCTCTGCTTTGTCAGACCTGCCACACCCAGACTAAGCTGCTTTGAGTATTTATGAATTGAACCTCAGGAAGCAATCCAGGTCAATAACTAAGATGATAAATTCAGGCTAGTAGACATAAGTTAACTGTGAAACATTGCAAAAGCACTGTGTGCCACTAGGTGTCCAAGCAATGAAATGGCACATGAAAGACTGTGGAGATTAATATAAAGTGGTGCACATGGGAAAATAATCCTAGTTTTGCTTGTATAATGATGGGCTGTGAGCTATTATCAACCAGGAGGAAAATCTTGGGTTTATAATATGTGTTGATATGAAAATATCAGCTTGGTGCAAAGGGTACATTGATAAGAAAGGGTTAGGAAAGGAGCAAAGAACACAAAGAAAAGCTATGCTAGCACATCAAAGACAGATCTGATCCTCTGGCTCAGAAGATGTGGGACTTAGTATCACATAAATTTAATACTGGAGAAATTGAAGAATTAAAGAAAAGAGTGATGGGATGATCAAATATGTAGTAAGGTTCCTGTAGAAAGATTTTCTTAATAGAGAAGGACTCTTCAGTCAGGGAGAGAAATGACTGAGGGGATTTGTGATGGTCATCTCAAAAATAGTGAGCAATATTCATTAAGGTCATTATCTCTGGTCCAGCAGTTCCACGAGGCACAAGTAACTGGAACCTAGGACAGCATCATGGGACAGCTTTACTGCAGTTCCTGAGATGTTCACTGTTGGTCTCTGTTGGAAGTAAATTTCTGGGCTGGGTGGTCTAATCTGACTTAGCTCCCCTTACATTTTTAGGATCCTTAGGCCATGAATAGATATTTTTATCTCACATGACATAATGCAGCATTAGCTCTTATCTCCCCTAATCCCTTCAGAAACCACACGGCTCGTCTGCCTCCTGTTTGTTATGATCAACAGTCTGAAGGGCTCCCAAATATCCTGATTTTTGTATTGTTTCCAGATGGAAGGTGGTGCTCTGGGTGTCATAAGTGAACAAAGTGCAGCAAATGCAGGTGGCACAGCAGATTCCAAGCCAGCTGTCTCCTTGGTCCTTCCCATATCCTACCCCCCAACTTTCTCAAGAAGGTTCATCCACATTGGGAACCACTGACATTCCAAACCCACCTGGACACATTCCTGTGTCACCTGCTCCAGGTGACCCTGCCTTGGCAGGGTCATTGCACTGGCTGATCTCCAGAGATTCCTTCCAACCTTAAAAATTCTGTGATTCTGTGATTCTGTAATTCTGTGGTTCTCTGATTCTGTGATTCTGTGATTCTGTAATTCTGTGATTCTGTAGTTCTGTGATTCTGTGATTCTATAATTCTGTGATTCTGTGACTCTGTGATTCTGTGGTTCTGTGACATAGCCCAGCCCAGTCTGTATTACAGACATACACGTGGTACAGAATGACTGGAGGGACCCAAACAGGTCTGGTTTGACCCAGAGGCTGCAGAAATGAGAGCTCCTCTGCTTGCCATTGGTAATTTTGTTTGGATCCTGCAAACCAAGGGGCACGGAGAACTGGAACTCACAGTTCAGCCTGCAGTGAAAATGCAGCAACTCTCCTCCTGCTGCTCTCAGAATTTATTTGCCTGTTCTACACACTGCTCTGATCAGCTTTTTATTCGTGCATCCAAATATTCAACCATCTTTTGGTTCTTCAAGCTTCCAGGTCAATGGGGAAAAAAGTCAATAAGTCAACTAATTAATTTCGTTTATGAACCCTGCACATGAAGAATAGAGGAGTGTAGCAGGTTGTGAGCAGGAATGAAGATTCAGAGAGAAAAATGACAGCAAAGCATTTGAAATGTACACAGCTTTGTGTTTATGGCCACCCAAGATGCATTCAGGCAGGTAAGTTCTGAATAGCAATTGTGTCAGCTGCTGGGGGCTGATAAAGTGGTGACATGAGTCACATTAGAAAACATTTCATACACAAAACCCAGGACACTGTCACCACCTTTGCCTCACACGGGCACTGTTTGCAACACCCTCAGGGCCCTGCCTGACCTCCCCTCTGGAAGGACACAATTCTCCTGTAGGACCTGTTCTCCATCTGCCATTGCTGGCCTTGGACACTCCCAGGGATGGCGATGCTCAATCAGGCTGGAAGGACTCTGCAAACCTCTGCCTTTGGGTTCAAAGCAAACTTAATTTGTGGCCTGTTTACTCAAAAGAGGACGATGTGCCCAACTGTTCCTGTCTTCAGCTGTAAACAAAGAATTATGAAAAGGTTCTCAAGGATTTGAGACAGTAATTAAAAGAAGATGAGTGATTGTCACAAGCTGCAGCCCGGCTGCTTTCCAAATGTGTGTTGTGAAGCTCCTTGTCTGGGATGTGATTGTGATGGCAAATTATCATCTCTAAGGCTAAAGATACAGCAGGATTCCCACGCATCCCTCTTGGAGGCAGCTGCACGTTTCCATGCACAGGGAATGGTGCTGCTACGTGACAGACACTGCACTTGGAGCCTCAGCAAATTGTCAACAGTGCCTGCAGCCAGAGCGAAAAAAGGGTGTGGATAGATCTGTCAAACCAAACATGGAGGAAATGAAGTGCCTTTCCCACATCCTTTCTGCAGATGCTGCTGGTTAAATGCAGAACTCCCGACTGAGAGGATGGATATAAAGTTTTCTTAGGGAGAAAAGAGTTGTGGGGAGCAGCCAGGTATGCGCAGTTCCAGAAGCTGTTCATTGACAACAGCCAAGTTAACAAGAAAGTCCATTTGTAAAGCACTGGAAAAGTCCTCTGCTCTTTCTTAAATGGAATCTGTTGTGTCTGTAGTCTGCTTAGTGCAAGCTAATCCCCCAGCTCATTTGTAAAGAAAATAGTGATCTAAATGGATAAAGCTCTCAAGATAGCTGCTAACAATCATGTTCCAAGCCAATTTTCTGCTTCACTAATACTCTGAAGCTAATCAACATTTTTTCTAAATGATCTCTGCATAATACTTGATTTTTTTGCCCCCAAAATATTTACTTGGAAACATTTATGTTGATCACACATCCTGTCACTTATTTGTACTTATCAATTAAAATAGTATTTTTTAAAAATAATATTGCTAGCTGCAGCTCCCGAAAATGAATGACCTTCTCCCAGAGCAGGGGTTTCCCCGACACCCAAAGCTGAACAGGTCTGTGTGTGAGGTGAAGGATGGAAGCAGGATGGAAGATGAGTGCCAGGCTGGATGCTGCTGCAGCAGCTGGGAGAGGGCAGATGGAGCTTCACCAAGAGCCTGATATTGCAGAAAACTGAGGGGCTTGAGTTGGTTTTGCCTGGAATCCAGACTAAGATCTGCAGGTGGCTCTGAAAAGACACACAGGTGACATTCCTGCCTTTTGGGGCACATCAGGCATGAGCTGCCAGAAACTGAGATTCCATTAAATTTCACCAAGATTTAAACTTACTATTGCATTTCCCTCCCCAGCCATTTTTATAAAAGTTGGTATTGAATTCAGCACCTCTGTTTTCTGATAATGAGTCATATTTAAGGAGGAAAATACACCACTGGTAATGATTCAGGTGATTCTTCGTTGGCTTCACAATGATAAATAGCACCCAGTCCTGAGTGTAACTCTTCATTTTCCATGCTTCTTCCATAAGCTTTTCAAGCAGCACTTCATTTTGGGATGAAGCTTCTTATGAGCCCCAAGTAGAGGCGGTCCCCAGGATACATTACGATGGACATTGACAAAAATGTCAATGTCCAAAATGTCCAAATGTCCAAATGTCCAATGTCCAAAAATACTCCAGTTTGTCTCCTGTGACCTCATCCAAGTTCTTCTATACCTCAAGCTTCCAATCCTTAAGTATTATGTAAAATGTTCTCATATATTGTTATTTTGATGCATTCTGCAAGCTGTTCACCAAACTCATTTTAGCCTTTCATTTTTAAACGAAGCAGAGTTTCAACTGACCACCACGAGGGGCGACCTGGGGCTTCTAGGTCCTTGTAGGATGCCCAATACAAATCATCTCTAAACGTGCACCTACTCTTGCTTCCAAACTGGTCTCGGATCTCAGGAGAGCAAGACTGAGCCATGAAGACCACAGAAATAGTAGGTGGTTTCTCGGAAAAAAAAAAACAAACCAAAAAAAAAAAGACAGTTAAAGCTATGGGGCCTCTGCTTTTTCTGAGATGGTGATAATTTTTAGCTGAATTTTGGTTTGAACAGTTTAATTTCTTTTTCATACCTCCATGTGAAAAAATTATTTAACCTATTTCTGTATTCAGCATAGGACTATAACTTATCTGGAGTGTTTCTGAAGGGAATGACTCCATTAAACAGCACCTTTTGCTACTAAGTGTTATTGAAATAAGTTCAATAATTACTGAAAAGGGTCAGGGAAATGATTGTTGACTACCTCTTAAGAACCTCGCAAGGAGGAAAATCATGTGATCTGTGATAATTCCATAAGGATCAAAAAGGAATGGGTTAAAAAAACTCTATAACAGGCAAGATGTGGAAATAATACTGAAATTTGCAGTTAACTCTATTTAAGGAAAGTATTTGTGAATATAACTGAAGCATTTGCTATTTAAATCTTTCCATTGACAGTAGAATTCATAATTTTCATAGAATTTGCTCTACACCATCATTTCCCTTTTTTCAGCTTCAGTTCTGTTCTCATCTGAATGAGATGCCCTCCCACAAACTGAAATCCTGTACAACCCCCTGCAAATGACATCCATCAAAAGGTTCTTCCCACTGCATTCACTTCAAGCAAATCCTTCCCAAGGATTACTGTGAAACCACGGAAGACTCACAAGTTCTATGAGCCACAAAAATAACTGATTTAATTTATGCATTAAACTTATTTTCAGTATTTATCTGAATGTTTTACTCACTGGAGCAGAGAAGTATCAAGCAGATGTATAAGAACACATGAAACAATTGGTCACTCTTATTTATGGTTACAGCCTGAGCAAGTTAAATATTTGTACAGGATTTTCTCCTGTATAAAAAAGGTGTCACTTCTGATTCTTTTTTCACTTCTGATTCATAAAGCAGATGAATTTTCAAAATTTTCTTCTAGATGGAAAATACTAAACAAAATAAGGTTAAACAAAACAAACAGCAGTTACAAGAAAACCACCCATGGGATGCCAGACCATTTTTACCATTATGGAGGAAAGAAACAACTTTGACCTGTGGACTCCCCAGAGCACCCCGTAAAACACGGAGCTTAGAAGTCCTGTGTGTGCCACTTTGCAGAGACAATGAAGAGTCTTCCTACCAGGAAGCTTTTCCTCCCAGAGTCATGGCAACCTTCTCTTCAGATCAGTTTAGTAAACTCACCTATCTCAAAAGCACTTGGTACTGTACTGCTGGGAATGCTGCGGGAACATTACAATCCTGATAATTAGAAACTCCCAATTAATTTGCAGGTTGAAATGTACTTGTGGTCATTTGATACCCATTTGTTCTCCTGCCAGCACTGTCTGTAACTGAGAGCTGAGCACACTGTGAGCCCCAGGGTGGCAGGGAGCAGCTCTGCTGCTGCTTTTCTCAGCTTCAATTCAGCCAAAGCACATCAAAATCAGCACGTGCCATAGAAACTGCCTTGTTAGCTCCAGCTGCAAACATCTGCTGATCCCCCACTAATGCAAACCAAAGGGCTTCACATCTGGGAGATTTTCGGGGAGATTCAGCTGAGCAAACAAACAGGTGACATTCAGTTTTCTAGATGTGAGCATCTGCTGTCATTCCAGGCTCCTGTGAGGTCTGGATGGTGCAGGCAGACGTGGAGTGGGACCTGAAAGGGTCTCACTGCTCTCTGGAGGCCAGGCAGGGGATCCTAGGGCACCCCAAATGGAATGCCAGCTGGGTGTTCAGCACAGCATGAGCTAGAGAGGTCTCTGGGCTCTGTTGACTCCATTTCCATTGACTGCCATGGGATCTCAGCCGTGGTGCTCACAAAGACATACAGGCACCTGAATATTCATGCCTTAATGTTTGAGCTGAATCCCGCCCAACCTTAAAATACTATCTAGAGAAACACTATTTTTCTGGACATCGGCTTTATCGATGATTTTATGGACTCCACATATTTGAGGCACCATTAGAGAATTCAGAATATTGATAGACGAAGGGGTCTAAACAAAAATTAAAGCATAAACATTTTCCTCTTGCTTTCCTCAAAGGGGTCACAGTGGTACAAGAGAACTACTAAATTTATTGTTGACCTAGGGGGACTTTTTCAGCCTAGAGTTTCAATGTCAGACTTAGAGAAATCTTAGACTTTTTATAATTGGATTTTATACTCTCTTAAAGTGAAAGCATAAAAATCATGAGAAGTCTATTAGAAAGCCTGGGCTGACCTACTTTCAATTATCCTTAGAAGATGTTTGTTAGAAAAGATGACATTGTAAGAAAGACTTTGTCCTACAGAACTGAGATTTCCTAACACTGTTACATGGTGTTCTTGTACTGGAGTCAGAAAGGGGAAATAGAGGAGATCACTGCAATGGTTTGTGCTGGTTTTGGCTGCGGTAGGGTTACTTTTCTTCCCAGTGGCTGGTGTAGGGCTGGGGTTTGGGGTTGTGCCGAGCACAGGGTTGATAATATTGAGATGTTTTTGTTATCACCGAGCACGGCTTACACAGAGGGATAAGGCAGAAGATGACTGCAAATGAATTTCATAATTTCCAGAGCCCATCTCTAAAAAGTTAGGATGGGTTTTTCAGAGAAGTGGAAGGCGTATCTGAGACAACTTTATTGTGGGGAAGGCTTCAGATGCCCTTGCCCTGAATGGCAAGATAATTGGCATCTGTACCACCATCCAGGAGAAATATCTGCAGGAAAGTTCTCCAGAGTACCCCAAGAACAGCAATGGAAACAAGCAGAGAGACCACAAGGGTTGATGTAAAGCAGATGCTGGAGAAGGTAGCTGTATCTTTAAAGCAAAGAGCTGTAGTGATTAAAACAAAAATTGCCAGTCCTGTTTAACCAGACCTTGTCAGAAATATTAAAGCCAGCAGGAAATCATTCTTTTGAGACATACATGGACATAAACATAGAGAAACAGGCAATAAGGCACAGGAACAAAATTGCACGTGTTTGTCCTCAGCCTGATCCTGTTAGACAGCACCATGGACCAGAAAAAGGAGAAAAACAAGAGGAGGAGCATGGCAACAAGAGGAGTCAGATTGACCCTGAACTCCAGGAGTTTCACATCCACAAGACTGAAGGATCTGCTTCCTCTCCTGAATCCCATACGACGCCTCTGGGCAGAAACAGGCATTTGAACTCATCTGTCTAGCCAAAAATGGCACCACACGGCTGAAAATAGCAAGTTTAAAGGGAAGAGAAGAGAGTAAAATTAGTCTCAAGTCTGACCTCAAAAATATGCAATAATGTTTAAGATGAGATTTTTTAGAAAGATAAATGATATAACAATCAATATAGACTTATCAAAAGTCAGCTCAGGGACATAATTGGCTTTCTAGATGCAGAGAGTGCAGTAGAGCTCATCCATAGTGGATGGGAAAAAGCACTTGATTAAACAACATCTGAGACATTGGCTCAGATGGGAAGGGTGGAAACTAAATGAACTGCAAAAGTGCTGCGGCATGAAGGGGAGATAGAAACGTACTGCTGCAAAGGTAGGGATCAGGAGGGAGGGAAATTATTACTAAACTTCCTTAAGAGACAGTTTTGACACCAATATTTTTGTTAATTACTTGGGCACAGAAAAAGCCTGACAAAATCTGCTAAAGGCAAAATTTAGAGGCAATGTCAATATGCAAGTGAAGAGAGAAAAACAGAAGCTCATGATCTTGAGGACTGAGGTAAACAGGGAGTGATAAAATTCACCGGTGTGAAATGCAAGGTAATGAATTTGGGCACCCAGTGAAAATGCAGCTTTCTGATTTAACTGTGTAGCTCAGCTCCTGGAAATGATTGAGGAGTGCCAGCTGGTTGGAGAGTGATGAAGTTATGAACATGAGAAATGTGGTCGTAATCTCAGGAGGGACTGGGTCCAACATCCCTTGGCTGGGCTGGGGAGGGTCTCTGCAGCAGCGGGAGCAAACAGAGAGTTGGTATCCCCTCCTCTGAGTTCTGTGCACATGTATAACCCCCCATGTAGGAGTGGCATCTGAGGGATTTGGTCCCGGTTTTGTTTCAGACGGTCGGGACAGAGACGAGAGATCTCTGAAGTTTGGTCTTCGAGCATGAAATTTATTGTGGAAGGGCATGGGTGTAGGGGACCTGCTAGGGGCTGCCAGACACAGCTCAGAGCAGGGCAGAGAGGTGAGAGAGAGAGAGAGAGGAATAGAATACCGTGGTTGCCGTTTACAATACAATAAATCATCTTCTGTGCTGAATATTCTAATTTTCATTAAACAATCTAGAACAAGCTACAAATCCTACAACATAGCCTATGAGAGTCACTGCATTACCACATGGCGTTATATTTTAAACCCTAAAAACTGCTTTTTGGACCCTCTGCCATGTTGGTAGGGTCTGCTCTGACCCTTGGACCTGTCTGCAAACAGAGGGGATTGTTTAATCAAAGAGGGAGATTACCTTCAGTGGCCACACCATTGTTTTCCAGTTATTTAGTAACTGAGGTTTGGTATCTCAAAGCTTGTCTTCATTTCAATCTCGCTTATAGTTTCCATATTCTCAGCATCTTTTGCCAGGTAATAATATTTATAAGGCTTTCTTATTTCATCTTCCCCAACACCCCTAGGCTCAGTGGCAGGCAGATGCGGCCATGAATGGTGGGGGACAAGAGTCATTAGGACCACCCCCGGAGGTGGGATTGAGCACAGAGGTGCTCAGGAAGGTCCAAGTGTGCACAACATCAGCCCAGTCTTCCCTTTGGACTGGAAAGGACAAGTTTCCCTCCTCTGGACAATGAGGCACAACTCAGGGGCACAACTTCTGTTTGGGGGGATTTACCCTCCAGAACCTGCCTCTTTCTCACCTCAGGGGGAAGATGAAACCAAAGTTGCAAGAAGTCTGTGGAGGAGCCAGGAGCCAACCCAAGCTCTCAAGAGAAGCACACAAAAGCCTCCTCTGCAAGACTCTTCTTCCTGGGGGAAAAAATCCCGAAACACAACCAAACAAAAACACAACAAAAAAATCACACTTACAAGCATTTGTAACAGTCATTATCCAGAACTGCTGAAAGCCACTGAAACTAATCCAAATTCTGTATCTCATGATGAAAACTGGGCAGGGATGTATTAAGCAAGGGGAAAAGCACACACGCTCTGCTGGGATGTGCTGCCACATAGCTCTGTCGAGTGTAATTTAGGCTCCCATTCTTCTTCTCTCCTACCACTATTTCTATATATTAAGTTCCATTCTAATTTAATTACCCTTATTGCAGCATTTCTTAATTCAAAACAAACGGCTCCTAGGAATGGTGCTTTCAGGGGAACGCAGTGGGTTGGGGATTTTTTTTGGCACTGGTAATTGGCATTTGCAGTAAGCATAGGGAAATCCCAATTCCCAATACCTTGGGGGAGATAATGAAGTTTGCACAGTTCTGAAACATTAGAAAGGGAACTGGAGGTGTAAAACAACTTCTACAGAAGAAAATAGGAAAGATGTTAGTTTATGTCACAGGCAGCAAATGGGAGGCTCATAGACAAGTTAAACCCTTATAAAGTAATTAATCACCCATGTTAATGTTATTTATGTGCCACACAGCAGCAGCAGAAGACTCCATCCAAGCCTGGGACCCCCTTGCTCTAATACTGTCCAGAAGGTTACAGTAAATCATCCACACAACCTGGAATCCATAACAAGAGCTCCATGAAAATTGTCCCAGGACCTTTTTTTCTGATGGAAATTGAAATGTCCATAAATCATCTGTTTTAACCCAGCTCTGATTATTTGAGGTGAGGGATGAGCCCGGAGAGTTTGTGTCCTGTGCATACCTACCCTCCTGCTGCTGGGAAATGCCCTCTGGCTTGGACTTTAGGGCTCTGTGGATTTCCCTGGAGACTCTGAATGTGTTTGCTTTGCTAAGACAGTGTCTGATGCCTCTGAAACCTGTTGGACCTGCTGCAGCCTTCAAAGAAGTCATCCACATACATCCAAAAACTACTGTGTGCAGTGCTCCCGGGCACCACATGAACAAACACACTTAATTTCTGCTAGGAAAAGCAATTTTCTTGCCAGTGTGGCACATCATGGGGTACATCCCCTTCTCAAGCATTTCACCAACGGATGCTGAAACACAGAGCAAGTGAAGCAGGAGTTTCCAAAAGGGGACACGGAAAAATGTGCCTGAAGCACACCAGAAGTGATTAAGTCAAGATTATAGAGCTGTCAGAAAAGCCAAGCAACATCTACCTGAAAGCTCAGACTTGGGTTCTTTTATTCCATAAGAATAAAAATTTTTGCAGATTCTGCGTATGCCATTACCTTTTGATCTAAAGATAAGATGAGCAAACTGGGAGAAAATGGCTAAAGGACAGTGTTCTTGGGAGACTCAAACCCAAGCACCTTTTGTTCTCAATCCTAAAATTTAGAGCTTCTATTTATTTTGGGTGTTTCCTTTTTAGACATCCATGCAAACTATTGGTTGAAAATTGATATTTGCCACTTCTTGTCAACTTCTTAAGAGCTTTTAGTTCAGCAGCCAAAAATCAAGGTACACTGGTCTCCAGTTGCTTTTGGAAACTGAGTATTCTGCATAGTTAGAGACCAAAACTTTCCACCATTCTCTCCACATCTTCTTTCAAAAGAAGACATGGTGAATTCTCTCTTAAGACAACTTTTTCAGTGTTTTTAATGCTTTATATTACCCCAGGAAGGTGAGCAAAGGAGCTCATGCCACAGTCCTTCACACATGAACCTTCTGGGCTACTTAGATTTGAGGCTGTGCTGCACCAACACCTTCCAGAGAGATGTCTGGGGTTCAGAGCCCCAGTTCAGCTGTTTCTACCTACTGAAATAACTGCAAAAATAACAGTTATGTTTTATTATCCACACAAGGAACAGCAAAAAGTGATTCCTCAGGCTCTGTCCCTGAATGTTGTTCACATGCCCAGGCTGGCTTCACCCAGCCATGAACTCCGTCAGAACCCTGCCAAGCTGTTTTGCTGGCACGTGGAATACAGGAACACAACCAGTTATTGCTATTTCCTCCAGTATTATACAGCCTCTTGACAATGTAATCCATCATGGGAGTGAAAGTGGATAATTTCTTGGGAGCACACTGCATTCCTGTGTTTGGTTTCCTTTCTGGTTAAGCCCACTTACTGGGCCCATTGTATTGCTGCCTGTAATTTGAATTTCCATTTTTAATCACTTTCTACACAACTAACTCTTACATAAAAGGTTTCAACAATAGCTATATACAGTCAAATACACATAATTGCTTCTACAAAAGGAAAAGAAATCACACCAAGGAACATAAACCTCAACGCCTGTGTGCTGCAGTTTGAAATAGATTGTGCCCTATGGCTGATAATGCATTTCAGTCATAATCATTATGAGTCTACTAAATAAGAGGCCAATTATTGTTCTAACAAGGCATTCATTAGTAATCTGGACAGAGATGACAGAGAGGGTGTGTAACAGCTGGAAGCAGCAAAGGAAAGCAGGAGAGGGCTGGGATGAAGGCACAGGTATAACAAACACAGTTGTAGCTCTTTTCCAAAACCTGCCTTTAGTTAGGAAGAGCAGCAACCTGCTGCCAGCGATGCATGCTCCATCCTGCTGGCTTTCTGATGAGTGCTGTGCTTCCCAGGCCTTTAATGTGGGAGCAAAACAGATATCCCAGCTCCAGAAATCCACTGCTGAGGCCAGCGGGACCTGGGCTCTGCCCTCCAGGGCAGGCAAGCTTCAGCTGCTGGCACTGTGCAAGTGCAGCCTGGGCTGGGACATGAGCTCTGTGTGTGTGTGGGACAGCCCATCTGAGAGTCATTTCGGTAAGGATGTGTCCAGGGAGCTGGTGGAAGAAATTCCCTCATCAGGGCTTTTTTCTGTTGCTCCTGGTCAGGCTAGGAGCATAAGGTGGGAGAGAAATCCTCGCTCTGGGATAGCTCTGTTGGGGCAGTGACAAAAATCTCCAGCAGGGAAGGGAAGGGAAGGGAAGGGAAGGGAAGGGAAGGGAAGGGAAAGTGCAGAGGATGGAAGCCCAGAGATGCAGTGCAGAGGGTGCTCTGCAGAGTTCTGGTATGACCTTAAGCCCTCCTGTGCCTCACTTTCCCCACAGGGTGACCCAGATCTCAGCATCCCCCCCTGCCAGCAATCTCATGCCAGATTTGATATTTGTGGAGTTGCTGGAGAGGACACGAAGGGTTCCGCATCAGTGCGGAGTAAATCGTTATTAAATGAGAGCTAATGAATGATCACATGAATCCCAAACTGGAGCAATTAGCCACTCTGCTGCTGCCAGAGGGTATTTTCCCTGCTGCCACAGGTGCTTCTACGTGGCTGATTTTTAAATTACTCTTTCCTCATCGCTTCAAGACATTGTCCTGGGAGTCAATCAAGCTTCTTTCTTTCCAAGTATGCCTAAGTGCTCATTTACACCCAAGAGTTGTGCTCCTGCTGCAGCTCAGGTGGGGCTGACCCCTCACTCTGGATACAGCTTATTCCTGCTGAAAAATCGTATTTTCTAAAAGGGAGGATAAATTCTGAGCGGTTACAGAGCACCTTTGCACACAGAGAGCTGCATGAGGAGCTACCGGACCAGGGGCTACAGCAAACACCAAATCCAAGGTTCATGAGCAATCACTGACTTTGTCTGTGCAGGAAAATCTGCTTCATTTCTTGCAAAAAGGTGATTACCAACACACCAAAGCAAAAGGGTGATTACCAAGTTTTCCACAGGTACCCTGGCCATGTACTGTGACAGGACTCACTATCTCTGGCCTCATTGCTATTGTTATCTCTTGGTGCTGAGGAAGAAGGAAACTGAGGCAGGACAGGCAAAGAAGTCTCCAAAGTCTCTCAGGAGGAAGCAAAGAGTCCTTGGAGCTGTGCAATGAGTTGGGTTCACACAGCTACCAGCAGTGGCTGCTTAAAAATACTAACAACCAGGCAAGGGACCCAGATTTGGCAGGAGATAGGCTTGAAGAAGCCAAGGGTTAAAATAATTCTTGTGAGTCCTGGATGGTCCCATTTTCATCAGCTTTTTTTCAGGAGTGGGTGTGGATATTTCCACACCCAGAGCAGCCCAGCCCCAAGGACTTAGGTGGGGCAAACATCAAGGCACAAACCACAGTCACTGATGCTGGTAGCTCTGGGAATTTTGCCTGAATATTTATATTCCATCCACTTTGGGTGGACAAGACCTCAGAACATGGTCCATCTGGTGAGTGAGTGTGACAAAAGAGGTGTAGACAACTGGGTTTTTTCATCACAAACCTGGCAAATGGCAGCTGGAGGACAGAAAACATTCTTCCACTGCTGCATCCCTCCCAAAGGAACGTCTCATAAACATTTTTATGGCTCCTGTAATTATTTTACTCACCCATAATTAATGCCCTTTTGCTCCCTGCGAGCTGGGTAAGATGGTTCTTACCACCCATGGCAATGTGGCTGTGGCTCCTGTCGAAGGCTCTGCAGAGCCCTGGCTGGGATTTGGTCCTCCTGCCAGCAAACCCAGGAATGCTGGTGGGATCGCAGCCACAAGCAAACGATAATGAGCTCCCTTCAGCCCATTTTTCTTGACTGACTGCACCTTTTTAAGCACTTCCCTCAGTCTGTCATCACTGGTGTGAGTGCTGGGAGCTGGCCATGCGCAGAGACCTCTTTATGGTTGGCTGGAGAGGGAGACAAGGGCAGAATTTGGCCGAGCACTGCTGGAGCTGTAGCTGGCCCTGACATTTTTTTCCCTACCATTATAGAGTTCAGCTGGGCACATCCAGCTGTTTGTATTTCATCAACACGAAAAAGTGACTTCATCACCATGGAGACAGCGATGATTTGCATCTTAATTAAGCAATGACAGATGCCCTACTGATGAAGGTAATCTTTAGCTTTGGATACCCATTGACTTCCAGTTCCAGCATTCCCATTTATCAGCAGGTGCTTCTGAAATCTAAATTTTACCAGGTGATTGGCAGGGAATTATCTCTTAATGCTTTTGCTGTGTTGATGTTCTGATGGAAATAAATATTTCTCCCTGGTGAGACCATCAAATACTTTGGGCTGAAGAAGAGCAGGACTGGCAGGATAGGGGTCTGTTCTGTAGGTCATAAACCCCACTGCCCAAAGAAGGGGGATTCAGGGAGGCACAAAGTGGTCAGCAAACGATGGCCATGTGTTGGGGAAGATGAAATAGGAAAGCCTTATAAGTATTATTACCTGTCAAAAGATGCTGAGAATATGGAAACTATAAGAGAGATTGAAATGAAGACAAGCTTTGAGATATCAAACCCCAGGTACTGAACAACTGGAAAACAATGGTATGGCCACTGAAGGGAATCCACTCTTTGATTAAACAATCCCCTCTGCTTGCAGACAGCTCCAAGGGTCAGAGCAGACCCTATCAACTTGGCAGAGGGTCCAAAAAGCAGTTTTTTAGAGTTTAAAATATAACGCTGCATGGTAATGCAATGACTCCCATAGGCTGTATGTAAGTGTTGTAGAATTTGTAGCTTGTTCTAGATTGGTTAGTGAAAATTAGAATATTCAGCACAGAAGATGATTTACTGTATTGTAGACGGCAACCACAGTATTCCTTCAATCTATCTTCACTCATTCGATCTTCTTTCTTCTCTCTCTCTCTCTCCCCTCTCTGACCTGCTTCGAGCTGTGTCTGGCAGCTCCCAGCAGGTCTCCTACACCCACGCCCTTTCACAATAAACCTCATGCTCTAAGACCAAACTTCAGAGGTCTCTCCGTCCCGACCGTCTGAAACGAACTGGGCCCAAATCCCACAGCCATGGATGTGTACAGTGCTGACAGTGCACCACCGAGCTACCTCAAAGGAGAGCTGGGCGCTCACAGGGCAGGCAATGCCCACCATGGATTTCCAGCCCGGGCAGCTTCTTTCCTATTGCTGGATGCTGAAATTTCATTTCCACCTCCTCTGTGCTGAAGGGACATTGCTGCTGGCCTGTTTTCCTGCTGGCCTGTGCAGATGGCAGCAAAGAGAGTGCAAAGAGCTGGTCAGGTCATTGGGCAGAGGGGAGCAGAGCAAGCCCGAGTGAGATGGGTCTATCCCAGGTACACAGGTGTCCCAGGGATTTGGCACAGCCCATGCCACTGCACAGCCCTGCTCTGACTGAAGACTGCTCTTGGGCTCGGGCGGTGTCCACAGCCCTGTGAGAATTCCACTGCCATTATCAGAATCAACAGCCCAGCACTCACAACCTTCAGCAGCTTTATCATCCTCTTGTTGTGCTCAGGGCATCGGGGCAGAGAGAAAATCCTCACTGCCAGCAGTACCCACTGATTGGGAGTGCCAGAGGAGTAAGGCTGGGAAATCCAGTGGAGCTGGCAAAAACATGATTCTGAACCTGCTCTTGTTCAGTGACAGCATTCTGGTTTCAGAGAGCACACGGCTCAGCGGCTAAGCCAGAGAGATCAGGTCCTCAGAAATGAGGCTGGTGGATCATCTCTTCCTGATGTAAAGCATCAACTCAAAACTTGGGAACGCAAAAACCTTCACCACAGCAGGTTGTTCAGTTACAGGCAGGGCAGAGGTGGGTTCCTGTCCTTTAGGTGAGAATTAACTTCTCCTTGAGAGGTGTGAAGGTAAGCACCAGAGCTTCCAGAGCCTGAGGCCTTTTGTGTTTTATCCCATTACTGGTTTGCCTGCTGTAGAGGAAGTGTGAGCTTAAATCCAAGCTCTTCTCACTTCTGTGGGCTTTGTTCACATGTCATTCACAACTGCAAGGGCTTTTTGCCATGTGAATTTGCTGGCCCTTGGTGTGGTCTGTGCACACGCTGCCACTCTCCCTTTGGCAAAGGTCTGCGATGCATCTTTCTCCGCTCTCTGGCCAAACATTTCCATTTAGCCTAATTCAGACAAAATCACTTACCTTCACAACTTCTTTCTTACCTGCAGGAGGCTGATCAAAGCCTCGGGAGGAGCAGTGAAAGTGAGGATAGGCAGGTAGAGACTGGGATCTGTGTAGGTTATAGGAAACCGATAGAGGTCACAAATTACTTATGGAACTTCAATACAAATGGTTACTGCTTTGAGGCATATTTTGGGAATACTAGATGCAGTGCTCTGTCCTACAAAAAGATGGTGACTCCTGCATCAGAGGCATGGATCAGGCCAAGCAGATAACAGAGCTGGGAAGGGATGAAACTGCAGCTGCTAACAGAAAATGGAGCTGCTTCACTGTAGTGACATCTCTGCCTTTTTGGCAGGAAGTAGAGAGCGCATTTCTTCCTCTGTCACGTAAAACCAGAGTTAGCAGTCAGGTCAGGTGCCTCCCAGGAGGGTTATTTAGCCTCCTATGCTCCTCCAAGCTCTGTGGCATGCTGAGCATCTCCCACGCTTGAAGGGCAGGAGACCCCTGCCTGAGAACACCAAAAGTTAATTGGAAAGAGCAGCCATGAAAAAGGCCTGACCTTTTCCTGAATCACAGCCCAGTGCTGGGTAGCAGAGGTCATCCAATTAATGGGGAAAATGATGCTGCAAGAGAACTTTCTGCCTTGAAGGAGTGATGCTGAGACTTGTTAGCAGGGCCCCGTCATGGTGTGTGTGGGGTCAAGGTGAGATCTCTTCTCAATGAGAAATCAGAAGTCCCAGCCCTCGGATGTGGAGGGTTGTTACCAACAGTGACACGGCTCCTTGAGCCCCAGCAGCATTGCCAGAGATCGGCCATGGCCCCAGCAGCCTGCCAAAACGATGCTCCTGGTTCCAGAGGGTTTTGCTGTTGGTAAAGTTGAACTCTGTTCCGAGGGAAATGGCCAGGTAAGAGGGAGATTTCAGGCTTGGCTATTCTCCATGCTGACCTGAAAGGGAGCAGACTGTTTCTGTATCTCATGCTTTTAGCATGTCCAAACCCCAGCAGGTTTCCTGCTCCCCAGGGACTCCATTAAATTTAAAAAGAAACTCCTCCCTCGGCACTCCTTGTACCATTCCCAGGGCTGTTCTCCAGGCTCCAGAGACTGAATCCATGGGACTCCTTCGGGCTGGTTCAATGTCACCAATGTGTGTCCATTGGGATGTCTCTCATTTCACTGTTTAACAAAGATGTTCCTCATCTGCTTTCTGGTGGAGGAAAGCGATCCCTGCTCGGTGTCACAGGACATCAGCCAACAGTGTCACTGCCTTGTGCAGGAAAACTCCACTCCTTTGGGTGTCAAAGCGCTGAGAAATCTCAGTCTCAAACAAGGTACTGTAAGTTGTTTTTCAAGGTGCAGATTAAAAGCAGCTGAATTGGAATACTGATCTTTCCTCCACACTGATTTTCTGTATATAACACAGACACTTAAAATCAGCCTGATGCCCAGGCCTGGGCTTGTCTGTGTGTGGGTGTGATGAGATATCCCGTACTCAGGTCATTCTCCACACTGCACTCACCAGTCTGTCTTAAAAAGCCATGAAAAGTGCAAGGGAGAGAAACAGTTCAACTTTTTCACCTTCTACAACCTCATAAAAGTGGCAAAGACAAGGTTAATATAAGGAAATGAGTCAGGATGGATTTTATTGCATGTTCTCCGGATCAGAACAGACTTTTACTTAGTCAGAGGTTCAAAAGAAAGCAGCCAGAGAAAGCAAAAAGTCAACAAAATGAAAAAACCTGTTAACTTGTCAGTGATTTTCCCACCAGCCATTACCAGCCACTCCAGAAAATATGAAACCTGGTGTGAAATCCTCCAAAACTCCTTGGTGGTGACTGACAGCACTTAGGAGCACCAGGAAAAGTGGGTAGGAAAGAGAAAAGATGTGTTAGATGAAGTAAGAGATTAAAGTAAATGAGGACAGATAAATGGACAGCTATTCAGGGGACTATGGCAAAGCCAAATAGCTGGAATTTCAGATCACAGAAATGTAATTGAAATAATACTTCTTCGAGTGCTTTCTCCAAAGAGGAGAAAGCTATTCTCTCACAATTTTATTTATTGTGGTCATAAAGAGTACAACTAATACACGTAGAAATAAAAATCAAACAGGGATTACCAGAACAGTATATCAGAGATGTGAGATTTACTACAGCATCTGCTTAGCAAGCTTGAAATCAATTTTTAAAAAAAATAAATCTAATTGTCACATATTTTAAATAAGTCATTGATCACAGCTATTCGCTCTGAGAAGAAACACAAGTAGGTGTTACCAAGAGATTTACTCCCCTTGGCAAGAGTTTTACTTGCTTCTCTAACAGCAGCACATGAGCCCTGTGTGGGGAAGGCAGAGGGGTCCTGTCTGCCAGTTTAAAGCAGGAGAGATATGTTAATAAATGCTGTAATTTAGACTGATATTTTTTGTTTGACTGCTAACAGTGACCACAAGGATGAAAAATTATATTAGTTCCACCAGGGGCAGGGACATCGCTCATGGTAAGAGATTAGGGAGAGCATTAAGGAGACGATGAAGAGGTTTGTAAGGTCTTTCCCAGGGATGCTGGATGGTTCCAGTGATCCAGCATGATGACTGGCACTGGTGGCGAGGAGAGGTGCCAGCTTTCAGGAGAGCAGTTGTTTGTAAATATTCTCCATACTTGAGGTGTAGAGAGAAAAACTGTTCTCAGCGAAGGCAGAGAGCGGAGTTGTGACAGTGAGAGGGTGGTGGGGACACTTGGGCGGTTTAAAGGGACCAACAAATCAGCGATTCAGATGCTGATTGGCTGGCAAGGAAACTCCACCACCAAATATTCCCAAGGCTGGGGTCCTATATTCTGCATCCTCTGTGCTCGTTGTAGACCCAGGGACAAGCCAAACACAGAAAATTCGAGGCTGCAGTTGGGTGACACACACAGATTTTTCAGGAGCAGCCCTCGGCACTCAACTTCCATCAGAAGTTCCCAAGGGCTGCACAAACTTCAGTCACTCAGGTTCCTGGGGCCAAGGGGGTGAGGGGGCATAGGAGAGCAGTCCTGTGCATGGGGAGCTCTGGAGATGTGGGAACCTCAAAGAAGGTGACACTGAGATCTAATGGCTGCACTAAATACCTGTGACATTCACGGTTTCCTATCCATCAGTCCACACTCACCTCTGGAAGGAGTTCTGCCAGGAGAGGAAATGTAGGGCCCTCAGCTGACTGCGTTAGTGGCCATGGTGACCAGGAGCATCCCCAGCATCCTGCTCAGCAGCTCCTCTCCTTCTCCAAACAGGGAGCCCGAGACACTGCCCTTGGCAGCCACATTGCTGCCCATTTGCAGAGGAATTTAAAAAAATAATGTGCCAATTTCACAACACTGTGACGTCAATCAGAATTCATAAGCAGCTTCCTGAAACATCACACTTGGTAACTATGCTGCATCTTGCCAGTAATTAGATGCCAATGATTAATAAAGTGTGGCTAATTCAGCGTCTCTGGCTTTTTGCTTTTTTTTTTCCCCCCCTGCTCTTGTTGCCCCTCAAAGTGAAAATTTAGCTAATTTATTCTGGCCAGCAGGACAGCATAAGAGCTTGGGTGTAAGTGTTGTATTTTCATCTGAAAGGAGGCTCAGGTGGCTCCAGTCCAACACCTCCTATTAAACAACCAGGCCAACAGTACCTTTGCTCCAACTTCTGCATGAACCTATCATTTGATATACAATTGTGTGCTCTTCCTTCCTCTGAAGTGAAACATAGAGTTTAAATTACATTTGCATACAGTTCTATGAATGGCACCCCAGAAACTGTGGGTCACTCCACGTGGAGCTAAATAACATTAATGCTGTCAGCACCAGCCCATGGCTTGTAAAAATCACATTTTATTATCTCTAAAAAATTAGACAGAAGTGCCTTAAAATACATTCTCAGCAGAGGACTGATCAAAACAACCTAATTAGACATATGAGGCTATTTACATTGGCTTTTGCTTTTTTAATTTAGCCTTAATTTTCATGCTTGAGAGTAACCAAGCAAAACAAAACTTACATGGCTTCATGGAAACTTGTGTCATTCATGAAAGCAACTCTCACCCTGTGCAGGAAAAGAGCAGAGGCAATGACTAGGAAACAGCAATCCAGGAGCTGATCCAGGTTTTGAAGTGCCACAGGTGTGTGGACACGACCAGGTGTCCCTTGTTCTCGGAAGCGGTGCCTGGTCCTTGTTCCAGCATGGTGATCTCCTGCCCATCCCCTTTCTGGAGATGCTCAGAGAGGGTCCCACACCTCCAGAGCTGTCCCATGGTGTCTGTGCTCCCTGTCCCCTCCCCGTGCATGCAGCAGCAAAAGCCACCATGCACTGAGGGGTCCAGCACCACTGCCCAGCCCTCAGTGACATTCCAGTTTGGACTCAACCTAATTCCTTACAGAATCACACTACACAACCTCCCGAAATGCCTGTGCTTTACTTCTGGTGGTGCTGGCTGAGAAGTGTCTTTATATTACAGAAAAATGGTTTCATCCCTCTAAACCAAACCTCTCCTCCTCTACCAGCAGATTCCTCTGTAGTTTGGAAGGGATGTAAAATATAGAAATACACATAGGAATATGTCATTTGGAAGAGGGGGAAAACACAGCATGAAGTGTCCAGAATGATTTACAAGTTCCAGAGAGGTGCAAAACTTCCAGAAAGATTTTTAAACAGCTCTGGCCATTTTGACACAGCCAGCGGCTCAGTCCACAGTGGCAGCTGGATCACCAGCAATGCACACCTGTGGGATATCCCCCTGCTTTCACTGCCCGTGCAGCAGCAGGCTGGCACCTCTGGGGACTACAGCCACAGAGATTTTTATCAAAAATTATTGTTTTAATGGCTTTTCTTTTTTTGGCTGAGTGTCTGGATAACCAGGCAGGCATCAGAGTTCAATGGAAGATGAAGGGAGCAGAATGTCCTGAGCTGAACCTGCAGGGTGCATCCCACCCATCCTCACCACACAGCTCTGGGACAACTTGGGATGCAAGATGAAAATTGAAAACCCCAGAAGTTTTCTTCTGCCTGCAGAAAAAAAAGAAGAGGAAAAAATGGGTCAAGGGCCATTCCCCTCTGTGACAATTCTTTCCAGATAAATTCAATATGAACAAAACTGTGTTGCTGGTTTGGAAAGAAGAAAGACAAGGAAATGAGCTGGCCAGGATCCAGCTAGCAGAGTGCAGATATAGCAGGGTGTTCAAAAGTCCTAGATGTCCAAACAAGATGGATAGTCTGGTCCTGTCAGCTCAACTTTGAATATTGCAATTTTAAATTACATGTGCTTTTTTGAAGAACGGCCAAGATACTAAGACTGGAATTGGATAAGGGCCAAACACTCCCATTTCCTAGGGGGAGTTAGTGTTTTTTCCTGGCAGGACCAGTAGCTTGGGGCCCTTGACTTACCTGTTCTCCCTCCCTTCCTTCCTTCTGCACCATTCCTTCCTTCCTTCCTTCCTTCCGCACCCTTCCTTCCTTCCTTTCTTCCTTCCTTCCTTCCTTCCTTCCTTCCTCACCATTCCTTCCTTCCCTCCTTCCTTCCTTCCTTCCTTCCTTCTTTCCTTCCTTCCTTCCACACCATTCCTTCCTTCCTTCCTTCCTTCCTTCCTTCTTTCTTTCCTTCCTTCCTTCCTTCCGCACCATTCCTTCCTTCCTTCTTTCTTCATGCTTTGAACCTACAGAGCAGACTGCAAAGCCTGCATTTACTGTACAAAATAAAGATGATTGAGAGAATTTCAGGCTGATCTAAAGAAGGAAAGGACAGCAGGAACGCAATGCTACATCAGCACGAACATGGCAAAACCGAGTAGAGAGGGACTAATAAAGAGGAGACTGAGAAACAAAATCTTATTAGATGGGCAACTTGGAGCTAGAAAAAGTCTTTGTCAATGAAATTAAGAGGCCTCGCTTCTTGCTTCAAGCTTTACCTTCAATTTAACCTATAAAAGGTTGCACCTATATTGCCTCTAGTTCTGTTATGTTACCAAGTCTGTGTACTCTCTTATTTTTTATTTCCTCCCTCCCCCACTCCATCATTTTCTTGCTTCTAAGGATGAAAATTATATGTAATCAATTTCTGAATTTTGCTTGCCTTTTACTGAAAACAGACTTTGTCAGAAATATGAAAGAAGTAAAAAGGAGATTCTGAAGCAATTCTTTAAACAATTCCTTCTGTTCAGGGTCTGATTAATGCTTGGCAACCAAACCAGCAGGGCTTGCAAAGACCTGACTCATGACCTGCCACTAGAAGGAAAATGCAAAAATCATAAAAGTTTATTGGAAGCACTTCCAGCTTTCCTGGGGTGGGCAGTCACCTCTCCCTGCCCCTTTCACCCCACATCCCATCCCTAGGATGGAGCTGTTGAGCAGATCAGAGGCTGTTCTTGTGGGGCTCTCTGAAGTCCCCCCATCTGGCCCCACTGTCCTCTCCCGACCGAGGCTCCTTGTGCAGCTTGCCAACAGGCGCCTGACTCAAAATGCTCTTCGTCTCTCCTGCTTCTCAGCAGCTGCATCCTTCCCTATGGATTCCCCCTCCTGTGGAATATCTGCTCCCTATTCTTGCTGTGTGCACCTGGGGACAGTCTTTGGACCCATGCCTGGCTGTGGCCCTTCACCCCCAGGGCAGCCCTGATCTGGGGCACTGTGTTTATCCACACCCCGAGCTGCTGTGCTCCCTCGTGCTTTTTGGGGCTCTGCTGTAACGCCCCATTGACCATCCAGGTCCAGAGATCCTCAGCTTCTTTTGCAAGTGCCTCCTACGCACTTCCTTATCTCTTTAATGGTGTCACAGTTATTTAATTTAGCTCCTTGGAGTTTCATTTTCATTTTAATTTCCCCAAGGTTCTCTTACTTATTTCTTCTTTTTTGCTGTCTCTATTTCAACATCTGCACTCAGCTCTAATTGAGGTTCTTTCTGGGCCGAGCCGAGATGTGTAGCTGGAGAACATTGGTCTAAATAATCCCTCTGCTTTTTTAATTCTGCAATTAAAGATATTGCATTATTTGAAATTATTGTCTGGAGGTTTCTTGATGGCAGAGGTTAAGGCATGGACACCAACATGAGTGCTGTGCAGGTTCATGAGGGGTCACATATCTGTGTGGCCACTTTTGTTAAGTTTTACAAGATCCCAGCTGTTCATCCTTGGCTGATTTTATTGTGACAGAGCCTGGAGGAAAATGAACAAGGAGTTATGACCCAAAATACATAGTCAGTGACTCAGACCAGAAGTTTCTCCTGGGTACCAGAGGGCAAACTCCAGAAAGCTTGGTGGATCTGAGACATTTTCTCTCTTGAAATTAGTAAGCCCCAGAGAACCAAGATAATGCTAAAGCAAAATATGGTCTGTTATCTTTGAAGCGTTGTTTCTAATTTAATTTTAATGATGCTTATGAGAAATGTGACGCTTGCGTGTCTGCTTCATAATTGCTGCATATTCTATCTCTGAGGCTCTAATGTCATTTTGCAGGGGGCCTGTTGATTTCCTGTTGTATCTATTGCAATGCAGCTTCAGACTGTTTGGCAGATATTCTGGAAATTATGTATTATAACTTCCCTCCTCAGACACGGGTTATGAGGCAAACCTGAGTTTATTAGCTCTGTCATAAAAGGCAACCGTTTTTTCTGCTGTAGCTGAGGCTGAATTATGGATCTGAAAGTATTAGGTCTGTTATGAAAGTGTATAAAGAAATGTTATACCAATAAGATATCCAAAATTAATGGAAAAAATGGAGCTCTTGGGAGGTTCTGACTTTTTTGCATTCATTGTCCCAGCAGTCACATTATCTGTATTTAATTTGAGATTGCTGGATTCATCCACCACATTTTTTCCTGTGGGTTGCCAGGCAATGAGATCTCTCTGCCTTTGCCATTTCATTGTCTTGCTCTCTGAAGGAACGAGGATCTAGCAGCACATTTTAAGAGATAATTTATTACTCCCTTCTGTTCCAGTAGTGCTTCTCTCCAGACGACAGAACATGCTGATCTTAATCTTCATCTCTTCACCTCCTTGGGACACACCAAGTATTTTATTACAACAGTTTTTTCAAGCACCACAAGCGTTCATCAAAAACATTTGTCAATGGCTTTGGAGGTACTTCCAACAACTATTACATTTCCTAATTTCAGGTACTCTTCTTAGCCTTGGCTGTTGATCTCTCTCCTTACTTGTGCAGGTAGGAAAGCTACAGAGGAACCAGAGTAACAGGTTAGAAGTTTGCATTCAAGTTCAGATCTGAATTTTTTGCAGCCAAGTGTTCATCGTGAAATGAAATGGGAGCAGGATCACAGAATCCCAGAATTGTTAGGGCTGGGAAAGACCTCTGGAGATCATTAGTCCAACGCCCCTGCCAGGGCAGGGTCACCTGGAGCAGGTGACACAGGATCACATCCAGGTGGAATGTCTCCAGAGAGGGAGACTCTATGACCTTCCTGGGCAGCCTGTTCCAGGTCTTCTGTATCATCTGAAATGGAATGTGGGAAATCTGGATTAGATGTAAGGGAAAAAAAGGGTTCTCAGTGGAGGTGTGAAGGGGAGTCTTGGTGGCACAAAGCAAGCCCCCTGATCCAGGTGTGTCCTGGAACCGGCTGACCTGCACAGGTCCCTTCCAGCTGTGATCCTACACCTTCCCTGTCTTCCCTGGCCAAAGAAACCAGAACAAACCTGCACGACTGACAAAACCAGCACACACAAGGCAGCTGTTTTTCATTCCACAGGCACACCAGTGTAATAGACACCTAACACCTCTTTGTACTGGAAATGAGCTGGCAAGCAGTTTTATGCCCATCAAACACCAGGAAAAAATCCCTCATCTGCCCCATTTCTCACTGTTCTGTTCACACCAACATTTTCAGCTATTAGGACTGTAATACATAACTAATGCTTTCTTATTTGGCAGCCTTATTAAACCCTGGAGACTGACTTAAGCTCCTAGTTTGTTACATTATTAAGCTTGTCATTCATTATTAGATCAGTCTGAGTTTATTGCAGCTCTGAGCTACAGACTATTAAATGCCAAAATCAGCATTTATACAACATTAAGAGAGCACAGACCCACAGAAAGTTGGGGAAGGCAAAATTTTAAGCTGGCACCTCATCATTCATGTTTATTGGAGAGGAAGAAGCTTTCCAGCAAGAATTACAATGAGAGAGCCTGGTTCTTCGTGGCCTTTCTCCCATGAGGAAGGGCTGTGCCACAGCTTCTGCCTTCAGGGTGATGGATGAGGTCGTGTTTATTGGCTGAGGGAACTCCAGGTCCCAGAGGAGGTGGTGGCCACAGAGCAGCTGGGCTGTCCAAGGGGAGCTGGAGCAGTGCTGTCATCTTGGCAGGGACAGCTTCATCCTGTTTTTCTTCGGGAGTTCCCTGTCTGGCTCTTGCCTGATGCTGTTTCAGATCTTAACCTTGTAACGTGAAGAAAGTTATGGCAACCAATCTAAATTACTTTATTTAAGGTGAAGCTCTTTCAGTCTCATCATGCTGTTGGTATCTCCTGAAGGACAGACACGAGGTGTCCATACCAACATCTAGCATTTATTTTGTGCTTTGCAGGGTGTGCTGTGCAGATAATGTGGGCACAGAGCACCCATGTCTCTCTGCTGATGGACTGTACCTCGTTTTAAGAGGTTACTTGGTTTGTGGGCAAAGAGTTGCTCAGTGGTTGCATTTTTCTTATATAACTAAGTTTCTATAACAGGAAAAGCAGTTTCTGTCTCTCTTGAAGTACTGATCTTCCAAAGTATACCTTCTTGCATTTTTAATTTCAGGTCTTACTAGTTTCTTTTCTCATTCCCTGTAATTCTAAATTCTCTGATGCATTTCTCAAAAGGGCCCTGCAAAGACTGAAATCCCCATTTTTAAAAGAGCAGACATGTATGTAATACAGGTGGTGTTTTCTCTACAGAACACACCTTTGATCTGTCATCCATATTTCATTTCCTTGCCATGACAAGGGTCTCCTATTTGATATTAATAGGGGCTATTGTTCCATTCTTTTAATAAACTGCTTTTCTTTACAGTTTATCAGGATCAAAGAGCAAACATTATCGCTTCTGATCAAACATGGGCTCATTTTGTCACTCACATCCTCTCCTTTAATTATCTGGCCATTAAGAGGACATGTCTGACCTGCTCCTGGTGGGGTTTTCAGCTGCTTCATCCTCTTGTTCAGTCCTCCTGCTCATGTGATCATCTTATTCTTTAATTTTTGTAATGAACTGAGAAAGAGAAAAGGTATGTGAACAAATCAACGTGTGAGGGAAAGTTTCACACAGCTTTTAGGAAGTCAAGGAAGCTCAGAAGCCTGCTGAGCCAATACAGCAGTGATTCAGCCTCTGAGTGAGCACATGAACATCAAAAACACCTTTTGTTCGGCCTCTCAGGGCTCATTCACAGTCATATCAGCTTATCCTGGCAGGAGGTCCCAACAGGATCATGCTGGCTGCTGATGACATCTAAAGGTCAAGTCCCTGTTTATGAGCACTGCTTCATCCATACCCCAAGTGTTGGGACCTGGGACTTCATTCACCCTTTCCCCCTCCTGTGGCACTGACACTTATGAACTACTGGCTGACCACATGTTTTTTCCATTATTTTATCCACAGGTGACATTGAAGTCTCCAGCATCTGTATTCCAGAAGTGTCCCCTCAGCCCTCATGCTCAGGATGGAACTGAATCGACCCCCAGGGTCCTGTTTGGTGTCTTCCCAGTCCTTATTCCCAGGCTGCTCTGAAGATTGACAAGGCTGTGCCGGATGGAGGAATGAGCCAGGCTCACATTTGCCTTTCCCTAGGTACCAGGAGATTTGAACAGAGAACAAATCAATGCCATAAAGCTGAGATACTTTTGAGACGAGTGACTCTAAATAAAAAATCAAAACCGGGCCCTTGTGGAGCTTCTCAAAACCAAAGCGCTGTGTGGAAAAACACCCCGTGTTTCAACAAGACAGTTGCTAGAGGGGTTTCTCAGGTTGAACACCACATCCCAAGGCCACTAGACATTTTGCTAACACCCAGATGACCTATGTTCAAATCCATCATGCATCTCAATGTGTACGACAGCACTGTTGCCATAATTGTCAGCTCTGGAGGTTGCTGCTTCATTTCCTGCTTGTCATACAGTCTGCACCTAAGAGCTTTCTGGTTTCAACACCTTTTTCTCTCGGTCTGAACTTAATGTGCCTTGTCATGGAAAGTTTTGGAAGGCCTTGGGTTCACCCTGAAAGAGAACAGCTCGACCCTGTATGAAACATCGCACTCTTCTTCCAGCTCTCTCTGTCACAAACAAGAGTCCTTAAAAACACCCACGAGAAGTTTATTGGCATAACTGCGGCTAAAGGAGCTTGTTTGGTACTGAAGACACCATCCTCTGGGTGATTCTCTGAAACAATACACTTTCCCTGCTAATATTTCAGCTTACAGGGGAACCATCTCAACAAATAATTCTGAGTATTGAACACTCCTTTGCACATCCTCTCTTCAGTAGAAAGAAACCTTTCTTGAAAACATGCAATAGATCACCAGGCAAAGAGAAGTGTTGAATAAATATGAGCCCCTTGAATATATCTGGAGTGCTGTCCTTAGTTGGAGTAACTAATTTTGTTAATGAGGAGTTTAAACCTGACTGTTCATGAATTTTTGCTGTCAGTGCCTTTAGCAATTCCTGTCACTACACTTGATTTAAAAATTTAGCACTCGAAGGCTATTTAGAACTATGCTTAGAGTTTGAATATTCACCATCTCAATGCAGAAAAAACAAGGAGAATTACAGAATTGTTAACTTTCACATACTCTCTCATTTGGCAGTCCGACTGCAAGAAAGACAACAATAAAAAATCAGTGTTATTGTGATGGTAAGTCATTTGTGTGGCAGGAGAACAGCAGGTCCAGCCCACAAAACTTCATTGTTTATTTTCTACATCTTCCAAATAATACAATCTCCTCTAATTTTACATCATTCTTCATGTTCCTGGCTTGAAAATGTTTATATGCAAGATCACATCCACTTCAGCTCTTGTTTCAAGGTGGGCATCCAATTATTTTTACCAACCTTACTGATCCTTTTCTACTAGGAAAATCTTTAGGCAAAAGCATTAAAAATTTAAAAGTATATACAGAAAAAGGAAAAAAAGGCTGCAAATATGTCTCATATAATTAAACAATGTTATTCTTTTTTTTTACCAACTGGCTCTCCAGATCATGTTGACACATTGCTCAGAGCATTTTCCCCTTGCTTGTTCCTCTCAAGAGCATGACTTTCAGAAACTTCCTAATTTTAATCACGTCCTGCAACGAAGCTCTGAATGGAAAATGAGAAAGCTCTACAAGGGACAATGTCACTGAAAAGCGACGAAACTGAAAGACCTTGCTGTGAAATTCAGGAGACACAACGGCTGATGTCACCAGACTCATGGAGTCCTTGCACATCCAGCTCGTGGTTGCCAATGAAATTGTCCTGCCCATGGCCCAAAATCTTTACAGACGTGACAGAGATGAGTGTGCTCTGAGCTGCTTCATGGGACTGTGGGCACTCGAAATTCCCAGGCTGCCCCACCTAACTCCCATAGGACACACTGCCACTACACAAGTGACTCAAATGACTTCAGAGCAGCTGCTTTAAGACCTTCAGTTTCTCCAGCATTCAGCTTCAGAGGTGGATGCTCCTGGAGATCCCGTACAGCGGTGGTGGGATATGCCCCCAAGGGCCACACAACTTGTGTCATGTTTATCTCTGCCTTTCCTGAGATGACAGCCCCTGGGGGACTGCAATGATGGGCGTCTTTCAGGAAATCCCTGCAGCAATGAAAGGCAGAAGCCCATGTCCCTTGCTCCTGCACAATGCAGCAACCTGGGTATGAAATGTTAGCCTGGTCTTGACCAGAGCACATTGAGAGGAGGGCCAGTAATGAGGGCTATCCCATGGGCCAGGCACTGGGAATTCCGCACACCAATGTGGAGTGGAAAGATGTCAAAGAGTATTTTTATGAGGAGACCTTGGCTGGTGGGTGAGGGTTTGAGCCACCCTGTGCCACCATGGCATGAGGCCAGGGGTGGAGGTGGCAGATGGAAGTAGGAAGCTGGAGCTGGGTTTCCCACTGCTGTTGGTAGGTCCAGCACTAGAGGGAGACCAAGGTCTACCCTGTGGCTGGTGGGCATCCACCTCACCTCTGACCGGAATACAGCAAAGAAACTCTGACTTACCATTTTCTTCTTTTCCCAGAAATGTTTGGGGCCAGCTCAGGGAGATAGTTTGATGTAATTACTACCATCAAACAGCACAGTCTGCATGGATGGTGCATTGTGTCCTCAGGATTTCCTCCCATTTTAATGCCATGAACCTGGTTCAGACTTACCAAGCATTGCCATTTGCCTGGTTTTATTATATGATTTAGAGAGGAGGATTTGGTCTCGTCTCAGGGGAGAAATGTTGACATCTGAAGTACATCTGAAGTCTACATCTGAAGTTAGGCTTCAAACACTGGCTGGGGCTTTGCCACTGGGAAAACTGTGTTGTTGCTGTGTTTTAAACAAAGCTTAAAATAAAGTACGATTCAAAATTTTATACAATAGGCTTGGAGTTTCTCATGGTGGTCAGGATGATATTTACTCCTTAAAGTTTATTTTTGTAGAGTTACCTTTGAAAGTTACCTTTGTGACAGCAGTGAGCTGGAGAAGAGACTCTGCTGGAACCTGCTGGAGGTGTGTGCCAGGGTGGAGGGCACAGTCAGTGCTCTTCCCCCTGCACCCTCAGCCCTGGGACACTGCAGAGAGGCTGTGCCAGGGCTGTGCCCCCTCACAACCCTCACCCACACGTCACACCCAAAGGAGAGGTGTCCGTGCAACACCTGCAGCCCATTTTAACCAGAGCAGGATAACCATACCTGTGCAGCAGGTAACACAAGCAGGTGGGTAAGGATCTCAGACAAAATCTCATGCCAGCTGGTTGGTTCCCTTTCCTAAGTGAGGTGCTACTTTTCTAACAGAACCAGGAGAAACACTGCCTAGTTTGAAGCCTATATTATTATACTTGCCAACATATTCTGGTTGTATAAGTTTCTTGCCAAAGTCTTCAATCTTCTTTGCCTATTTCCCAACACAATTATGTTTCCTGGCTCCTTTCTGGGGCACGTGTGGGAGCAGAAATTTGTTTGCAGCTTGTGCTTGCTGGGTGCTCGTGGCCTCTCCACCACATCCCTCTTGTGGGAGCAGCTGATGCAGAAACATTTGCATTGCAACCTGATGAGGCTCATCAAACACTGCTGGTGTAAACACGACCAGATTTACAAAACAGTTTGTGTCCAACAGCAGCTGGGTACTGCTATCGATGGAGACAGTGACAGTCCCCATCTATCATCTAGGAGAAGGGCACAGCTCAAGTCTCAGTCCAGCCCTCATTCTTATGCAGCTGCTGGGATGTCTGTCCTGCTGGGATGCAGCCAAAGCTTCGAGCGGCAGGGCTGGCTGGAGAGATGCCAACCAGCTCTGCTGCTCTGGGTGTGGGCAGGGAAGCAGCAGAGGATGGTGTGGGGCTGGGACAGGACAGCACTGCCTTGGCCCTGTCCCCACTCCCGTGTGCCAGACACTGGGGGAGCAAAGTTCTTCACTGATGAGCTTTTGCATCAGATTTCGGCGCTGCAGCTGGGCTCTGCTCCTGTGCTCCCGGAGGTCTGTCCTCCCATGCACTCAGAGCTGCAGGATGTTTGTGTCCCTCACTTTTTCACACTTCGGCTGTTCCATCTTTTTTTTTCCCTGGTGCTGCAATATGTTACCTGTCAGATGGGATTCAGGGGCACACGGCTCTGCCTGACAGCTACGGTGTGCCCAAAGACCCCTGCACTGATGCTGTTGTCTCCTGCATAAATTTAGTAACTTGGAATCCAACCCAGTGCTATCTTTTCTAGCATCACCACATAAACCTGAAGTGTTGGCCTGCTAATCAATCCACTGTGCAGCTCTTAGGCCATGTTTTCAAGGGAAAGAGTGGAGAATTAAGGGTTTAAAACAAGATCAGGATTCCTGCCCATAATTCCTTGCACAGTGGTGTTAAAATGCACCCCACAAATCACACTCCCTCTGGCTCCCAACAAAATCTAATCAGGAGTTCATCTCAGCACAAGGTAACTTCATCAGCCAAGGAAACTCGTGATGGATTCATTCAGTCGCAGTATTAGTTCATCAAAACACAGCCTCACTGCACACCAGGCTGCTCACTCCCCACAAAAGGAGCAACAGAGGCAACACCTATCTCCTTTCAGCCTCAGTGGGGTTGTGGAAATACCTGTCTGTCCATGAAAGATTCAATCTGACACCAGCCAGTCCAGCCTACCCCATCTGCATGCCCTGGGCTGAACAGCCCCCCTGGGAGAAGAGCAGGTAACCCTGGAAAGGTTTATTTCAAATAGCTCCTTCATTTAATTTGCTTCTTTGGTGTGCAGAGCACCTGAGCTGGTGGTGGGGCTCTGCCAAATATCTTGGTCATCGCTGCTGGCCTGGACTTTGTAAACCAACAGTGCCCCTGGCTCTTTGGAGGGTCCCCAAGGGATTTGATCTCCTTGGATCTCCTCACAAGCCATGTACCAAGCCAAGGCCCACCTGGACATGCCCTGCCATGGTAGCAAATGCCTGGCTGCTTTTAGGGCTCTGGGGATCTTTTAGGTGCCTCACTTCAGGCCAGTAACACCAAAGCCGTGTCTATGGGTCTGGAGGAAGAACAGGGTCTGCCTTGGTGCCAGCCTGAGACTCCTCTGCTGAGCCAGGGAGGGATTTCCTTGCTCTGAAGAGCAAAACCTTCCTAAACCAAAGCATTGGACATTGAATCAGGGGAGTATGAAAGAGCAGGTCTGAAAAATATTTTCCAACAAACAGAAAGGCTTATGAAGGACCTGAGTGAAGAAAAAACACCCTGAGCAACCAGGCACAGTGAGACAGGAGACAGTCCAGAGTCAGCTCAGCTGCTGCAGGCCACAGCGTGACAGCTCACCATGCAGAGTCTGTCTCTTGTCTACATCTGCTGTCAGGCCAGGTAACCCACATCACATCACACCTGCCTTTTCTGGATGTTTAAAAGTGCCCAAGGAGGTTCATGCCAGCTCATTTCAGAAGGGTACTTGCTAGCTCAGATCTACGTCAGTCCAGTCAAGTCGCATTTATGGACAAAATTTCCCTTGAAAATGAAATTTATTGCTTAAAATAAATAACAGTTTGTTTTATTAATGCTTAAAATAAATGCGAGTCAGAGGGTTGTCCACAGATTTAGCTTAGCAATAATTTCCATGGAAGTCCAACTCCAAGCTTCAGCTTCCTTTGAATTTTGTCTGGCATGTCGTTAGTGCAGCAAAATTGCAGGAGCTGCTGATGGATGAGTGCTGTACTGCTGTCAACCAAAACACGAGCTCTGAACATGCTTCTTGCTGCCCTGCTTGTAACAATCTAGTTTATACATCAAAGCTACAGAAATACTGCAGTAGTCTGCCTCAAGAAGTAACCAGAAGGTTAAATTTGCCTCAAAATAAAAATATCATCCACCAGCATTATTTATTGTCATTTTAAATCCACACAGACACTGCAGGTTTATGCAGTGGGCAGGTGGGGATGAAGAACAATGGCCAGAGCTAATACAACAGTGGAGCTGTTTGCTTGTTCCCCATGCGTGTTGAGAAGAAGCTGTTGACATCAGTCAATTGTGCTTGAAGGATATCCCAGAGAAATGAAGCCCTTGAATGAGGTCTTATTGCCAGAAAGTCATTCTGTAAGGCCTTCTAAGGAACATTTGCTCCTGCTCGGGGTCCGCTTCAAGCTCACCCTTGGCCTGGTTAACCACGAATGCCACCTTTGCCCTTCTTTCATGCCGTGGTGCTCACAGCAAAGCCACCCTTCTTGCTCTTGGAGGTGCCACCAGCACCCATCCCAGTGCCTCACTGGCCATGCCGAGGGCAAACCCTCAAGGAATCACTTCTCAGTGGGCATCATGGAGAAAAAGTGCAGTTTATGTGCAGCATTGCCTTCTCTCTTTAATGACTCTCCTCGGCTCTGGAAGTGTTCAAGGCCAGGCTGGATGGGGCTCTGAGCTGCCTGCTCTGGTGGAAGGTGTCCCTGCCCATGGCACGAGGATTAGGTCACGTTTGAGGTCCTTTCCAACCCAAACAATTCTATGATGTGATGAATGCAAACAGCAGGATTGCAGCAGACACCAGGCAAGAGAGAAGGCACAGCTCTGTACGAGCACACAGAGAGCCAGAACAGCTCCTCCCGTGCGAGAACCACGACTGGTTGAACCAAACCAGCAGGCTGTTGTTTAGGGAGGTTGTTATTTGTGCAGCAAGTCATTAAGCTGTGGCTGGCCACAGGATGTGACAGTCACCAGAAGTTTCCAAGGGCAAGCAGACACAAGCATGACAGAAGAACTCTGTACAGGAGGTTTGACACAAAGACACTCTTGGTTTGTGAAGGTCCCAAATCACAGATCACTGCAAAGCTGGGAGTGCTCTGGGGAAGTGTCACTGGAAGTATCTGTGCTGCAGATGAGATACAGGCCTGGGGGATGCTTTGCCTGACATGTTTGCTCTCCTATTCTCACATTAGAACGGTTCTTTCCTTTAAGACAAAAAGACTTCAGAAGTTACCGAACTGTTGTTCACCGAAAGGCTGAGTCAGAACAGCAGTTTTGTACTCAGAGACCTAAATTCTTTCTGTGTCACACCTGAAACACACTGCCTGTTGAGTCCCTGAAGACTTCACCTGTTCTCTTGTATTTATGGGAACCTTTTCCAGGATCATCTTTTCCAGGATTGTCCCTCATATTGGCACCATGATATGCATTCCTTAATCCTAAATTTATGAGATGACTTCTACTGCCTTAGAATATCTTCTTAATTATGGTCAAGTTATTGAGTAAAGTCATTCTGTATAAATGATGTGTCTGCTCCATCCTCACGCCAACAATCACTGCATCATCTGGATGCTTTTCACCAATCACTCATATTTTCCCCTCAATTTATGATAGACCCATGATCCTACAATAAATATATAGGTATCTCATGGGCAAACAAATCATTCCTGACAGGAAAAATTGTCTAGTAATGCCTAAATACAAATATTAATTTACTTTTTTCTTGGATTAGCCAGAGAGGTTTTGATCCATTTATTGTGCTGTACCATTTTTCATGCAAAGTTTTAACAAAGTTAGATCACACCATAGGTTGAAAACCCTTAAAAAATCATAACCGCAGTGCATTCAGTTGACCTGTATCAGCTAAACTTGTTATCCCACCAAAGAAGTCTATCAAAGTAGTTTAAGAAAGAACTATTCTCTATGTAAGAATCTTGATTGTTGACAGCATCTTTCAGCTCCTAAATTCAAATGATCAGCTCATATTCAGGAGAGATAGGAAGGGTGGCTGCTGCTGGGAAATCAGGGAGGAATGCAAGAGCAGATGCACTTCTAATAGCATGTGGAGGTGTCAGGATTTCTTGGCAAGGTGTATCTATTTATTAAAAACCTGCTTTATATAAATACAACCAAATAAAATAAAAATAAATGCATAAAGATTGGAACACAGCTATTGGCAAATACAAGACAGGTGATTGTATCTGTAAAACTGCAACCTGCAATGAGTAAATAGCTCAACACTATATCTCCTTAAACACTGTGGAAAAATTACTCACAAAAAGATGGGACAATGTTCTAATAAAACACCAGAGAGACAATTTTTACCTGTATAGGTATAGCACTGGGGAGATTAGGTAGCGAAACTAAAATACTGAAAGCAGTTCCAACTGGCAGCATTTTAGAAGAGATGCTTAACAATGGGAGAGATTTTAGTAAGAAACCACAGAAAGATCTGAGAAGTGAAAAAGATGCCTAACAAGTACAAAAACTGAGAAGCTCCATCTGCTTGGCTTCATCAAAAAAGATCAAAAATTGATCACAGAGCGTAAATACCTTTAAAGGAAGGAATTCCTCAGGAGGCATGAAACCAGAACCAGAGGCTTAAAGTAGCATGCAATTACCAATGAGCCACAGAACACTTTTTTTTCATGTGAAAGGTGATCAGCCACCAAGGCAAACTAATTAAGGAAGTGTTCATAGCTTGGTGGTTTTCTGATGATTAAGAACCATCGCCACCATTTCCTGCAGTCACCGTGAGAATCATGTGGATTCCAGTTCAGAAACCGATTTCTTCTACACTTTGAGTATTCTGGATCAAAGATCCATCTGCCCCTCCTCTCTAAAAGAAATGGAAGAATGCTATCTTGACTTCCCAGGCATTGCTGACCCTGCTAAAGCAATGTTGTCTCCTCTGACACCCTCTCAAAAATGTAGGTTCTCACCAGGAACCCAGGCAGGGCTCTGTCTGCAGCCTGGGCTGGGATTCAGCAAAAACATCTCCACAAAGGAAAATTAAATGCTTCAGGCTCATAGAACAAGAATCTTACAACATTGTTTTGGGTCTTGCCAAGCAGTCCTAGTGAGCAGCACGGGTGATGGGTACTGAACCCATGAACAACTTGAGAAATAATTGATGCACCTTCATGTGAGAGGCATAGCTGATGGTTTTTGTATTAGTTCCATAATCCCTCACCACACTCTTCTCCTTGCACCTAGGAATTCACATCCCATCCTGCCTTTTTTCCTAAACAAATCCTATTATTTTTTGGTGTACAAAGCAAAAATGTATGGAGCTTTTGGAGATGCCTACACTATATCTTCACAGCTGTCAAATCCACTGTCTGCAAAGCAGGTGTTATTTTTACCACATGCTCTCAAGGAAATAGCTTTCCCGAGCTATGGTTTTCAAGAATGCAGCCATAATATTTCAAATATGTGTACTATCATCACGACAAGTCTGTCAGTCAGTCTGTCTTGGGAGCAGCTTTATTTTTCCTGCATTAGTTGTGCTGTGATCAGACCTGAGAGCCTCAATGTGGCAGACGCTGAGTTAAAAAAAAAAAAAAAAAAAAAAAGCAGTGAAAATCCAATTCTTGCCAAGTTTCTTTGCATTTGTTGCAGTTCCTTTGGGAAGAGGAGCTCTCACAAAAAAAAAATCTTTTATTGTGGTTAGAGAGGCTTCATCACTGTGGTAGCCCCTGCATAAGATCTTCTTCAGTGGATAAGTAAGGGAAGAAAAGGCTTTTTGTGTGGATAGGATGGATTGTGCATGCAGGGACACGAAACCTGGAAGGATAAAATACCACTTCCTTGTGAAGTCACCTATGCCCATGCAAAGAAAACACAGGCTGGAAAACACAAGCTGTTTCTGAATGAAAGCATTCGTATTTTTCATCCATTTATTCATTTTACAATTCAAAGCCTGACACAGGGGACAGCAAGACCCTTATACCACCAAGATTCTGCAGCAGCCAGGGCTTTCCTCCCCTCCACAATGCCACAAGGAGGAACATCCAGCCTGCAAACTGATGGAAAACTCACAAGAAAGTCTTCAGCCACCTTCCAGCCTGCCCCACCCCCAGACAGGAGCCCATATCACAGAGGAAGAGGGAAACCCTAGCAGAGATTAATAGATTTCTTTTTAATGAAAGATGCTTCCTGAAAACCCCTAAAATACTTTATGAGTTGTTTCAGATTTTGGGAGATTGATACAGCATCTGCTCAGAACTGAAAGGCACAATAAGCCTATTGCTGTTCCCACCTCTCCCCTGATATGTGCAGGATGTGGCACTCCATTAATTCTGCTCATCTCCAGCATTTCAAACCAGAATTGGCAATCCTCGCTGTTGTCTGCCTGGTATCACCTTGGAATTACCCCAGCAGAGCCATTCATCATGCAACTAGCCAGGCAAGGGTGCAGCAGTGGCTCATAACACGAATATGTTCATATTGACACGAGGAAAAGCTGCACTCACACCGTCCAGGCTCGTGTGGCACTGGGAATGCTGAGAGTGCACTCAGCTCCGCACGGATGGGGAAGGACACTGTCCGTGCCTGGTCTCACAGCCCTGACACACAGGGATTAGGGCAAAGCAGAACTCAATTAGGGGCCGCGGCAGCCCTTGTCATTCTCCAGAGAACACAGCGTAACTCTGATCGAGAGTGTACACGCAGGGACCTGGTGATATGGACAGCTAACTGTGCTTGGCAATCAGCTCAGGTTGCGATGGAGGCTGTCAGGTGTGTCAGACTACTCCCTCTGGATGCCTGAAGGCACAGAGGAGCAGTGTAGCCCCTACAGCAAAGCACCTTTTATCCCATTAAACTCCCCCACAGAGGCATCGGCTCACCAGGCACAGGCAGCTGTAAGGGATGCAGAGTAACAAACACTGCACCTCTGAGCTCAGAGCAGGTGTTGTCCTGGTTTTGGCTGGGATAGAGCTAATTTTCTTCCTAATACCTGGCACAAATATATGTTTTGAATTTAACGTGAAAATAATGTTGGTAACACAGTGATGTTTCAGCTGATGCTAAGCAGTGCTTAGCCCAAGTCAAGGACTTTTCAATTTCCTACACTCTGACAGGAGCCAGGAGGAAGCAAAGCTAGGACAGCTGACCCCAAGGGGTCAGGGGGATATTCCATATCCTAGATCCTCGTGCCCAGTAGATAAACTGGGGGGGTTGGCCAGGAGCCACCAGTTACTGCTCCGGAACAGAATGGGCATCAGGCAGTGGGGGGACAAAATTGTGTTATACATTTCTTGTTTGTCCTGGGGTTTACTCCTCTCTCTCTGTGTCTCCCCTTTCCATTACAATTACTATTATTAGATTTGTTATTTTGATAATATTATATTTTATTTTGTTTCAATTCTTAAACTCATCTCAACCCATGAGTTTTATTTTGTTTTTCTTCCGAAAATCATGCAAGAGGAGGGGGAGAGTGTGAGCAAGCTCAGTTGCCAGTGGCGGTTAAATCACAACAAATATCTTAAGGGGAAAAAACCATCTTTGTTCCTTGTATGTGGAGCACATTTTACATTACACCACAAGCAGCCTGAATGAAGACGTTCATTGGTATCTACATCTGGGGCTGATAAAAATGGCATCCTCAAAGCCTGGTGCATCAGGAAGTAGAATGATGACCCAGGTCATCTTTTTATTTTCAGGACACAAAACCAAGCCAAAGACTGGGGACCAAATGCCAAGCCACTCGATCTGGCTCCCACTTGGATTAATTTCTCTTGGCTCCAAGTAGCTGAGCACAAAATCCAGATGCAAATGTTGCCATCACCTCAAACTAATATTTTTACCTGTGCAGAAGCAAAACGCAGTTCAGGACTCAGCTTTGATGAGCAGCTGACCCAGGGAGCCCCTGCATGCCATGTTTTTTGGGATCTACAACGAGGGAAGGCTTTACCCTCCTGCCCACACGTGGAGAGCGCCGATACTTCCCCAACACATCTTGGCTAACACCTCCACTTAACCTCCTCTCTTCTTCTTAATCTTGTTACACCTCCTTCCAGAAGGAAAAAACAATCCATCACAGCAGCAGGTGTGTATTACCACCTCATTACTCCACCAAACCTGCAGATTCCTTCCCGGCCGTGCCCAGCTCTCCCCGTCTGGTGCCAGCCTTGCATCCGTGGGTGTTTGACACCAAGCAGGGCCAGCCACAAGGACCAAAAGGACACAAACCACAAAGGCATGACCCTAGACTGTAAAAACACATATGATTCTGGGCAAAGACCATGGAGCAGAGCAGGACATGGAGACAGAAGAACAGGACGCTGAGGTGTGCTCGCAAATGAGCAATGAGGAGGTTTCTGTGAATAATCCCATTTTTATTCTCTCCCTGCAGATCCAGTGTGCCACATAACAACCCAAGCAGTCGATAGCTTTATCTGCCTTGTGCAGCTGGCAGGCAGAGTGTGTGTAGCAACATTACCCCCTACAGTTCAACACGAGGCTCCCACCTTCTCTGAGCCCTTGGCAAGGCACAGGGTTTGGCTTATTTTAAGCCACTGAGGAAACTTCTTGCTTCAGTTTAGATGTATTAAACCTGTACAGGTGTGGGAAACTCCTCGAGGAGGCAAAAGGAGCAGGCAAGTGAGCAGTCTGCAAAGACTGGTTACTGCAAATCTTGAAAAAACATAATATATTGATAGTTGAAGTAACTTTCCATTTGCACTTTCTCCTTGCTTACAGATTTTTGTTCACACATTTTCTAGAAAAATGGTGATTTTTTTCCACCTTGCCTAATGTTTTCATCTGCTATTTGATAAGGACATGAAGTGTCTTTCCAGATGTAAAAAATACTTGAATACAGATTTGGTAACTTTTCTGAGAAAAAGGTACATTTTTATACAGAAAGTTGTCTCAAACAATTTTTTAATTAGGCACGAACTTTAAAAGAGAAACCACAGTGTTGCTGGCTGATGGGGATGATCTCTCACAATTCCTGCAAGTCTCAGGGGGTCCCATTCCTGTGGCCCTTGCAGGGCCTGAGGTATTCCTGAGTGGCTTTCTTGTCCTGTTTTCTTTTTTCTACATTTTCTTAAACATGAGGAAACACAATAGTGTTGTTGGTTTGGGGTTTTTTTTTGTTTTTTTTTTTTTAATACCATAAACCTTATAAAAACAAGAGCATCTTCAAAAGGGGATGGAAATACCTTTAAATGTTAATGGGTATTAAATTTAAGGCAGCACTTCAGGCAGTGGTGCCTTTAAAGGTGGATGAGGCAGCACAGACACCTGATCCTGTAAAAGCTGAAGTTGACTTTTTGGGGTTCATTTGCACTCCTGGGTAGAATTACAGCTAAGCAATGACAGCCAGGACACACATAGTTACCTTCACATTTCTCACAGTATCATTTCAGCTGCAAAATGCTTGAGCTTATTTATCACCTATAAAATTGCAGGAAATTTTGAAAGGGTCCGTGCTCAGACACAGGTCCTGGAGGGACACAAAGGTGCAGAGGAGGAGGAGGATGCTGAGTCTTCAACCCCTGTTTCCAAAAGCCTGCCCTGATGCCCCAGGGTGGTGCATCCCTGCCTGCCCCACAGGGAAACCTGCACTGCTGAAGGCGCTTTCCTTCCCATCCTGAGCAGGCAAGTGATTCCATCACTTCACCTGTGATGATGCAGAAGGGAATCCACCTCTGTAGGAGTACACCTAATGGGTTGTGGCATCATCAGAGAGGAGCCAGTGTTGCATTTTGCAGTGTATCACACACAAACTGAGCTCAGATCAATAGCAGGCAAGAGGTTTCCTCAGTCAAGTGTGGCAACTTCACATCTCACACCAAAACAGAGGTTTGGAAAATTATTAAACAGAAATGCTGAAACTACAATCACGAATCTGAATGGATGCCAAGCCAAGAGTAGTAAATTTAACACTGATCACTCTGTGGCTTTGCCTTTGCTGCTATTAAAATCATATTTAAGAATACCAAAGAATTCAGTTTCCAGAATAGTTTCTTATGTCCTGCCCCCATAACCATACTTAGATTCAATCAGCATGGACCAGATGATGTGTGAGTATTTTCTTGCTGGGAGGGGAAAGCTAAAGGCAAAGCCTCTGCAGACACAGCTTTTAATGGATCTTCTTAGATCACTGCAATCCTCTGCTCAGGGCTATCTGATTTTGGTTTAAAAGTACCTTATCTTGACTTAGCAGCGAGGAATCAATTTTGGCTGCAGGTTGCTTTCAGCAATGGCATCAAACTCTGTGGTGTTTTGTTTGGAAAGAAGGACATATTCTTTGTCCAAAATTGGAACACATTTTCTGCAAGATGCTGCATCTGGGGGTTCGTGGGGCAGAGAACAGCCTTAGCTGTGCAAACAGCACTGCTTAAACCAAGTGCACTCTTTGCCAAAAAAAATAAAGGAATAGATCAGAATTCAGAAAGTTTAAACTCACCTGGTTTTCTCTTCCATTTATTCAGATCCCAGGAAGAGCAAAAAGAAACCTGTAAAGACTTCTAACTTGAGCTTGAGGAGGTTTTTCCTTGGGTTTGTTATTATTGTTGCTATTTATATTTCCTTTTCCACCTAAATTGCCGTAATTCTGATTATTACTGTCACGAAGTGAAGGTAGAAATGCCAGCATTCCTCAAGGCTGACACCGAGGTTTCCACACAGCTGTTGCAGGGCTGGATACCTGCACTGGGCCCTTCTGACACAGCAGTGAGGACCAGCACCCAAAAAAATTTGGATTGACCTCTGGGTGGGTTCATAATATCCCAGCAGACCAATGAGGAGCAAATTGTTCCTCAGCGTTCAGCTGATGCTCACACTACTCCCATTTCCAGCTCACGTGCTTCCCTGGGCAGAGGGTGTGAGCACAAAAAAATGGTTTCTGAGCATCCCAAGCACCTCAGATTCATGTTACGTACCAGCACTAACATTAATGCTAAAAATGAAGACTCAGGGCAGCAATGAGAGTAAGAAATGGGTCTTGCTACAAACCCTTACCAAAGAAATTTGAAACTCTCTGTTTTAAGGAAAGCAAAACCTCAGAGCTCTGAACTCCTGTGCAGCTCCACAAGACCTGAGTAAAAAGAGCACAGAATCACAGATTATGCCAAGCTGGAAGGGACCCACAAGGATCATGGTAGTCCAGCTCCTGGCCCTGCACAGGACACCCCAAGAGTCACACCATGTACCCCAGAGCATTGGTCAAACACTTCTTGAGCTCTCTCAGGTTGGTGCTGCTCTCTCACCTCTCTGGGGAGCTGTTCCAGTGCCCAGCCACTCTCTGGGTGAAGAACTTCTTTCTAATACCTGACCTAAATCTCCCCTGACACAATTTCATGTCATTCCCTTCAAAACCAATTTCATATGCTAAAGCAATGCCGAGTAGTTACCCTAAGACACTGCAGCACAGCTGCCCCAAGTTCCTGTGTGATCAGCACATTTTGAGGAGAGTTTTGCAGTGCTGTTTCTGGGTGCTGCAATCACAGCAGAGCCCTGGGGACCCCAGCACAGCTCCTGCCACAGCTGGGCTCCACCAGCTCCTCAACGTGGGAGCCCCTGCTTGCAGCAGCCTCTGGGATCCTTCAGGATCTGTTCCCTGCCTGTTTTCACTCTACCTTACATCAAGACACCCACAGTGGGAGTTCTTCAGGGTGAAGAGGGTCATGTTCTGCTTGTGCTTGTGCTGGTGTTGGCACTTCCACCAAGGACTGCCCAAACCCAGTGCTGCAGTCTTGTGGACCAGCCCCCAGCCATAACCACAGTCAGTGGAGCCTGAAGACATCTGCTGGGATTTACAGGAGGCAACTACCAAAACATAGGGCTGTAGAGCTCTTTGAGAGACCCTCAGGCATCCAAGGCATTTTCCTAGAGGTTTTCCATGGAACTCTGTAGGAGACCTACACATTTCTGGGTCAGCACCTGGAAGCTGAGCAAGGTACCTTAGGAGCCCTCAAATGCATGCCCAGGATAAGGTGACCTAATCCTTCACGAAGGATGAGATTCATCTTGAAGATCAAGAGACCTAAGGCAAGGAATCTTCATGCAGATGTTGGGGTGGGTGGGGTGTCTCGTTCCCACCACTGCCAGGGGACATCAGGGGTCTGGCTCCACTGCCCCAATGCAGGAATCTGAAATGCTGTAGGGTGTCCCTTCTGGAATTCAGCTGGCACTCAGAAGCTCATGGTTCTCACATGGGTTAGAAGTGGATGTCTCCAACATCCTGGGATATATTGGATGGTAACAGATGCCTATGAGGACAGTGGATTGAGTGCCCCATCATCCATCACAGCAACTCAGCATTTTCCTCACAGACCTCTCAACAACCACGCACAGACACCAAGGTGAGTGTGTCTAAATAGTCGAGCCAGATCCCATGCAGAGCTCTTTTGTCACTCTGCAGACCACAAGGAACACTCGCTTGCTGCTCAGGTAGCTGCTTGTGCCACGATTTCCCTGCACTGTCCTTACAGGTGCACCACAGGCTGCGCCCAGCCTGGCGGAGGAGTCACACTGATGTGAACAGGATCAGGAGCACGGCCCACGCAAAGATGGAATATAAGCCTCTTACCTCTGCACCCAGAGGCAAAACAGCATTAAGCGTTTTAGAAATGCATGTAAATTCTATACCGATACAAAGATATCAAGTAAACAATGCAAAAAAAAAAAAAAAAAAGGGGGTTTTGTTGCCTGTTGTTTTGAATTTATAGGAGACATCGCACAGATCACCAGAAAACATCGACAATTAATCATGTTTGGAATATATGCTTGGAATGTTTTCAGAATCTACCTAAAGATGAGAACAAAAGGCTTTTCTTCCTCAAAACAAACATAAAATGCTATCTAGTGTTGACTCTTTGCTACTGCAGTCTCGCGTAACTATTTCTGAATTAAACAAAATGAGCTGCGAAGCGTTCAGGGGGCACAGCAGCACCGCATGCTCAGGATACCCGAGCTTTGTCCTGTTTCAATGTCCACTCTGAATTTCAAACACCGTCTAAATCTGGCATATTGCTGGATTCCCTCCTCGCTGAGGAAAATTTGAGCAGAGAAGTAAGACCAGGAAGAAAGATGCAGAACTAAACATCTAACCAGCTGCTGACCCAGACACCAGGACTGGCTTAGCTGCACGAACTCTTTTGACTTAGCACAGGATCATCTCTAGATAGAAAACATCTATCATTTTTAATATATTCTAACTCTGTGCATGGTAAAATTGGGCTGCATTAACTGTTTATATTAAAATACTGAAATGTATATTAAACAATAAATAGCTGCATTTAAAGCAGAAGGGAATGAATGGCAGTGGACTGAAGATCTATGGGGTTTCAGATCAATACTTAACATTTATCTTATGTGTTAATTTAGAAAAAAATGACCCAAACTCTTGAAAGGATTCGTGGTTTTCATTCTGATGGCTGAGTTAATTAAAGATTAGATTCTGCCTCCACAGCCTCTCTTGCAGGAGGACTCCCATATTAGCCTGCTTTTCCACCAGCAGTTTTTCTGCCCATCAGCCCAGCACTATGACATCTCAGCACGTACAAAAACATCTTCTTTAAATTGCCGTCAGCCTCGCCTAAGACGGATCAAAACATCTCAGCTTCCCCCGTGTGATGTGTCTTAGAAATGTCACTTTTATCCTCAGCAGGTGACGCCCCAACTAACAGTTTTCATGTCCTTCCAGGGGGAGGGAGCAGAGGGAGGGAAGGGGGAGAGGAGATGGCAGCAGCCATTAACATGACTGCTCACGTGCTGAATTTGCTTTCTGATGCCAAATTTTCCTTTGCTGACTCTGTGAGACACAGCACAGACCCCTGCTTGTGGCACACACAGCTGCCACTGCCCTGCCTGTGAGCTCACAAGGGCTCACAGGGTTTGGAGTTCTTGGACTAGAGAGCATCAGCTCAAGCTTTGGCCACAACACTTTTTTAATGAGTTTTTAATGTGCCTTGTGGCAGTGTATTTATTTTCAGACAGACAACTGCAAGTAGAGGCTCAGAAACACTTTTCTTTCAAAATCCAGTTTTCTTTGTGATGTAAAGTCAGCATGGACTGTGCACGACAGACATTGGTCAGGTTTCTATTGTTATACTGGAAACAAAAATGAGTGGTGAAAAGGGTAAAGACCTGTGGGTCCAAGACCCCTCTCATATCCCTGAAATGGATCAGTGAAAGAGACATTGCATCCCAGCAGAGAAAATGTCCCGTTCTACAGCTGCAGGGGGGAAATAGTTAAAGATCCTGGAGAAGACCAAAGGCTTTGGGAAAAGTCCCTGGCCAACAGGAGGGGACGCAGACAGGCAGCAGAGCCTGCCAGGCGCACGCCGGCCAGCCCTGGCGTGCCAGCAGCACACGGTGTCCAGCATTTCTCACTTCACAGAACTAATTCTTCACCAGAACTTGGTGTTCTGTAAGCTTTGGGCATGGATGCCACACCACAGACAGAGGGCAAGGATAAGCCACAGATCAGACTGGGGCTGTGGTACCAGCACAGGAGCATAAGGGGAGATAGCGTTTCACTTCTGTCTGAAAGAAGGAAGGTATAACTGGGACATCCAGGGTATATTTTATTCCCGTGTCAGGCTGGAAAAGAGGCAGTGGCCAGTTCTCATAATGTGATTTCACTGCTGCTTGTTCCAGCTCCTGGGGTCATGCAGTTCTGGACAAATGTCGGCTACTGCTGGAAAATGAGCTCCAAGATTTAGGCCCTGCAGAAAATAGTCTTTTAAAGGGTAACCCCGAAAGGCTGGAAAACCAAAGGCAAATAAAAACTGCTGCCCAAGCCATAGCACTTATCCTCATTTTTTTGTCTTGGTCTCCAAAGACGAGACCCATGATATTTTAACTCTGTGAGTTGGCACTATGAGACAAAAAGCCATTGGGGCTGTGAAGGCTGGCTGGGGAAGAATGTTACAAACCCTTGCTCTTGGGATCCCATTTTTCAACCAGACTCTTCTGGGGGCTCTGGTTGAAGACATGCTCCAGCATTAGATAAAAAGACACATCACAGTGAATGATAAAAAAAGATTAAAAATATTAAAAATACATGTGATAGTCACCCCTGCATGAAAAGCCAGAAAGGTGCAGTAACACTTCACAGGATCCTTCACTGCAGCATGTTCCAGGCTTTTGGAAGTTGATGCAAAGGCAACAAACTGCCTTGTCACAGGATGTGATCGCCACAGAGGCACAAGGGTCCCTGGGGTGAATATGGGAAAGGAAATATCCTGAGCAATAATAATACAGACACAATCTTCACACCCCAGGCACGGGCACTGCTTCAATACGTGTGAACTGATCCCCTGGCCTGTGATTCCAAGCCTTTACAGTACAGAAAGGCACCATGGAAAGAGAATATTCGAGCTGCAGGCTTGCACATCTTCTGAGGGGAAGGAGGAAGGGAAAATGAAGGTCTGTGCCAAGGTCTCAGTCCTCCCCTCATCGGCGTGGTCCCAGTTTCTGGTGGGTCTGTGCAGCACACAGACACTCATTCTGGTTGCCAGGGATGGAATCAAAGGATCATAGAACTGTTGAGGCTGGAAAAGACCTTTAAGCTCAGCAAGTCCAACCATTAGCCCAGCACTGCCATGCTACCACTAAGTCATGATCCTGAGTGCCACAACCATATAATTTTTGAATGCTTCAAGGCATGGTGAATCCACCACTTCCCTGAGGAGCTTATTCCAATGCCTGACCACCCTTACAGTGAAGAAATTTTTCCTAATATCTAATCTAAACCACACCTCATGCAACTTGAGGCCATTTGAGATGATTTTCAAAGAAACAGTACCTGGAGCATGCCCAGCATGGGCAAGCACTGACTTTTTTAATTCCTGAGCTTCTACTGAGTCTGTACCACACACAGTGACTGCTGCTGGTGCAGATCCAGGTCTCACCTGTTTGATGCAGTCCAATACTCCATCCACACCAGGAGCTGTCCAGCTTAGACAGGTCAATTAAACATATCATGTCCTTAACCAGTGTAGGTATGGTGGCAAACATGGGCCAAAGTGACCTTGGAAGAGGTTTCACTGAATTGCCCACTGACAAGCTGAACGTCCCCAGCTGATGTCCTCCAGCCCTTTCCCTACATCTGTGCTTTTTCTCCATTCATTTACTGTTTTCCTCCTCCTCTTTCATTGCTGAGAAATCCCCAAGGTCTGGCAGCAAACCTGCTGCTCCTGAGAGCTTTGCTTTTCCTGCTTTTCTGCCACCAGGGAAGCTCATCCCATTTGGGTAAAAATGAAATATTGACACATGAAATGCTTTAAAGGAACAACCTCAAGTGCCTGTGGGAAGTACCCTGAATTCAAGAGCAAGAACTTTATTCTGATATGTTTTCTGACTTTTAAACCCTCCCAGCTAGCAGGAATGTTAAAAACCCAACTCAAAAACACCTTTCTGCAGAGGTACCACCACCTGACGGTGGTTTGCATCACCTTGAGACCAGAACACAGCTCCCAGCCCCCTTCACTGGGGATTAAGGTTTTTACCTGGGCCTTGGGCACCTCACTCACAGCATGTCAGAGAGACACTGGGTCTGAAACAGCTCCTCTTCATCCCAGGCTGGCACTGCACGGTGGTGCCGAGCATCCTGAGACCTCAGTTTCACAAGTCACAGGTTTTCTGCTAATTTCAGAGCATTTCAGCACCCTTCCCCCCTTAGAGAGCTCTTTCTTCTGACTGCTCTTTTGCTATAGAACGCTTTTTTAAGCTTGTCACTGATACACTCTGTTGGGGGGGAACTGAAAAATGAAGCATGTTGTGGAAGGTTTAGGAGGAGGGAAGGACGACAAAGGTATGATCCTGCCCAGGAATCTTCCCTCCTTATTGCCTGCCAAATCTGTAGTGGTCTGGAGGCAGAAAGTGGCTGCTCACAGCTCACAGCTCCCATCCCGCTGCTCTTTGGGTGCAGATTTTATAACGGAAAAATCCTGCAAATAACAAAACCTCGGGAAGGCAGCGACTTACTGAAAGGGAATGAGTCACTGTGTTTACCCTGCAGACTGTGATGTGAAAGACAAGAAGCCACAAAAGGTCACAGAGGAGTTGTCTCCTTGCCACTTACTTTGTCTGTTCCCCCGACAAAGGCAAAGCCATCTGCGGTACAAGCAATGAAGCAGTGATGACCAAAAGATTTCAAAAGGACATATGAAGAGTGCCAAACACTCTTGATAAAAAAGAGCCAGCGAACAAGGGGAGTCACACAGCTCTTTGTGTAACCTTTACTCCGCTGTTAAGTGCGCCAGTTTATAGCAATTATGGAAAAGCCACTGATTGTATTATAAATGTAATGACATTAGCAGGACTGTCACTGTGTTTGTAGCAACAGTTGTGAAATTAATTTTTTTCTTCATTAAGGAGATCCTTATTTGCATGATTAAAATGTCAGCCCAGATAAATGCATGTGCCGGAGAATGAATCACTGAGCAAAAATGCCACCTGCCAAGCCCAGAGAATAGGACAAATAAACAAGCAGCGAGGAGCAGCTCAAAACTTGATCCAGCTCCCAGTGGGAGCCGTTCCATCATCCTCGGGAGCGGCAACAGGCTCCAGGCGAGCGCCAAGGCGAGGGGGCTCAGCCAAGAAACAGCTCAAATGCTTGGGATTTTTGCTTTGGCCCCACTCAGCTATTAGAGAAGGGAAAAATAAAGCCTAATGAAAACAGACTGTCTCCACTGTGGTTCAGAGGGTAAAGAAATCCACTCCCATGAAAGAGGGCAAAATATACACTGTCCAAACCCACTCCTTTCCTATTATTTATTAAATCAAAAGCCCAGTCAGGACCCCTCTAATGTGGCTGGAACTCATCAACTCTGCCTGCTGCCGCAAATCAACAATATTTCCTATTTACTTTCAAGCTCCACTCAAATACTTCCTAAAGGAGATGAACCCACACCAAAAAAGGTGCCCTTGCATGAAATTCCAGGTTCAGAAATTGACTTACAGCTGTCCTCAAAAGTGCTGGATCCCAAATGACAAAATTGAGAATAACTGTGCAAAACACTAAGTTGTTTTCCTCTTCGCCTGAAGTTGAGAAAGCAAGCTGGAAAGATAACAGGGTGTCAAGGAGATAGCAGATTTTATCTGGTTTAAATAGCTCCTGATCCTGCAAGAGTATTTTCACTGATAATTAATGCAAAGAGAAAAAAAATGATAAGAAAAAATTACAATTTTAAACTGAGTTACTTATTTTAAAGCTCATAGAGGCTCTTAATATCTGCTTTTAACTGTTTCTTATGGCAAATTTCATAATTTGGACTTTCTTCCATTTTAGAATATACAACAAAGCAAGTAATTTTTATATTTCCTGAAAATTCCGAGGGAAAGTATTTGTTATTCAAAAATTCTGGACTTTGAAGCAGAGAGAAAATCTAATTTAGCTTTACATTTTGTTTTGTATCACTTGAAAACACTAAGAGCCGAAATGAAAAGTCATCTAGAAAAACAGAACACTTCACTCTGGAAAGGTAAAAACAAAAGACTTCGGAGGTGGTACAAGGCGGTGTTCTCGAGGAGCCACAGGCACAGCCCAAAAGAAAATTTATTAAACCACTGCATTTCAGTGAAATTCTATTTGAAAATTAACACTTTCTACAAAATAACCTGCCAGACATCACCTGACCATCACCAGCTCAGCATCAGGCGGTCACACCCTCCTGGGGAGCAGAACTGCCCTGCTCCCAGGGAGGAAGGAGCACCTGCAGGGTGACTCAGGGCAGGACAGGCAGGACAGGCAGCTCCAGCTCAGGATGAGCTGCCAGCTGAGCACAGCTGAGCTGAGGAGGCACCAGCCCACAGGAAATCTGCATTGGCCCCTCAGCCTCCTCATCTTCCTGAGCACATCAATGTTGCTCACATAAAATCCTTCTGATCTTCATCAGAGCAAAATATTCTCATTGATACCAGTCTATATTATGTTTGCCTTAAAAATAATATGCTCCAAGTGTACTTTAACACAGAAGCTCTTTTATTTAATTACTCCAGTGAATCGAGTCTTTGTAGGTTAGAAAAATGCTAAGGATATTTCTAATATAGCTCAGTGTAGTACGAAATACGCAAATCATCTGAATCAGATATCTCTTAAGATTCCACAAGCAAATTGGCTATTTTTGTAATAGTTAGAAAAGAACTGGCAATTTCAAGTCCTGAGTACTAATTTGCATGTACCAATTTATTTATAAAAAGATAAACTTCAGTCCACCACCACGAAACACCACTCGTGGGATGGAATAAAAATAAGCCAGAAAGCTTTAGCCGGGGGACACAAACCACCGAATCAGACCAGCTCAGATCTTCCAGCAGGTGTTTGGATGCAATTATGGCCATCTCACTGAAGGGTTTGCTCACTGGTCTGAGGGTGAGCCCCCTTTTTCTAAGGGTCTGTTTGTAGCTCTTGCCCAGGTGGACGTGGTGCTCTTCCCTTCCATCCCACCTTCCAACCAGTGCCTATGTCCCTCTGCCCTGTGTGAGGCTGGTGACCACAGAGCCACATGTCAGCCCTCCAGCGAGGGTGATCCACAAGGAGAAGATGCAGAAGACACAGCAGGACTGCTGCAAATGGCTCAGCAGCACCGCGAGAGCACAGCAGGGTGCAGTGCCAAAGCCCAGGCTGCAGGAGCAGCCTGCTCCAGGGACCACGGAGGCCAGGCATGGATGTGGCCCTGCTGCAGGCTGTCAGAAGGGTGAAATGCAATGGCTGGACTGGGAGGAGACAAGGGTTTTGCCAGTCATGTAGCTCAGTCTTGCAGAGAATGAGATGATTCAGGGTCAAAGATAAGATAATGGTTCCTCATTTCCAGGATAACGGAGAGGCTCCGGTGAGCCTCATCAGAATTTTGTGAACCTCAGGCTGCAGAAAGAGGAGTGGACAGGAAACTCAAAGTGGCTGTAAAAGCAAGACTGATATGGCTTTATCCAAGACCTTTATCCTGTATGACTTCTGCTGTTGCCCTTTATTTCCATGAGAAATCGGTGGGGAAGGAGCAGCTTTCACAAACACACTCCACTGACTTGTTGCCCACGAGCTGTACAGGTCAAGCACAGCCCAATCACCACCTGTGTGGGTCATGGACAATCTTTCCTGTAATTTCAAGGAGCCTTTAAATGAGACCCTGTGCTTAGGCAGGTGTAGCAGAGGCAAAGCAAGGTAAGAATGTCACAGGAAAGGGGAAAAGTGGCAATCGTTTTTTTCTCCCATCACTGCAGGGGAACTCCACCTACTGCACTGAGAGCCTCTCCCACAAGACCCAGGGCACGGGGCTGGCACTGGGAGGGAGAGGAGGTAGGATGGAAGGTGCATGATCACATTCCATCTCCTGATGGTGTCATCACATCACCAAGGAGCTGGGGGAAGCCTTTTTGACCCAAGTGTTGGGCACAGAGAAAACCCTGCCCCACACAGGGCAAAGCAGAGAGACCTTTGCTCTGAATCAGTTCCTTACACTCAGGCAAGGGTTTGGCTGTGGAATAAACAGCCTTTCCACAAAGACTCCAGGGATTCAGGGGAGCTGTTGCCTTTCCAGGTTCATGAACTCTGTGTCGCCTCTCCCTGAGCTCTCGCTGGGGTTTCGACTGAAGCTCTGACACGGCACTGCCAGGGCTGAATGGAAAATACAGGAACCAGCCCATCTTGCCTCATGGCTTGAAGTGCTGAATGAGAGGGCTTTGCCAGCTTTTCTGTCATCTTCTGCAACACCATGGCTTTGCACTCTGAACTCCTGCTGGGTCCAGACCTCAACCTCTGCTTCCCTCTGCTTCAAGCCCTGCTGCTGCTGCTGAGCTGACTGATGCTGCAGCCAGGGTCTCACTGTGTGATAAGGAGAAGTTTTTTGCCTCTGCAGGAAATAAAAAGAGCTCCAGATGTGGACGTCGCCAGTGTTAGACTTGGTGTTACTCAACATCAGCACAGGGCCTCTGGAAGAGTCTACCCTTGACCTACCAAAGTGAGCTTCTCTCAGCAAAATCTGATTGCAAAACTCACCACAGAGTACATGAGGAAAAATTCCTGAGTCTGAGGAAAGACCTCTGACAACATGAGCTCCACAGAAGGCTTGCTCTCTCTTTCCTCTGTTCTCCCCAGCAGAATTTGATTCCTGGCTTTGGATCTCAACTTTGGTATTCCCTGCCAAAGACAATGTCTGAATCCTCACGTGTGCCCTGTGGCTCCTCTTGGCATCCTGGATCACGGGCTTGCCTGCTGGAGAGACATGAGCTCATCCTCCTCTCCTGCCTACACAATGGGATAGCTGCAGACCAGTTTGCATCACCTTACACTGAGATAACTCTGACAGACAGCCAGGGAACTGCTCTGCACTGGCAGGGGCTCCTCATCCAGCGCCCAGCTCTGCAGGATCCTGGATGTACCTTTAACCATCACCAGTTACTTTTGCCCTGAATGTTATTTTTAACAGAGTGTTTCAGGATGTGAGATTTGATACTATCTTCTTCTGCTGTCATACAAAGTAGTAGGAAAGCCAACAAATCCTTATTACTTATTGGTTTTCAGCTAAGTTCAAATCAATTTGTATTACCGTACACTGGACATATATTTAATTATTGCATCCTTCCTGACACCAGGGAGAGGGAGGGATTTTTTTGAGTATTGTGGCATTTATGCTGAAAAGTTTTGCAGCAACTTTGCAAAGGAAGGAAGAATGAAAGAGTGATATGCAGGACATCAGATGATGCAAAAGAAAGCAACAATGCAGAATAAACAACAATCGGTTGAACTGCATAACATAAGAAAGGAAAAAGGCATAATTAAACCCTCAATTTGCAAGTTATTACCACTGCCAGCCCTGAGTCTCTGGGAGGATGGGCCCAAGCTGTGAAGTTATCTGCAAAACCCCGGTGAAGTTTATAAGAATTCATAAGACAAAAGCAGCATCTGTTCCAGGTGTAGCTCTGCTGCCTGCGCTGCCTGGGAACCCCCAATTTCATCCAAACCCCCTCTTTCTCCTGGCTCCCAGGAGGTATCTTTCCTGCATTTTAAATTGCGCACTTTGCAGTCACAGGCTTTTTCCTCCACTGTTGCCACAATACAAAGCACATGAGCACATTCTCTAAAACTAGTTATGTTGGGGGGGGGGGAAATGTAATAGCATAAAAGCTTTCCTTGACCTTGCTGAATACTTGGATCTACATCCAATTGCCAAATGTTGCATGTTTCCCTAGAGACAAAACAAATAGGAAGAAAAGCCACTGGATTGTGAAGGCTGGCAAAGCTATCTGCCATCTGCAGAAATTCAGCTGGGCCTCCAGCAGATAACAACAGAAGACAATACTTTGATTTTCCTTGTTTTTCTCTCCTCTCATACAATAGAATAGCTTCTCCACTCAGAACTTGTGTCCCCATTAGTCTGACTGAGGACATATTTTCCTGGGACCCTGCTATTGTGAAATGCTTAAACCAATCTCTTCTGTGTATTTGTGGTAAAAGTCAACATCATTTTGAAATTCCAGACCAGAATAATTGCCTCTGGTGCTAAAAATGATCCTCCTGCTCCTTCAACTAGAAAAAGTGTTTGAAAAGCCTGTGATGCAAGCACACACAGTAGAGGTCAGATATAAGTCAGCTGTCTAATTTTTTGTAAAATCTCTTGATTTTGGACTCGTTAAATGCATGGATCCCAGAGTGCAATGCAAGGCCATCTCTCATCTGGTCCATGTGTGAGTGTTGCAAGGTATGGGATGAAGCAGATCTCCACAGGAATGACTTTGCTTTTGCATCTTAAGAACAAGCTCAGAGCACTTTTTGTGCCTTGTACTGGGATAGATTCAGGCAGTTCTGCTCTGGAAATAAATGTCACAGACAGAAGAATGTCCATGTGCCCCAGGGATCACAGTGGGATTCAGCATCATGCTGCACTGCCTGCCTCTCACAGGCTCCTTCCCCTGTCACAGGGTTTAGACCACTTAGATATTCCTGCTTAGGAGCTAAAGCAAAAACAAAAAACAAAACCAAAGCCAAAACCAAAAAAGGGGGAAAACCCCAACAAAACAAAACAAAAAAACCAAACAAAAAAACAAACAAAAAACCCCAACAAAATAAAAACCAAAAACCAAAACCAAAACCAAACAAAAAAAAACCACTGCCAAAAGATTACACTGAGTTCCCAGATTACCATGTTCTCCATAAGTACATGGCCTCACCTCATCCACACAGAAGATGCTGGTGACAGTGATGGTCATTCAGCTGGTGGCAGCCCCCAGCACCCCCCATCATGGAGCAGAGCTCATTGATATTCTCCATGTGACACCACGGGAAGCTACTTCCAAAGTGACTTGCTTTTTTTTTTTAATTTATGCTTCTAGTTTGCTATCTAAATTAAAGCTTGTCCTCTGAGTATTTCTTCTCTGCAGTCAAAGGCCAATGTTTGGGGGGGCAATTGTTTCCAAAACAAGTAGCTAAAGTTGGGTTGATACTGTCATAATTGCATGAGTTTGTATTATGCAGACTCAATTCCCTCTGTGTCATCCTCTAGACTGTGGCAGATGATGGCAGTGGAGAACACTGCTGGTGTATCACATCCTAAAATTTCAGTTTCCTGTTTCGCATGTCTCATATATTCCCTCCTGGTAAATCTCTGTGCTCTGGGGAACAGCTCCCTGGCCCCTGTGCTAATGAGAACTTCCTATCACCAGACCCAGGTATCATCACTGACTAATCAAAACTGCTTACAGAGCAATTAACAGGGGAAAAAGCTCATAAAAAGAATGCTGATAGTGTTCAGAAGCAGGTCCTGCTCTCCAGCTACCACCTGCCATGGGCTTATAGGGGAAAACATCCAAAGCCTGCCCTTCTCCCATGCCTGTATCCCAGCCTGGGAAGGCACAGGGATCCATCCCATCCCATCCCATCCTATCCCATCCCATCCCACAGACAACACAATGGGCAATGCACAGCCCAGGGCAGCCACCGACACAATTTATCCACATTCCCTTACACCAGAGGAGCTCAGCAATGCCATGAGGGGATGCAATGGCACAGCTCAGCTTCCTCCAAAGTAAAACCTAAATATGGACAGATGTGCTCAAAAAGAGCTCAGGGTGGGTGGCTCAGCTCTAGGTCTCTACTGCAATCAGCAAACATTTGCTGAGATTTTATCCTCACTCTAAGATTTCAAAGCTGTTTGGAGCATAATGGCAGAACTGAGGATTTTATTTTGTTTTTTCTTCCTTGCTTTCCTGACCGATGCAGTGTTTTAGTGGTAAAGCTGCCACTACACATGGGGAAAAATATCAATAAACAAGTTAGCTAAACCCTATATTCCAGAGTTAAAGGGAATGAGGTCCCCAGAATGCGTCATTGTACTATTGAGGACTTAATATCAGCCCTGCATTTCTTCTTACAGAAATGCCCTCTGAGCAGGGTGTTTGCTCACGTGCAACTGATTTATAAAGCACAAAGACAACCATAATGATATTTGGGTAAGACTCCCAGTTCACTGCTAATCTACACCAGCATCACTGGGAGCAGGTCATGACTCTGTTCAGACCAGGAATAGAGCTTGGGTCTTCTCTGATCAGAAACAAACAGATGTGGGTTAAGCACAACCAGGAAAACAGGATTTCAAGTGACTTGCTCTAGGCCAGCAGAAAACAAGTTATGAGAAAATTGGGACTGAAACCTTGAGTAGCTCAGTTTTGCACATTCACCACCACCAAGCAATTCTCTTTCTCCTCCCTCAAGCAGGCTGAATGCATAAACCAGCACTGGATTCAAGCTGCCCTGTGGTTCCAGCAAGTTCTGTGTCTGTGGCTGGAAACCATCCCTGCCCGAGCCCCCAGCCCTGGCAGCTCTCACCAGGCATCTGCATGTGCCTCTCCACAAAGAACATGGGTTTAATACGCACAGGACACATGGCGTGATTCATCCCCCCACACTGACCTACATAGTCATTTATGCCAGAGCAGGATGGAAACAAAGCACTTTTGGTCCTAATTTGGGAGCAACTTCTCTTCCAGCTCTAGCTGCTGGTGCATGCCACGAGGCAGGGCCAGGCCAGAGGCACATGGGCACCCACACACAGCATCCTTCCCCTTGTCTGCCGCCCTAAACTGCAGAGAATCGCCCTGGTTTTGAAGTCAAAACTGCTCTGTTTTAAGGAGAAAAGCAGAGGAGCAGCTTAAAGCCATAAGATGACAGCAAAAGCCGAGGAGCAGAGGGCAGTGCTGGCAGCGCAGCAGTGCTGGAGGGCAGCACTGAAAGCCATTAGCAGAGCTTTGTGAGGGCGCTGGCAGAAGAACTCACTCACATCACGGAGGACATTGTCAAGGCTTTCAGCCTCCTGTTTAATGAGGGTTATGTTTCTCCCATAAGCTATATCCACATGGAGGATTTTCCGAAATCTCACTGAAGGGAAGCTCCACCAGCACCAGCAGTACTGGTGCTTTGTTACTCATCCTGCTTGACCAAAGTTACACAAAAAATTGTATGACCAGAGGAATCAAGGCATACTCTCTTCTATTAAACCAATGCTTTTTATTAGATATTCCTGGGGAGAAAAAACCATAGGGGACAAAAAGTTGTCAATGAAACCTATTAGACTAAGGAGTCCAAGTTTAGACTCTATAAACCTGATGAAGAATGTCACTTTCCATCTACTTTAGGCAGCCAAGTAGAAGGAAAAACCTCTGGAAAGAGGTAAAAGCACTTGAGGACTTTTGAAGAAAGCTGTCCCCCTGCCAATAGAGGTAGTGTGGAGTGGCGTTATGAATGGAGAAGCTGCTCCCACAAGGTGCCAAACATCCCTCAAGTTGTCTCTAACGCATCAAGTCTGGTGTGTCAGAGCCACAGCCTGAGAAAAGAGTGGAAAGCTCTCTGATTTATGGCAATGCTGGAAGACAGGGCAGAGGGCCAACTGATGGAAAGCAGACAGTCCTGCAGCGAGACACTAAGTGACAGCAGAACCCAAACAGGGTGCACTCGTGGGGAAGAGATTCATCATTGCCAACAGCTGGCAGCATTGCTTATTGATCCAGTCCCCTAAGGATATTGGATGCTGCCACACTGCACAGGGACAGAGCTGATGGAGCAATATGTCACTGTTCTGCAGTGGTACTGCTGCTTGAGTGGCGAGGCAGCTCTGCCCAGCACACTGTCACACTGCCCAGCACACTGTCACACTGCCCAGCACACTGTCACACTCTGCCCAGCACACTGCCACACACTGCCCAGCACACTGTCACACTCTGCCCAGCACACTGTCACACTGCCCAGCACACGGTCACACTCTGCCCAGCACACTGCCACACACTGCCCAGCACACTGCCACACACTGCCCAGCACACTGTCACACTCTGCCCAGCACACGGTCACACTCTGCCCAGCACACTGCCACACACTGCCCAACACACTGTCACACTGCCCAGCACACTGTCACACTGCCCAGCACACTCACACCCTGCCCAGCACACTGTCACACTCTGCGTGTGTCACAGCAGTGGCTCCCAGCAGCAGCAGGGGCTGTATGAAAGCCTCACATCTGGCACGTTGCTCTCCTTGAAAGACGAAAGGGTAAAAGGTTTGATTCTATGATTGGTAGCAAGGAGCTTTTTGGCCACCAGCTTACCTGGAAGGTGATAGTTTAACTTCTTCTCTGCCTTTTTAGCTGATTGTTGCTGGTGTGATTTAAATGTGTGTTAAGAAAACACGCCCCGTTCAGGTTGCAGCTGCTTTCCAAACTGAAGAAGTGCTCCCTAAAATCCTTGCACAGATTCCTTGCTCTGAATATGATTCAAAATGAACAAACAGTTGTAGTTTTATCAGAGAAGGAGCAAAATTCCTGCAAGTAACAGCTTCTTGGCAGTGTTAAGTGTGCTTCAGCACTGGCAGCATTGCTCTGCTAACAGCATCAGGCTCTGCAAATGACTGCGCTGGAGTACAAGTTATCCCTACACTGAAATGAGAATTAAATGGGGTTTGCTCTAGCAAATGTCGTGACAAGTTAATTTGATGCTGGGAAATATGCTCCAACTGATATCCCAGGCCCTCCTCTCCCCATGTGAAATCCTCTTCCTAATGTGTATTTCACCCAGGTTGAGCAGAGATCACACTTCCCTGCGGGTGAGCAGCACCTGCCTCTCCCTGCGAGCCCTGTGCCACAGCGCCAGACACAGGACTGCTTCCACCCATATGTGATGCCAGGAGGAGGAGGTTTAGTGAGATTTTGCTGAAAATGTCGTATTTCCCTCTCAAAAGATCCACATCCTCAGCGATTTTCACTTCTCCTCAACTTTTAAATAACTTGTTTTTTCTAAAGTTAGCAAGGGAGCTCGCCCTGCAGCTTAACTCTTTCCACGCCCTTCCCACCCCTCTACCAAATGTGTGAGCTGAAGGTTTATGAAGCTCAAGCTGTGGAAGTGTCCCTGGAAGTGTTCAGGGCCAGGTTGGATGGGGCTCAGAGCAGCCTGGGATAGTGGGAGCTGCTCTTGCCCATAGCAGGAAGTTGGAACTGGATAATCCTTAATGTCCTTTCCAACCCCAAACCGTTCTATGGTTCTGTGATTCTATGACTTAACAACAGCACAAACACAAGGACACTCATCCTGTTTTGACAGCTGAGTTGCAATGGATTTTAACAAATTACCTAGGGCACTCCTTCTAAGGGCTTTCTATATGCTTAAAAACAGATTGCAAGAAATAAAATAACCTTAATGCTGACAAATCGATAAGAAATGATTGAAAGCACACCAGTTCTCGCTCTGCATATGCAGACACCAGAAGTTTTTGCCTGCATCCATGCAACTGAAAGATGCTGTGTCACTTATTTCAGGGTTTGCACTTTTAAATGCCCATGGTAAATGGTGCCAGTGAAAACCAGTGAAAACCAGGGCAAAGAACTGTGGTGAACTTTGGGATGTATCAGGAATACAGCTTGAGTCTTCTGACTGATTTAAACACCTTAAGCAACACAGACAAAAATTGCAGCTGTGCTAGAAACTTCATTCTGATACCAGAAGAAATCTGCTCTACCAATAACATTTTTGAAAGCTTGTCAAATCATTTTCTTAGTGTTTAATTAGCTTCTGCAAGAGGTTGTGGCTCACAGCTTGGAACAGAGAGCTGGGAGCAATGACATCCAGAGTATTCCCAGCTGTGGAAGCAACAGGAGAGGTGGCTCTAGCTGCAGCCCCTCTGCCCAGCTTCCACAGCTGTAAAATGGGTAAAATCATACTCACTGCTCAGGGACACTGTGAGACCTAATTAGAAGTTTGCAAGGAGCCCACAGGTCCTCCAATGAATTGTGAGGGGGAAATGAACAGTATTATCATATGGGTAATGAGCTCTCACAAGACAGGGACTCCTTTGTTCAAAGAAATCGGCTTTTGCAGCAGCAGCCAGGATCCAGTAGAAGTTTATTAGAGAAAAGTAAGTGTTGTTCATCTCTGTGTAACTGAGAATTTATTGCTTTACATTAGAAGGATTTTTCTGCAACATATTGCATTCCTCAGGGTTTTTACCTTTAGGGAATGACTTAGGAATAACTCCTTAATGCCTAGTTTTGTTATGAAAATTAACTTTAACTATCTTATGAATTGTTTATCTTAAGGCTGCACAATCAGTCTGATTACAAAATTCTAGTGTTATTCAAAAGACTGCAGAATCTCAGGTGAGTAGATAAATATTGAAAAGATACAAGGGACATTCTGCTTTTCTGATTCTGTTCCACTCATGCGCCCATTTCTCATATGAAGAACAAGAGTGTAATTGTATTGCAACTTATTATTGTCTTACAGAAGAAGCAATTACTATAATAATACAAAAAGATCATAAAATATTTCCACTGGTAACCATGGATCATGCCAGAAATATATTACTATCACACTGTACTTTCATTACATGCCGCATAAGGAACTTGGGCAACAATTAATTCCAGCGACAGTATAAGGAAATAGCAAATAGAATATAATTTTTTCAGTCATCCTTACTTGCAGACTGAAATGAAAAGTGATGTGACAAGAAACAGCTGAAAGATTGGAAGTTGTTAGTTAGCAGAATAATCTACGCAGAGCAGAGTGGCTATAGGGGTGCAGCCACACGAGTGAAATGTGGGGCGGTGTTGGTGCAGCAATGAGTCCCTGCAGGCTGAAGAGGTGAAGCAATCAGCCCAACCCTCTGGTTTTCACCGCTGGGAAAAAAAAAATAAACACTGACATCCCTTCTCCCACCCACACATTGCCACCTGCACCAGCAGTTCTAGGCAAAAGCCCCAAAGCTCCAGCACCTCAGAGTAGAGCCCTGTGTGCTCACAGTCCTGACCAGGACACACATGCCCCTGAAATATTTGTGGGTGGTAAGCAAATGGTTCAGTCACTTACGGCTCTGTTTCTCTCTATTTAAACTATATTTTCCCTGGTTTTGCGCCTTCACCAGTGATGGCAGGGAATTCCAACAGGTTTCGTGTGCAGCAAGAGGCTACACGCAGCATTCCCACACCATCCCAGCCACAAGAGCAAATTGCACAAACAGCGCCAATGTATGACATTTATGAATTATGTATGAACTTTATATTGCCACAGGGCCACGGCAGCCACCAGAGCAGCAACATCAGCCTCGTGCCCTCCCTGCAGCACCTTGCATCACCTCACCGCACTGGACTGCCCTGTCTGCCCACTCCTGGCGGCCTCTGCCCACACGGCTCCACCACTGTGAGCATGGCAAGGAGGGAGGCTGGACAGAAACCACCGTGGCCATGGAGGGGCTGGAAGGCAGCCACACTCTGCCTCAATCCCTTCCCCAGACAGGCAGAACATCTTGTCTTCCCAGCAAAGTACTAGTTCAGAACAAAGTGTCCGTGGGGTCAGTGGCTGCACAGATGAGTGGGAGTGAGGGCAGTGGGGATGGGAGGCAAAGAAGTCCCTCATTCCAAGGTGGGTGGTAGAGTAAAAGAGGAGAGAACGATGCCAGGGAAGAAACCCCTGAGCCTCAGGAGGAGAGGAGGATCACAAGCAGACCCAAAACAATGTCTTGTGCTGCAGCATCCAAGAGGGAGCAAAGTCTCCCAGGCCCAGGTTCCAAGCTGCCAGAGAGGGCTGCTGTGGCCGAGGGGAGAGGAAGAGAGCAGGAGAGGCACTCAGGACATTTAGGAGAGAAGCTGTTGTAGTTTATCAGTGGAGACTTTTAATTACCACACCCTGGGACAATGCCCACTTGGTTGCAAGATGTAAATCCCTGCCACTGTTGTAGTAGAGAATGGGAAAACACTGAATTCTTTCTCTTCTGAAATGCTAAAAGAAGCAGCCCAGCTTTGTAACTCTCATAGCCAGATAACTTAACAAGAAACTCCAAGCAGTTATGAAATAGGTATAAAAGAGTGTGCCAGGGCTCCTGAGGTTCCACATGCATTAATCAAACACAAGTCAGAACGATGACAGCACCAGAGCCATCAAGCTAGCTCTGCTTGCAATTGAAGACACACACATGGCAGCAAAATATTCCCTTTCCACCATTTATTTCCAGCTGTTTTGCAGCTTGCCATAACTATAAAGCTCATGGCCTTTCTCAGCTCCTCCAAGCTATGTAGTCACTCCAACAAAGTGATTAACATGAAGCCAGTTTTGCATTAGCATTTCAGCAGAGTTCAGCTGTGATCTTCCCTATTTTTGTGTGTGTATACAACTAAATTCAGCTCCTGTAGTGACTGCAGCCCTCCAGCAGTGTAGTTACCTTGTGTATGTTTTTACCTTATGTACGTCTATCTGGTGGACATACCATGCACACCCCATAGAGGGAAAGCTTGCCTGGATTGCTCCTTTAGTCTTCTTTTGGAAGGAATCACAAAGCAATCAGAGGGAAGCCGCCTTGATAGCACTGTGATGGTAAAAGCTGCCACTTCAATGCGGATAACACTTATCACTGGCAAGACAATGGAGCACATTTGTAAGTGAGTTTTAGAAACTGGAGGTGAAAACTTCTGGATGCACCTCCTATTTTTATCATTCATTCATGGAAAGTGTTCTCTTTCCACCAAAATTAAGACAGCAGTATCCACTTTGTATAGCAGAGAATGCAGCACAACTCTAGTATGACCAATATTTAAATTTCACATAATCTTGTTTAAATTCAGATCAATGTAATGGGATCTATTCCAGATTAACACAGGCATAAATGTAGAACTGGAGTTTAAGATGAAGGCCTCAGGGTCCTTCTTTCTGGATCTCTACGGCTGTTCTACACCTCAATCTGGAAGATGTGATGAAAGTCACTTACACAGCCAAAAAAAAAGTTTCCTCTTTGCCAGCACTTAGTGCAAACACTTAAGCAGACAAGTATTGGGTAATCCCTATGAGTCTGATGATGTTCTGGCATATCTCTGATCGGAAAACAGACAAGTCAGCATCTGAGTAGAATGATTTCTGCTCTAACAAAAAAAAAAAAAAAAAAAAAAGCAGATTATTTGCAAAACAGTTCTTGTAATAAATGTTTTAAAGAAAAGGTTAGCAAGTCAAGAGATTAAAATGTGAGAACATTTCTTTTACAGAATTTTTTAGCCTTCCAGTTAGTCTGCTTTTGAAACTAAATGATATTCATCCCTGGGGATCTTTCTTACTACATTCTGTATCTTGGGAAATACGTATTTTATTTTACTAATAATTTTTGCCTTTCCTTGAACTTCCACCCTCTGTTTTTCTGGCATGAATCATGTCCTCATGCAATGTTTACCTGGTACTTTTTTTTTCTTTTATTACATATTTTTGGGACAGTCTGGGACACCCACATTCTGTTCTTCTAATCTGATGCAACTGCTTGTGGTGTTCAGAGAACAAGGTGAGTGCTGGTGACAGCCACCCTAGATCAAATCAAACCTCCTGCTAGCCCAGTGTCTAACAATGGCCAGTGGGTTAAGAACAGCACAAGCTTGCATGGTTTGCCTTCTAGAATATTTTTCCAGCTTCTAGCAACTTCTGGTTTAGGAATTTCATGAGCAGAAATGATTTTTTTCATATTAAGGGTGCACATTTCTTCTAGCTATTTGTTTTATCCTTTTCTCAGTCCTTAGAAACAACACACTGCTGTAGGTCGTAGGTTCCAGATTCTGTGGTAGAAAACTAAAACAAATAATATTTTTACTGTTATGTAAGTGGAGTCTCATCATCTGTGGTTGTTTCACGCCTAATGAAAAGAAAAAGACTACGCTTAATTCAGATTTACAGAAAGCAGTTGGGTCCTTCTGGTTTGGATATTGATGATTCAGCAGACAGTTTCTTCCTCTGAGTTATTAAAAACATTGCCTCAGCACGTGAATATTGCTGGAAGTATCAGCCTTAACACTGAATAAAAACACAAAGTTCTCAGCATTCTGAGACTTTGAAAAATAACTAATCCAGCTGGAGTGCTGTTAATTTTAATTTCCTCGACCTGCACGGCTGAACTGATCGTATTGATGATCCCTTAAACTCTAGGGTTTTGTCCTCAGCTGCCACAAATACTTGCCCTGTTTGGTGGCTGCGCCGTTCCATCCAAGAGGAAGCCATTTATGAGGAAGATCTGCCGAGCTGTACCAAATCACTGAGTTCATTAAGACCTCACTCCATGCTCAGTTTTATGACTTCGGCACCGGCTCTAATTACTGAATGGATTGAACAAGCTAAGCACTCCAGCAACCTGTTATTAACATTACCTGAAAACACAGCCGAGTCTAGCTATTAGAGGTGTGACCAACTTTGTTACGGAAAAAAAAAATCTAAACGAGAGCAACTCCTCCCCTTCCATCCAGTCTCACCTGACCTCTGCTGATCTGTCACACCCTTAAAATTTTTAGCTGAGGAAGATGAAACTACAGAGGAAACCATGAGTTATACGTGATTCAGTGCCAGGTTAGTGGGACAAGAGGAGGGTGTCCAGGTTCATTTATTAGTGTGATCTGCACAGAATTCCTCACTCCCATCGCCGCACTGGCCACGCTTGCCACAGCTAGCCTCGGAGTTGGTTTTGTTAATGGAAAACACGTCTTTATGAGCCCATCCTGTCCTGCTGGTAAGGATTGACATCCAAGCTGCTGCAAAGCTGGCAGGAAGTCAGTTTGCTCAGCCAGGACGTGCAGTGTCACTGACCGTGAGTGCTCTCACTGCGGTGCTGTCAGCCCAGCAAGACCCAATAAAATGCTGCTGCCACGGGCATTTGATTCCTGCAAAAAATAGGTCATCTAGGAATCCAGGCTGCCAGGAGCACTCTCGGGCAAGTAAACAACTTTTGGATGTGTGTGGCAGAGTGGGGCAGTACCCTAAAAGCCAGGATCAGTAGTTCAGTGGGAGAAATAATCCTGCTACCCCAGGATTCCAATTGCCAGATCGAAGTCAACGTGAATACGGCCAATGACTTCGGTACAGGACTGCACTGCTGGGACTGAGTTCTGCAAGGCCTAAGCACTCACGTACCCTGCTGAGAATGCTGGCTTTCCTGTAGAAGCCCAGGAGCTTTGAAGAGTCTGAAATTTTTAAAAAAAACCTGCTAGTGCAGATACTTACTGAAAATGAAAGGCCTGCAAAGACAAGGATGCAATACATGAGTTAATTACTTCTCACCTCCTTTCAACAGAAACATAAATTACTGGTTTGACGAATTGCAAGATTGCAAGAGCACAGTTAAAGGTGAGATAGCATCTCTATTCAGAATGTCTTTGGTATAATAAAAGATAAAGATATCAAGGCAAATACAAATCTGCAATTTTTTCTCCAATTAAACAAAACAAGTTAGATCCTTTTTGTTGATATCACTTTAACATGGAGTCTATTATTTAAGCACCTAAACATTTAAAATTTAACTGATGACCTGCATTAAGACCTAAACTCACCACATTCTAATTATTTAAAGTAAATACAAGTTCAAGCAGTCCATGTTTGTTGCTGAAGGTGAAAAGGAAAACCATTTTGGTGGGAAGCACATGGAACAAGATCTTGCTGTAGCCATGACCAGTTTTTGAAAACAGCAGCCTTGCCTACAAGCACAGTGCATCACCCTCCTCCAATTCAGTGCTAACTAAATTAAACTAATTAGTAACAAACCAGTTTATTTAAAGCTGGAAATCTCTCCAGTGCTGGTGGTCTAAAGAGCAAAGAAGATTGTTTTCTCAGCTTCAGACTGCTGAGGGACTCCCACCATAGGTCCCAGAGCATAAATAAGTTCAGCTTTTGCCAAGGAAAAGTGGAAAGAAGTGCTGTCTCTCTCTGCTCCTGCAGGACCTGGCCACGGCAGCTCTGCCCCACAGCTGTGACACACATCATCTGCTGCTGAGCTGGAGGAGCCCTGGCATTGACAGATGTGCACGCAGCACTGCTGGAATCAACACAGCCTGCTGGTCCAAAGTCAACTCTCCACATGGTGAATGAGCGGAGGTCAGTGCATCCCCAGCCCAGTTAATCCACAACCCAGACAAGCCATGCGTAGATAACTGAGAATTGATTTCCCCATTGAAGCGAGAGACGGACGACTACAAGCTCTCCAGTCAGTTTATGATCTACAAGGAAAAATGCATCTTTTAATTATTATCAGTGATAAACCATTGTTTATGTTTTTGTTAGGAAAAAAAAAAACCGAAACACAAAAATAACCAAAACAAAAGATAATGAAATGGCCTGTTTAGGACATGGCTTCTTGTTTGCTGATTTGTAAAGCAAAGCAGTGCTACTGTGACAGATAAAGAAGCCTAAGCTGTCTCTCGGAACAGCATATCCAGCATAACTTGACACAGATGAATGGGTAAGCAGAGAAAAGTGAATTTACACCAGCTTTGAATCCACCCCCTTTCTGTCTTCTCAGGAGATGAAATAATGTCTGGTGGCATTATCAGATGGACTAAATGAGGAAAGGAAATAGGAAATAAGTTTGGAAAAACTATGTCTCAGGCAGTTTGGGGGGAAAAATTGTGCTTACCAGAAGCCTAGGTCACTAGCAACACCAATATAGTAGCTAAATCTGTCACAGATATTAAGGTTTGTTGTATTTGCTCTTGTTCTTTAGTTACATATTGAAAACCTACTCCATGGAGTAGGTGGACCTAGGAAGAAGGTTCTCCTGAGCAGTTGAGTCAGTGGATCTGTTCCTAATAGCTGTCCAGAGGAGGAAAAAGCTTTGCTTGCCTTTCTGGATATGTACCACACAACAAACTGTAAAGCAACTGCAGGAGACAAATCAAATAGGATTTTGGCTATTGGGACCAAATCTTTGTAAAAGACCTAAACTACAAATTTCATAGCTCAGTAAAAATCCAGGTTTTCCCAAAAGATAGAACTGATCAACTATGCAGCTGTGGGTTTGCACACAACAGACCCTAAGAGCACCCATGCAGGTCAGTATCAGTCTGGGCAGCAAAAAAGCCTTTGCAGCTGCTTTGCCAAACATCCTCACCTCAAGCCTAGGTCCGAATTATTTTATTAATGCTTGGTTTAAGCAGAAGGTCTTCTCATCCAGCCATTTCTCTGGGGCAAAAAGCCAACCATGCTTCCCCTGGTCATAAATACTCCCTGTTCTTGCAGTACTGCCAGTCTTTTTCTCATGCTGTGAAGCAGCCTTTCAGAAAAATTGGGTAAAGTTGTTTGATGGACAGTACTACAGAAAATTAAGTTTTTAATAATTTTTCAGCCAGTCTATATCTGTTCCTGAGGAATACTTTATTGCAAAAGCAATGACACGCTCCACTGCTTGGGAGGAGTTAAAGACAAGCTGCTGTGCAAGTTTGCTCCTCACGAGGAGTGTGTGTGCCAAACCACCTTCTCCCAGGCCTCGTTCTCTCTGTTCCCCTGGGAAAGATATTGATGGACACACTTCACCTTCAACATGAAATAAGAGCAGGCTTCATTTCTACTGAGAACTCAGACACATTATGCAGGGAAGAACATTAAAGACATGCCAATAATTCTTACATTATTTATTACAGTGTTATCTTACACATCAGTTGAATTAAAATTGAGTTGAATTATCTGTAAAACATACAGCTAGCCTAGACTAAAACATTCATACCAGATATAGAAAGTCTTTTAGAAAATGTAGATTTCCATTTTCATTCAGCAGAATTTTGCATGAATGAGTCTTTTGGAGCAAACCCAGGCCATTGCTTTTCCCACTGAAATTTATTGGTAAAGGGTATTTCCTAATACAAAACTAAATGTTAATGACCTCTCTGAGCAAATCAGGTTTTGGACTTTAAACATGTGATTGAAAATTTCAAGTGCAAATTTACCTTTTTCTTGGGGGGGAAGTCATTGGCCAGTTGGGCATTTCTGACTGGCTGCCAGTCCCAACACCAGACATTAATGACAGAATTTCTCTTGTGAATGAGCAACACTTTGCATTACCAGATCCAAGCAGGTGAGCAGAAGCACAAAATTCCTTCCCCAGCCTTATGAAAGCTTTTCTGCTACTTAAATGAGTCTTCAGTAATATCCCAAGACCAAACAACAGAACAAGTTCTTCCTGTCCAGCTCAGATTAGCATTTACAGTACAGTCAAGGAAATACATATATAATCTGGGTTAGAAAGCTTTCTCCAAATCTTCAAGCAAAAGTGGATAGAAGAATTCAGAAAACATGGTATTGATGCGATAAAGGTCTGATGGAGAGTGAGAAATGTCCTGGGATATTCAGACAGAGATCACCACTTTCAGTAAATGCAGCACCCAGAGAAAAGGCAAGACTGGAAGGAGGAAGTCATTTCCAGGGGCGGCTGCCAGCGGATGAGGACTGGGTGTCATGGTGTTGTGATTACCGATTGTTTACACACAAGAAACAGGAAAAACACTGTAGAGAAATGGAATTGGTAATGACAAAATCACAAGGAAGACTATGTATTCAGTTTGCTAACCAGTCTGAAGCGGGGGAAGGGAAGTGGTGCAGTTTTTATCCTGTTTTCTTAATGAAAGGAGATTTATTCAGCCTTGCTGCCTTTACTAGCATTCACTGTCCTATTTGTCCTGTACTTTTCAAACCACTGGACAATTTTAACAATTTTTACAACTGGATAAAGGTCACTATGAAATAAAGTTCAAGATGTTTTCAGAATGAAGATAGCAAGGAAAAACACAGAATCATTTGTGCTGTTTTTATGAATTCCAGTTATGCGCGACTGAGGGAAATACTCAACATGAGCTTACAAGAATCTACAACAGCACTTGAAAAGACGCCAACAACAAGGAAAATTATAGTCAGTTTGCCATCAGTTGACAATAAGCAGGGTGAGTGAGCTCATAGGAGATCCTGAGCACATCCCTGGTGGAATGGCTGGGTGGTGAGCTGCAGCGAGGCATGATTTCCAAGCAGGGAAGGCAAAACAGGCAGTGGCACAACTGACCTCAGCAGGCTCCACTCCTCTCCAGCTGCTTTTTCTCACTCCCCACAACGTTCGTAGGGATGGATGAGAAGTGGATTAGACACGAGAGTGGATGCAGCTGAAACCAGCAAGGCAACCTGTGCTGCCTGGGTCACAGCCTAGGGACTGGCAATGGGATTAACTCTGCAGGAGCAGACACATGGCTGACTACCTGGTCAGTGAATGCTTGCTCAGAGGCAATCTGAGCTTCAATACTCACCTTGTAAAGGCAAACAAAAATCTGTGACTTGCAGTAAAGGACAGGGAGGAGTGGAGGAGTGGATGGCTGCACTGTGATAATCAAAGGCTATTGCACCACAATTAGTATCAGTGAGCCCAGTGGAACTAATGACTAAGTAAGATACCAGGTGGTGTAAGAGCATCAGAGCTTGGACTTCTGGAAGTGAAACTCTGAATTATCGTTATTTGTTTTTTGAAGGCAAGAATAAATAGTTGAGCCTCGAGGAAATATAGTAAGAATTTCAAACAAGACAACTGTTAATAAAATAAAACCTTTACATACTAAAGATTTTTCTTAGTCCTACAGACAGACACTTGTTCTGTTTAAGTGTGTGTGAAGCCATGGCTCTATGAGACTGTGCAAGTCTTTCAAGACCAGACAGAGTAAATCCGTTCCCAATAAGGTCCATGCTTTCACAGCTACAGGTACACAGAAGCTGAACTAGCTCTACACAACACCTCAGCTGCGGAGCTCGATTTCCCCTCTCCTTACGTCACAATCATTTTTAATAACCTTTGTTCAAAGAAAGGCTCAATTACCTATTAACAGCCTCTTCAGTGATAAATCTTCATTAGAATCTGTTGATACGTGTGTGGGTATTTATAGTGTACTTTGTAGCTTAGCTAATGATAACATATGCAATAGTCACCCATAAGGTTTATGCAAGGTATTGATTATATATATACAAACACACCTTTCATGAGCACCACAAGATTGCAATTTTCAAAACAGCTTTAGGTATTTGGACCAACTAATATTATTCTCACTTATTACAACTAAGGTTATTCATTACAATTTAGGCAATTTCTGCATCTGTAGAAAACTCACCCATGATATCCAAAGGCACTCTGGTAAATAAATGCCTTTTCATTAACAGGGTTAAGACCTGGGTGGAAGCCCAGCAGTTTTGAACTTGCAATTCGTGAATAAGGCACACTGAACAACCCCTTCATGGTGTAATCATAAGACCTCCCAGGTGGAAAATATAGTCCATTTGTAATTAGAAATAAACACAGCCACGACAGTTAAATTGAATCCACTTTATATGGTCCAACCATGAGAAATGGTCAGGCCATATAATAAATATATCAATTTTATTTAAGCCTTTACATTGCTGGGCTGGTGTAAAAGGCTCTTTATGTCAACAGGAGTCCAGCCCTCTTTGTCTTCAGTGCATGCAAGTATAGCATTGCAAATATTTGCCCAATTAGACAGTTAGCTCCACCCAAGTACAAACAAACAAAAACAACTGCTCATAGCATTCCAGAGAAACAACACAGCACAAGAACAAAGATTTCCTCATGCAAACGCAAGCAATCAGTTAACCACAGAACAGCAAAACCAGCAGATTCTTAAATGTTCAAAATTAGGGGCAAGTTCTCTTTGATAATCACAAATCTTTGTGCTTCTGATTCAGACATAGGGGAAGTCATCTGCCTGATTTTTCCAGCTGAGATTCCTCCAGTGCATGTGAGAAAATGAAATACATATTCAGTTGAATAGATGCCCAGGCTGGCTGATGAGAAGACCAATAGCTTCTCAGATGGGATGCACAGACTTTCTGGTTTCTCAGATGGGACACAAAGCCATTCATCTTGAGACATTTTTATTGGTTTCTTCTATTTCGTCTGACAGGGTTTTTTGGTTTTTATTCCTGGTGTTTTTTCTCCCTTGCCAGACGTGGGACATTATAAACCAGTAACACCCAAGAGGTTAATGCCTGTTTGCCCTGAGATCTTTCTGCAATCACAGTTTCCAGCCTCTGCCATAGACACGGAGGCACCATCTTTACAAATGTCACAAGCACTTGACCTGGTGAGGCAATTCACAAACAAACCTGGCCAAACAATGAAACCTGGGTGAGACCTGGACCAATAAACCATTCTGCATGGTAACAGGGTAGAAACATATAGCTGCCCTCTGGCCTCACAGCACGAATCTATCCGTCCTTCCTTCTGAATACAGAAAGCAGAAGCTTTTGCTCTAGTCAGAGGATATAAATGGGCACCTCCCAAGGCCAGCACAGACAAACTGGGATCTCAGAAGCCTCTGGAGGTACTTTTTCCCCCTGCTTTCTCCAAGGGCAACCAAAAGCAACAGCTACTAACTTCAGCACCTCCATTACAGGCGTTAACCTGATCAAACAGAGCAGGCACAGTGCGTGCTCCTGTACCATGCACATTGTCACCCGATGTGTTCTGAGCTCCTCCAGCTCTTTGCATAAGCAACACCCCAAAATATGCCTGAATAAGCAAGTGAAGCTGGCAGTGTGCAGCTCAGATCACTAACAAGGTGAAATCTGCCTAGCATTTGATTTGATCTGTTAGTGGTACCTGCAAAACCAGCAAAATTTACAGTGGCATATTTTGAAGCTGCTGTGCAAGGTCCAGTCCTGCAGTGCAATGATAGCAAGAGTTACATTAGCGTACAGCTAGAACAACTTAGCACTTAATTAGTCCTTTGAGTTTGCATGCAAGTGGCCTGATCTCATTATTACAAGTGTGTCCTTTTATGAGTAAAAGCTGAAGGGTTTGGCTTTACATAAATATATTTTTCAGCATAACCTAGCTTCAGCAGTTTCCAAAGTATTGCTCCAGGCAAAGTTGCAGACTTCCCATATGCTGCACATTTTTAACTTAAAGTTCAGCCTAGCAATCTGAAACCACGTCTGACAGCAATTTTTCCCACTTAGGTACAGTGAGCTGCTTTTAAGAGCACTGATGTAATCACTGACACGAGAATCTTAAGATTTTGCCTGAAAAGTGGCAATATTTACAGTGTTAATGATAAAGCAATATGGAAGCCATGCCATATCATGCACGAGCACACGTGCACCTTCTCTGTCCAATGTTTTTCCTCTGTATTCATCTTCCTGGTTGTATGGAGAGCTTTACGATGGAAAGCTTTTCCCATTATCCTCCTCAAACCCAGGACAGCTCTCTGAATATATATCTCTACAGCATGATGGAGATAAATATCATGGGTAGATTAGCTCTACATATTCACGCTCTCAGGACGGCAGCCTGGAAGAGGCACTGGCAGTACTTGGGCACCTCCACTCACCTCTCTCAAGCAGTCATAATGTTCTCCTTGCAGATGAGCTACAGATGTCTTAAAGTCCTGCTTTTTCTCCTTGTTTTATAAAAAAGCGATGTGAATTGGGCAGAATCATCCTATGAGAAAAGCTCTGTAAGAAAGTGTTTTCCATTCGAGAGGAACAGCTCTAAAGCTCTCGGCCCTCGTGCTCCTGAGCTTAAGGGACACGAGGATGTACAGATGTAAGCAGAGTGTGTGATACTGAGTCTATTCCTGGTAGGCACAGCTCTGCTGTCAATAGTTATTGCCATGGTAAGGACAGGGAGGGAAGGGGCAGAGCCGAGGATTGCTGATCTGATTTAGACTCTGACCATCTGACCAGACATCGAGGCTGCAGCCAGCTCTCCTAGGCGGGAACAGTGCCTCTGGCAGACAAAGTGAGGAGAGTTTGGAAAATGAGGATGCTGCAGAGCTGCTTCCTGTCCTCTGTAACTGCTTGTTCCAAGCTGAGCACCTACAGCATCCCTACAAGTCTCCCCCACTGCAACATGAGGAAATCTAAAAGTTGGAGTAACTTGGAGTAAGGCTTTCGTGGCTGTTTCATGGTTAACCCTCCAAACTCACACATGAATTCCAGAAGCATATTCCTCAGGCACACATGAAAAGAGTAACTGGGAGGGGTGCCATCCTGAGAGGACAAGAAGTGCTGGAATTAAGTATCATAAGAAGAGGGATGTAAGAGGAAAATAGTTCACGATGCAACCCTTGAGGGAAGTTCCTTTTTATCCTATCTGGGAATAACCGATTCCAGTCACCAAACAAGTGAAAACCTTTTGAGCTTAAGTCAACCATGGACATGCTTGCTTGGACATGCACCTTGGAGGAGCCATTTTGCCAAGGACTGATGTTGTATAAGGATTGGGGATAGAAATGTACCTAGTTTTCTTCTTTATGCAAGCAATATTTCCATCAAGAAATAAATACACTTAAAAGACAATGTTCCTTTTGTTTGGTGGCTTTTCATAACATCTCTGTTTATTTTTCACCCATTCTTTAGTCTGTCGTGACTTGGATACTATTATAAGACACAGGCCACCCCCTCAGATGACAATTGACTAGCTACTCCTTTAAAAAGGCATTACAGATGATAATTTTACTCTCAAGGAAACCTGTTCCTTTATAGTGCCCTGCTTTTTATGCCATAGCTAATGTTTTTAAAAAAAAAAAAAAGGATGGAGGCATCACTTCTAATCAGTTTCTTTAAAGGTCTGGACATAGTTTAAATAAATGTATAATGCAAATACAAAAAGACTATTTCAACAATTTTAACCACACCTGGATAAAACAGCTTGCCTCAGTAATATGCCAGCCTCATGCCAGCCTCACTAACATCCTGTCTTCATCAAAGAAGTAACTTTTTTCAGCAATATAATCAACAAACAGTATTTTTTCATGATGAAGTTTAGATTAAATCACCATCTTGAATACCAAGTATGATCTCACTGAACCTCTGCTACATAAATATGCAGAACTATGGTGATGAATGAAGTCAAAAGCGAGACAAAGGCACTGCCTTTGTGTCAGGACAGAGGTTCATTGAGAGTGAGTCAGTGCCCACAGCTGCATGTGGGATGTTGGTTGGCTAAATATATGATAATTGTTACATGAATTTATAGACATTTGAAGACTGCAGCCTGCATAGAATTGTTCTTTGTTTTGTTCTGGTAAAAGAAAAAGCAGCTAGAGAAACGTCGGCAACCAAACAAAAACCCTTCAATTAACATTCGTCATATGCCCATTACAATATTATTAACTACAGAAAGACAGGGCTTTGTTCAGATATCTTAGGGTTTAATTTCCATGTTCAGACTCCAGCTATAGTTCCTCACCCTCACATTATGCAAAAGCAGCTGAGTTTTGAAGCTCTGCTCACTGAGGATGACTCACATTATTATACACTAACCACCAACACACTTTGTTTTTCCCCTTTGTTTTACACGCCTGAAGTGTTCTGGCTGGAGTCTGCCTTGTTCCGAGCTTGTACATTCCACATCCTGCCTATTGTACCATGTAATCACTCCCTGTCCTTCTCCTTTCAGCTTTTAACGAGATCCTGCTCTGGGATTGGGCAATCTCACAGAACTGCCCTGCAGAACTCAGCGCACGCCATTTACCTCTGAGGTGCCCTGATCTCTGAGAAGGAAGCAGGGCATCAGTGACAAGTGGTGTCCTTCAGGGTCATCTTTGGGACCCATGCTGTTTAATATTTTCATTATTGACATAAACAAAGGCATCGAGGGCGCCCTCAGCAAGCTGACAGGTGACACCAAGCTGGGTGGTGGAGTGGCCACACCTGAAGGACGGGATGCCATCCAGAGGGACCTGGATGAACTTGAGAAGTGGCCCACAGGAATCTCCTGTGGTTTAGCAAGGCCAAGGGGCTGCACCTGGGTTGGAGCAACCCCTGGTAACAATCCAGGCTGAGGGATGAACAGATCTAAAGGGATTTGGTGGGGCTGGTGGATGAGAGGCTGGACATGACCCAGCAATGTGCACTGGGAACTCAGAAACCCACCAGATTCGGGGCTGCACCAAACCAACATGGGCAGCAGGGCAAGGGTGGGGATCCTGTTCCTCTGCTCCTCTCTGGTGAGACCCTACCTGCAGTGCTGCATCAGCTCTGGGGCCCCCAGCACAGGGAGGACATCGAGCAGCTGGAGTGACTCTGAAGGAGGCCACCAAGGTGATGAGAGGGATGGAGCACCTCTCTTAGGAGGAAAGGCTGAGACAGTTAGGATTGTCCAGCCTGGAAAAGAGAAGTCTTCAAGGCTGACCTAATTCTGACCTTCCAGTACCAGAAGGGAGCCTGCAAGAAAGCTGGAGAGGGACATTTTACAAGAGCCTGGAGTGACAGGGCAAGAGGGAATGGCTTCACCTTGAGAGTAGGTCTAGATTAGATATCAGGAAGAAATTCTTTATTGTGAGGGTGGTGAGGCCCTGGCACAGGTTGCCCAGGGAAGCTGTGGGTGCCCCATCCCTGGAAGTGTTCAAGGCCAGGCTGGACAGGGTTTGGAGCAACCTGGGATAGTGGAAGGTGTCCCTGCCCAGGGCAGGGGGGTTGGAACTGGGTAATCTTTAGGGTCTCTTCCAACCCAGGCCATTCTATGATCCCACCACCTGCAGGCTTTTCTGCAGGTTCCCGAGAATTCACACAACTACACTGGTGACCTCTGATAAAGCAAAGAACTCAGGATGATAGACTGCTGCTATGTGAAAAGATTTTTTGAACTCTTGTACGTAGGGTTGGCATGGGGAATCAAATGATGAATGTCACTAAATCCTTTTATGGAGACACAGGAGATTAAGGCTGAGCATATGACTGGGAAGGTTTCTATTCTCTGTATCAATAGGGAAAAAATCTTGAAGGTGAATTAATTCAAAAAAATCTCCAGTGAAGCAGAGGGAGAGCAGCTTTAGCATAAAACAGGTCTTGCTCTGTGATTCTCTACCACTGCCTTTTGAGCTTTTATCAGCAGACAGCTCATGTTTTGATCTACTTTAAGTAAGGAGAAAAATAAATTGTCCAAGTATCCTAAGCTTCCCACGTAAGAGGCCCATGAGACAGTCCTCGTGAGGCAAGCACATTGTCAGATTCCAGAACACCCCAGAGTTTAATACAGAAAGTGTGAAAGAACAGGTGAAATTATTCATTTATGTAATGAGTAGCAATGCTGAGTACTTAGAGATTCTGCTGCCTTTGCTAAGGGATGAGATAAAAATAACGATGTCATTAATCTTACAAAGACATGTGAGCTCTTCTTTCCAGAAATAACTGTTAAGCATAAAATTTCAGGCATTAATCAAAGCATGCAGGGGCCTAACCTTCTTTAGGATTCCAAAAAGAAATGTAAAGCAACAGGACTGTAAAGCAACACGAGCATAAGGGGCATTTAACCTTTATTCTAAGTAGGTAACTTCAGGGAAAATATGCTTAGGGACAGGTTATTGACTAGTGTAGATTTGCATTGATTCAGCTGGTTTATACAAAGCAAGTTCTGCCCTCTCAGAAGCTGGTCTCTGCTGTCTGAAAGAAACCAGGAAGAAAGCAGGGCACCACCACATGCTATCATGAACATGAAAAAATATATATATAAAATATTCAAATAAAGTATTCCACAGGAAGTAGCAAAAGAGACATACCCATGAGGAAAGGAAAAACACAAGATTAGAAAAAATGCTTAAGAGGCTTTTTCAGGAAGGAAAACTAGCAGATGCAGCACAAGGGAATTTAAACTCTGCCCAGACACTGAGAATAGGGGCAACACGCTGGAGGAGAATTTAAATACAGAAAGATTTTTTTTCAAATAGAGATGCAGCACAAGCGAGGATGAATTATATTTGTTTCCCATAGGCCAAGTCCAGAAAGAGATTTCCTACAAAGATGAATCATTTTATCTCTGATCCACAGTCCTGTTGATGAATCTCAAAGTGATTCACCAAGAAAGAATATTTCCCAGGGAATGAGTTCTAGCCCTTATTTAGAGCTGCTGAAGGTGTTGCTTGCGGCCTGGGGATGGAGATAAATTGTCTGTGTCAATTCAAAGCTCGTACACAGCTGCCATGAGGGGAAGTGTTATGTTTGCATGTGATTTCCTGAAACAAATCAAACGTTTCTGCAGAGGAACCCATAAAAAGCTGGATATATATTAAGGCTGTTTTCTCTCAAAATAGTTAACTCAAATTTACAGTGCAGGTCCAACTGGGCCAGAAAAGGAAGACAAAAACAAAAACAAATAAAGAAAGGGAAATACATTGTGTGTTAAAAAATCTGACAGAATAATCCAAACAATTTTAGCGTATGAAACTAAAACCAAAAGCTGTTGCAGTACAATAAACAGTAATGGAAACTGAGTATTTACAACTACCAATTACATTGGTTCAGCAGTAAAGTCTGCAAGATATTACTGGGGTGATCCCAGTTGGCATTAAGAGAAAAATACTGGGCTCATCTGTCACTCCCGACAGTGGCACTAACAATCTGTCCAGTATGTTTTCCAAAGGCACATTGCTCAGCAGGATCAGCTCTGCTAACTCCTTCCATCCCAGCTAAAAATGAGCAGAGATCAGGAGAGATACCAATATCCCAGATTAATTTTACTCTTCGTGATATGCAGAGGAGACCAGGAAGAGATACCTCTTTCCATATCTTTAATTGATTTCATATCTTTTATTTGCTACGTTTAACACATCGATGAAAGACAACTGGAACCATCACTGAACCACCACTGAACACAGATCATGGACCATCATTTTGCCCATCACAGGCATGGCTAACAACTATTCTTAAATTCATCACTTGGGAAGCCAGTGAGTCCTATATTCCTTCCAAGAGTAATGATGGCATACCTCACGTGAGAGGACCTGCTGGCTGCGGTGAGGCCAGCTCAGAAACAAGAAGCCCAGTTATTCCTACTGCATACACCAGCCTCCCACGTGTCCTGGAGAACCGGTGCCTTAAAAACGAAGCCTGGAAGCCGAGTCCTCCTCTGTGTGCTCACCTTTTGGTGCTGAACTCTAACATAGTGTACAGCTCAGTTAACCATCCCTGACAGGCTTCTTCCCAGCACTTGCAGAGTCCAGAGCGTGAACTTGTATTTAACTGGTTTTTTATGATTTTAGTCTGGGAGGATTGTGACCTTTGCCAGTGCTGGCAGAGCAGCTGCTCTGGCTGTCAGGGAACAGTCAGGAGTCTGGGATCCTCCAGTCACCCCATGGCTGGTCGCTGAGGCAGCGTGTGGCTTTGGCACCATCATCTTACACAGTCATGGGCTTGGCAGGATCCCCTTACACCCTTTTAGAATGATGACAGGGATCAGTGATTGCTTCGCCTTCAGGAGACACCGCAGCAGACCCGTTCAACCTTCCCCAATCTAACTGCCACCTCCCAAAGGGACAAGCAGAGGGCTGGGCAAGCACACAAAGCCTGGGCTGCAGAGGCCACTGACACGTGGCCTTAAGCTGAGACAGGGGGAATTCCGATCAGTATTAAAGGGGAAAAAAAACCAAAACAATACAAAACCAAAACACTTTAAGGGTTATCAGGCATTGGGACAGGTAGCCCAGGGAGGTGGTGGAGTCACCCCGGAGGTGATCAAGAGGCATCTGGACCTGGCGCTGGGTGATGTGGCTTAGTGCTTTAAGGGCTGGCGCTGGGTTGACAGCTGGACTCGATAACCTTAAAGCTCTCTTCCAACCTTGACCATTCCATGATTCTGTGACAGCGTCACCACCGCCAGCATCTCCATCCCTGCGCCGCCCTCCCCTTCCCGCCCGGCGGCGGCGCGCCTTCCCCGAGC